>CM077162.1:145974560-146429561 GCA_039583875.1 Platanthera guangdongensis
ACCAAGTAAGGTACAAAATTGTTCTTCTAGTTCAATTTATTGTACTGAGTCAGAATCAGATACATCTGCATCAAGTGATGTGGGTGGGTCTGAATCTGAAGGTGATATTCATCAGTTAATTGATGAATATAGGGACTTGTTGCAGGCCTTAAAGAAAAGCAAAACCTTGGCCAAAACTCAGGCAAAGGAGATTGCTAGTCTTAAATTGGCTGCTGCTGATTCAGACAAGTTGTTTGATCAGAAACTGAATGAAATAGCCAGGCTGAAGAACATTACAGTTATTCAGATGGGAACTATTACATTTAAGAATGATCAAATTAGGAATCTGGAGGTTAGACTTCAGAAGGAGAAGGATATTGTGGCTAGCTTTTCTAAACCCAAATCTGTTTTACCTTGATAGATGAGTTTGTACCTCATAAGGGTAAGGCTGGATTAGGATTTACAAAACCTGTCTGGACTGCTAGGTCCAAGTCTAAGGGCAAAGCACCAGCACTAAACAAAAAGCCTGCCGTAGATACTTCAGCCAGGGTTGTACCTAAATAAAGGTACAACAGGTTTGAGTGCTGGTGTTGTGGCAAGATAGGCCACTTTACCATAAACTGTTGGCACAATTCAAGTGTCAAGGAGAGTAGCAAACTACCTGCTAGAAGTGCTACAGGTAGTTTTGTTAAAAGTAAAACTAACCTGCACCAAGGACCCAAGAATTATTTGGGTTCTAAGGTTAAATAATCTGTTTTGCAGGTGAGTCCAAGTGGTCATGCCCCTATATGGTACTTGGACAGTGGATGTTCCAAGCACATGACTGGAACTAGGGGGTTGCTGAAGGATTATACATCTATTAAAGATGGGCCTAAAGTTACCTTTGGTGGTTCAGAAAAAGGGATCATCAAAGGCTTTGGTAACATTTCTAGTAACCTAATTACAATTACTCAAGTGGCTTATGTAAAGGGTTTGAAACATAACCTCATTAGCATAAGTCAGCTGAGTGATTTAGAATATGACATCTCATTTGTCAAGGATGGTTGTCATATCAGAAGGTCAAGTGATCAAAAGATCATTCTGACAGGATATAGGAAGAGAAATGTCTATTGTCTTGACTTTGTATGTGACACCAATGTTTCTCCTATTTGTCTTGTAGCTGATGAGAAAGTCTCACACTGTGTTAAATGGCACAAAAGACTGGCTCATCTTAACTATAAGACAATTGGTCAACTCTTTAGCAAAGAGTTAGTGAGGAATGGTCCTCAGTTAAGTGTATAAAGGATGAGATATGCTCAGCTTGTCAAAAGGGCAAGCAGACCAAATCCACCTTTCATAACCTTGATAACAAGGATTCTGTGAGGTGTCTATACCTCTTGCATATGGATCTTTTTGGTCCTATGCCAGTTCACAGCCTAGGTAGGAAGGTCTACACATTTGTGGTAGTTGATGACTACTCAAGGTATTCCTGGGTGTTCTTCCTAAGGCAAAAATCTGAAACTCCAAGTATATTGTATAGTTTTGTTAAACAAATTCAGAATGAATTGGACAGTACAGTGGTCAAAATCAGAAGTGACCATGGTACTGAATTTCAGTCTGAAAGTATGACAAAACTGTGTGAAGAGTTTGGAATTTTTCAGGAATTTTCCTCACCAAGAACACCTCAGCAAAATGGTATTGCTGAAAGGAAAAATAGAACCTTGATAGAGGCTGGTAGAACCCTATTGAGTGACACTTCTCTCTCAGAATATTTCTGGGCTGAGGCAGTTAATACTGCATGTCATGTAATCAATAGGGCTTCTATCACCAAGAGCCACAAGAAGACCCCCTATGAGATTGTGAAGGGCAGAAAACCAAATCTATCCTATTTCAGGATCTTTGGTTGCAAGTGCTATATCCTTAACAATGGTAAGTCTTATCTAACCAAGTTTGCTGCCAAATCCCAAGAGGGAATCTTTGTTGGGTACAGCAACAACAGTAAGGCTTATAGGGTCTACAACTTGATTACTCAAGTTGTAGAAGAGTCAGTACATGTAGTTTTTGATAAAGCAAGGCTCATTAACAATTAATTGCCAAGTAGTGTTTGCAGCTCCACAGGTGTAACTGAAAGAATGGACAAGCTTACCTTAATAGAAGGTTCTACTGCAAGTCAGCAAGTGGAAGATGGTGGCTGCTGTCCAGGGGGAGTACAAGATACTCCTGATGCTGAAGAAGTCCAAGAGGTGCAGTTGAATGAAGAAGCTGAAGGTGTACAACCTGAAGACAGGCTGCCTCCAGCAAATAGGCATTTAAAGGATCATCCAGCCAATCAAATAATTAGAGATCCCAGACAAGGAGTGCAAACAAGGAGCAGGAATCTAAGTACAGTTCTTTACTCAAGTTTCCTATCCCAAGTTGAGCTAAAGAAGTTTGAAGAAGCAATCCTAGACCCTCATTGGATTGAGGCCATGCAAGAGGAGCTGAATCAATTCAAAAGATACAAGGTCTGGGAGCTAGTTCCTAAACCCAAGTACCACAACATTATTGGAACTAAGTGGATCTTTAGGAACAAGTTGGATGAGCATGGAATCATCATAAAGAATAAAGCTAGACTTGTTGCAAAGGGATATAGGCAGGAAGAAGGTATTGATTTTGATCAAACCTTTGCTCCAGTAGCAAGACTGGAGGCAATAAGGTTGTTCCTTGCCTATGCAACATATCAAGGGTTTAAGGTATATCAAATGGATGTTAAGTCAGCTTTTATGAATGGAAATCTGAAGGAAGAAGTCTATGTAGAGCAGCCATCAGGTTTTGTAGATTCTCTTAAACCTGACTATGTATATAGACTTAAAAAAGGCTTTGTATGGGTTAAAACAAGCCCCTAGGGCTTGGTATAAAACCCTGTCTAGTTTCCTCATAGAGAACAAATTCTCTAGGGGTAAAATAGACAAGACTCTATTCCTTAGGGAATCCAGAGGCAAGATAATTTTAGGTCAAATATATGTAGATGACATCATATTTGGGTCTACAGAAAGTATTCTTTGCAGAAAGTTTGCAAAACTCATGCAAGGACAATTTGAAATGAGCAGTATGGAGGAACATAAGTTCTTCTTGGGTCTCCAAGTTAGACAAACTGAAGATGGATTATCCATATGCCAGTCTAAGTTCACCCTAGATTTGATAAGGAAGTATGGTATGGAATCATCCACTACCATGAAAACTCCTATGGGGTCAAGCATGTCTCTAAGCAAAGATGATGCAGGGAAACCTATAGATGAGACTTTGTATAGAGGGATAGTTGGCTCCCTACTACATTTGACTGCTAGTAGATCAGATATCATGTATGTTACATGTGTCTGTGCTAGGTACCAAGCTTGCCCCAAAGAATCTCATTTGACAGCAGTCAAAAGAATTTTGAGATATCTTAAGGGCACACCTTATCTAGGCCTTTGGTACCCTAGGAATGGAGCTTTTGAACTGACAGGTTATTCAGATGCAGATTTTGCAGGCTGCAAGGAAGATAGGAAGAGTACCACAGGAACCTGTCAATTTCTAGGTGGAAGGCTGGTGTCATGGAGAAGCAAGAAGCAAACCAGTATGGCTATCTCCACAGCAGAGTTAGAGTATGTTGCTGCAGGAAGCTGCTGTGCACAACTACTATGGATACAACACCAGCTAGAAGATTATGGTATTCAAGTAAGTAGGACACCTTTATTTTGTGATTCTACTAGTGTCATTTCTATTGCAAATAATCCTGTCTCCCATAGTAGGACTAAGCACATAGAAATTAAATACCATTTTCTAAGAGAACATGTGGAAAAAGAAGACATTTCCCTAGAGTATGTTAAGACAGATAATCAGTTAGCTGATATGTTTACTAAGCCCTTAGATGAAACCAAATTCAATAAGTTTAAAATTGAATTAGGAATGATAAACTTAGAATAGTTTACAAAAATTGGCTAAGTAAAATAGTGTCGACACACAGAGTTGTCTGTGTCGACACATAGAAGTGGTGTCGACATTTCAGAGAAATGGTGTCGACACATCTAAGAAGGCTGTGTCGACACATCAGAGAATTTGTGTCGACACATGCAGTGTAGGTGTCGGCACATCCAAGGTGGTGTCGACACTTAGGATTTACACAGAATTAGTCTAGTAGAGTCTCGACTAAGTGTCGCGCTGAGATATATAAGTGTCGACACATATATTCTGTCGACTATATTTGTGTCGACACATAGTTGTCGAGACATTAGAAGTCTGTGTCGACACTTATCAACAGTGTCGACACATTTCAAGTATTTTGACGCGCCTTTTCACCTTAGATTCTAGAAAGGTATAAATAGGTTTTTCCCATTGTTTGTTGACACGCTCACCTTAGTTTCGAGACCAAACTTGTATGTCGACATCTCTCTTCTCTAAATTCAAAATTTCTTCAAACCCTAATGGCGCCCAAGCTAGAAGAGAACATTAATGAAGGATATGAGCTCATGCGACATGCCTTTGATGACGCGGAACCCGAAATCCAAGGTGTGGTAACCCTAATTGCAGAGACTGGCCTAGAGTATCTTGTTTCAGAACCTATCAAGATCTGGAAGAAGGAAGTCCTCGAATTCTTGAGTGCAGCAACTCTTGATGAATCTGGACTCAAGATTAAGTCCAAAGTTTATGGGGCAAAGGTGAAGGTCACTCATAAGACTCTAAGAAAAGTTCTACATCTCCCTAGAATAAAAGAAGAGGAAGATGTATCTGCTTCAATGACAAGGGAGGCACTGACATGGTGTGGACTTAATTCAAAGCTGGAGATAGGATCAGTTTTTAACAGGAAAGGCATGAACATACAAGGAAAATTTTTATCTGAAATAGTTGGCAAGGTAATTCTGAGCAAGCCTGGAGGATATGACAGAATTTCAGCTCATATGTTCAGTCTGATGACAAGGATAATTTTCCAGCTTAATACTAATTGGTCAGTAGTTATGTTTGATAAGATAAAAGAGAGCCTGAAGAAACCCAATCTGGGAAGAATACTGAGTTTATACTTAGTTGGCAGTATCCCTAAAGTGATGAACCAAGCAGCTGGTTCAAAGATAAACCACATGAGGAGAATGGATGTAAGAATTTTCTCAGGGTGGGATAGAGTATTGACAAAGGAACTGCCAACTCCAGAAAAGGAAACACCTCAGAAGAAGAAGAAGAAGACAGCCATTGTGGCACAAGAATCATCAAGTAGCTCAGAGGAGCAAGTGGTGTTTAGTTCAGATGATGGAGAGGATGGCAATGCTGGGCAGTCACCAGCTAGACAAGGAGATGCTCAGAGGCAGGGGGAGCTACCCTCAGCTAGCCCAATTCACCTGGATCCACTCCAGGGGGAGCCTCTACTTGTGGATGAGCCAACTCCATTAGAGAGTGAAAGGGCTACCCAAACCATTCTAGAGGTAATTACTGAAGTTAATCAATTAAATTTCCCTATTGAGGATGAAGTTTTGACTGAATCATTACTTGATACTGATCAGCAAACACAGTTACATAGTGAACCACAAGATGTTGTCATGGAGGACACATCAGTTGCTGATAGAGTAGACTCAGTTGCTCCAGAAATAAGAGATTCTCCTGTACAACCTCAGCATGAGTTTACATTAGAAGAGTTGTTCCCTGATCTTGTACAGACAGACCTTGAGAGAGAGATAGCAGCTGTTGAGGGGGAGAAGGTAAATCTTGAAGAAGAGCCTGTAGAGGAGCCTGCTAGACAAGAACCTGAGGTGCAAAGAATTGCTGAGGAGCTACCAAGGACTGAGAAGGATTTACATCCTAGTCCTAAGGATAGAGTAGATATTGCTAGCAGTTCTGCTTCAGAGGATGAAGAGGCTGCTAGAGCCAAGAAGAGGAAGTTCCAGGTCTTCAAGAGAAGAAGCCAGAACTACAAGAAAGCACTACAGACAATTGCTCCACAGCCTGCCCCAACTACTGATTATAGTTCTCTGATGGTGGCATTGCAAATAAAGCTAGATGAGCAAAGGAAGGCTTTACAAACTTATATGGATGAAGGTCATAAATCACTTCAATTTGATCTTGCTCAAGACATAAAATCTATAAGATTTGAAGTGAATCAAAACAAAAAGGAAATGACTGATTGTTTCCATAAAGGAGGGAATGTAGTGGTCTATCTGGCTACTCATCAAGAGAATCTCAAGAAACAGATTGATGACTTGGCAGTAAAACAAGGATATGTCCTGGAAAATCATCTAAGAATGAATGATAATCTGACTGCTTCTCATAATGCCATAGTCACTGAAATGAAAAATATAGCTACTTCCTAGACTATTGTGACTGCTACTGCCAAAGAAGCCTTTGATAAGCAACTACAAGAGAGCCTCACTGCTGTTAAAACTGCCATTGAAGATTCGCAGAAGGCAATTACTGAAAAGCTCCAAAGGTTAAAACCTTTTTATAAGGATGGAGTTAACTATTTGAATGCTCAGATAAGATTCCAAAAGGATGATCTTAGAGATCATATAGAAAGAGAAGTCATAAAGGGGGAGAGGGTATTAGTCAAAGCAGGCTCTGATCATGCAAAATGGATTTCAAACTCTATCAGAGCTACCCTTGGATATCCACCCTTATGTGATGATGATAATGTGGCAGAGTCTGGCATAAATCCTGCATATTTTGGAGGAGAGCAAGCTGAAGTGGCTCAAGTGATATACCCTCCTGCAGATTTTGACATGATACATCAGGAGGTACAATCTATGTATAGTCCTCCTGAGGGTAATCAGAATATTATTCTTGAGAAAGTTGTACAGCCTGTGCCAGAGGCAGTTCTAAAGGAACAAGAGGCCCAATTATCTAAGAAAAGGTTCAGAGAGCAAGCTGAATTAAGGCCAGACTTTGAGCAATGGAGCCCAACCTCTAGGAATATCATATTAACTGCTTGGAAGGCTGCAAAAGATAATTTTCTAGAGAGGGGCAAATGGTATTCTGACCAGGAATGGAAGAAACATGAGGCTAGGCAAGAGGCCATAGTACAATACAGAAGGAATGCTAAATTACGGAAGCTACCTCCTAATGCACAGGAGCCTAGCAAGTATTTCCCTAAGCCTTATCACTATTTTGAAAGACAGAAGATAAGGGTTGAAGAACAGAAAAAGAAAGATCTTAAAGGGAAGAAGCCTGCTGATGACAATGATGCTCCAGTCCAAGCAAAGATTCAATCTGGAAAGGGCATTGTTATCAAGGAACCAGAGCAGCCATAGATTAGGATTTTCTTAAGTTTACAACTCTGTAGTCTTTTACATTAAAATCAATGTTAATTTTTGGTTTATGAAACTATTGGAAGTTATAACAAAATAATGTTTGATCTATTACATTTGTATTCTGTAATGATTGGTTATACATGTTTTGTTTATACATGTTTTGTATTTACCCTGTCATTTAATATTGTTATACATCATATTGAGTATTTGTTATGTATGGTGTATATCATTGACTAAGGGTTATGACTTCTCCAAATAGGGGGAGATTGTTGGGTACATTGGAATATATGTACCAGATTTGAAGAAGCCTCACCCTACTCAATGATATACATCAAGGTGTATTTGATGTCCTTTGAGTTTATTTGTGCAGGTTAAGTAACTGCAGGATTGCAGGAAAAGTTTCTAAGTCCATGTGTCGACACCTAGAAGAAAAGTGTCGACACTTAAGAAGGCTTGTGTCGACACCCAGAGAAGCTGTGTCGACACTTGGAGTAATTGTGTCGACATCAGAGAGGCAGAGTTGACACCAGAAGAAAAGTGTCGACACATACAGGCAGTGTCGACACACAGTGAAGAATTGTCTACATAATCAGTGTCGACACTTAGAAGCAGTGTCGACACCTAGAGAAACTTTGTCGACATCAAAAGTGTCGACACCAGGAGGCTGTGTCGACACTCAGCAAACTTCAATAAAGTTAAAGGACATGTGTCGACACAAAGGAGATGTATCGACACTCATCAAAGTTTCAACACATGAAGGCATGTGTCGACACAAAGAAAGTGTGTCGACACTCAGCAAGTTTCAACACAAGAAGTTGTGTCGACACAAAGGAGTTCTGTCGACACACAGCAGAAATCAACTAAGTATTGAAGAAGGACTTGTGTCGACACACTCAATCAGTGTCGACACATTCTACAGAAGGCTTGTGTCGACATACAGGATCAGTGTCGACACATTCTGAAGAAGCAGTGTCGAGAAGCTGTTACAACAACATAAGGAGTTGTGTCGACACCATGAAGGCTAGTGTCGACACTTAGTCTACTTGTGTCGACACTTAGTCTACTTGTGTCGACACATAATGACTATCTGTCTCGATACTTTCAGACAGTGATAGAGATTTCAAGAAGTGACTGGATGACTTGACAGCTGCCATTTCAACCGGTCAACTGCAACTGTCAGAGCTGACAGAAGGTTGTTAGAAACCGGATCAGCCGGTTACCTTGGAGAAAGATTATTTAAAGACCTTTCTCCTTCGACAGAAATGATGATCAATGAATTGAAAAACAACACAACAAAGAAGAAGACCTTCAAGAGAAGATCTAAGAAGTTGGAGAGAGAGAGCTCCTTCTAAGAAGAAAAGCTGTTGAACCAGGCTGATAAGTAAGATTCAGATTGAGATCTGATTCACAAGACAGCAGTTGATTGAAGATCATCTGCACAGGAAATTCAACCCTAATGTGTTCTAATTCAAGAAGCTTTGAAGAAATCCAAGGGTGGTTGATCTCTGTCTAGTTCTTCCAAGAACTCATCAAGAAGCCAGTCAATTCATCTCTCTTTCTGAATTGTGGTTATTTACTTTGTAAACTTTATTTTCTGTAGGATCCTAAGGGATCTGATCTGTAAGCCTATCTTATAAAGGCTGAGGTAGGGCTTTTATGCCTGAGTGTAGGAGATTCTATTCTCTGAGTGTAGGCCTTGATTGAAATCTGAGGTAGGGCTGTTTAGCCTGAGTGTAGGTCTTGGTGAAGACTGAGTGGTAAGGCTTTGGGCTTGAGTTGTAGGAGTGGAGTCACTCTGAGCTGTAGGAACCTGTTTGTGGTTCTGAGTTGTAAGATCTGAGGATCTGAGAAGAAGTGGAGAAGTTAGGCCGAATCTAGTACACTACTAGATAGGCGAAGGGGGAAAGTGGATGTACCCAGACCTTGGGGAACCACTATAAAAATCTGTGTGTACTCTGTATGTGATTAATTCTGTGATTGTTGTATTATCTGTGCTGAATTGCTGTAGAGAATTGCAAATACAGGTCTTATTATTCAGTGTTTCTGCCTGTAATTTTAAAAAGATTAAGTTCACCTATTCACCCCCCCCCCCCCTCTAGGTGATTAGGTACTATTTCTTTCAAACATGATAAGTGTAACGCCCCGAAAATTGTTATCGAGCTGTTCGCGTCCAAAAGTAATTTTGGTGCCTGTATAGGGGTACACGTCCTAGGACACGGGCGTGTCCAAGGCTGTGTCTGGCTTGGTGTTTTGGAAGGCTGTATCCCGAGAAGGACACGGCAAGAAACACGGAAGAATGACATGGGCGTGTCATTTGACACGGGCGTGTGCCTACCTGTGTCAGTACCCGTGTTCCCTAGAGTTGTGACGGTTGGCGTGACGGTTATTCGTGACACACCTCCGGTCACGGGCATGTCCAGGACCCGACACGGGCATGGCAGGTTGAGACACGGACGTGTCTTGCGCGTATGGTTATTTCAGCGTTTGACGATCGTGTCAGGATCGAGGCACATGGCCTGGGACACGGCCGTGTGTGAGGCCGTGTTCGGCCCAGGTTTGAGGATTTCTGCACAGATCTGAGTCATTTATTTTCTTTAAGTAAGATCTGATGGCCCAGGCATGTTCCTGCTCTGTTAAGTCCGGGAATGGTGGTTTAACTCCTCATTTCTCCCTTAAGCTTTCTCTTTCCAAGGATTTAGAGCAAGGAGGAAGAAGGAGGAGGATTCCGGCCGCCGGCGGAGCATCGGAGCACCATTTAGATAACCGAGAGCGGATCCGTGGAGGAAATCCCATTGTGAAGACTCCTATCGGTGTAATTTTCCATGGCGCAAAAGCATACTACAAGGGTAATGATTCTCTACTTGAGCATGTGAAGCTCTCTTCCTTTTTGTATAGGGAAACCCGCTCCTGCGAGTGTGCGGCGAGTGTGCGGTGTTCCTTGGGGTTGACGGGAATAGTCCCCCTTGTGTTGCATATAGAGTCCAGAATCGAAGTACGAACATATGCATTATTTGTGAAGCCTACCCGGACATGTTGGTCTGGATCGGTGATGTTGCATTTGTTATGTGGTAGATTGCAGCAGGGATCCTTAGGGATTAACTCCAAGGCACACTCGAAAAACTGAGCGGAATCATTGTTCTGCTAACTTGGCGGTCTGGGAACTGGCCTTGAACATAACTGGGTTATGTGATTGCTTGGAAATGGCAGTATCCGAGAGAAGCTTGTCTCGTGCATACGTCTTAAGGTGTACTACGCGTTGTGAGCAACGGGCAAGTGGAATCGGACCTGGGCTATGTGGTTCGGTGAAAGATATGGTACCTAAACACCTACATGGGGGTGAATAGGTGACCTAATCCTTTTCTAACTTTGTTGGCAGCCAAACAGTTATATCACAGATTTCTAACTAGTTTATTACAGCAATCAGCAATAATCAAACATACACAGCTAATCCACAGCACATTCACAGCACAGCACACAGTGATTTATAGTGGTTCCCCAAGATATGGGTACATCCACTTTCCCCCTTCGCCTATCTAGTAGTGTACTAGATTCGGCCAAACTTCTCCACTGTCTCAGAACCCAAATTGGTTCCTACCTCAGGCCCAAAGCCTTACAACTCAGCTTTATCCCAAAGCCTACACTCAGCCAATCAAGGCCTACACTCAGCCAATCCAAGGCCTACACTCAGAGATCTCAATCTCCTACACTCAGGCAAACAAGCCCTACCCTCAGCCTTTATAAATATAGGCTTACAATCACTCAGATCCCAAGGATCCTACAAGTTAAAAAGATATTACAAAATATAACTCTACAACTCAGAATAATAAGAGAGGAGTTGAGAGATTCTTGATGAGTTCTTGGAAGAACTCAGCTGGATTCACCCTGACTTAACTTTCTTCAAAGCTTCTTGAGTAGAACTGAATAAGGCTGAATCCTCTGCAGTTGTTCCTTGACCTCTGCCACTTAAGAATCAGAATTGAATCTGAATCCTTCTTCTCAGCCTAGTTCCAGAGACTGATTTCTTGGATGGAGCCCTCTCTCTCCAACTTCTTAGGTCTGCAGTTGGACTGCAAGATCTTCTTGTGTTGATACTCTGTGTACTACTTTTCTGATTACTTGAATAATCTGTACTACTTGTAAATCACTTGATCAACTCTTTCAACAACTTCAACAACAACAGTTTCTGTAAACTGTGGATGCCTATTTATAGGCCTTCTTCATGGTAACCGGCTGGTCCGGTTCATAACTGACTTCTGACATCTCTGACAGTTGTTGTAGACCGGCTGGATCGGCAGCTGTCATGTCAACCAGTCACTTCTTGAAAATCTCTAACAGTCAGTAAGTGTCGAGACTTTCTGTCTTTAAGTGTCGACACTTATAGTCCAAGTGTCGACACATGTTGTGTAAGTGTCGACACAAGTCTACAAGGTGTCGACACAATTCCTTGTATTTCTCGACACAGATTCTTCTGCATGTGTCGACACTGAAATTGAGTGTCGACACAAATACTTGTTCTTCTAGCTTTTGCTGAATTCTTCTAAGTATCGACACATCTCCTTTGTGTCGACACAGCTTCTTGTGTTGAATCTGTCTAGTGTCGACACTGCTTCTTGGTGTCGACACATAGTCTTCTATGTTGAATCTTGCTGAGTGTCGACACAGCTCCTTGTGTCGACATACCTTCTTGTTGTTGAGACTTCAGCTGAGTGTAGACACATTCCCATAGTGTCGACACTTGTACTTAGAATAATTTGTAGTTCTTTTGTTCTTTGCTAAGTGTCGACACAGCTCCTTGTGTCGACACTTTCTTCAAGTGTTGAGTCTTTAGCTGTGTGTCGACACATTGTTCTGGGTGTCGACACATACTTCAAATGTTGACTCTTTTGTTGAGTGTCGACACATTGTGTTGAGTGTCGACACATGCTTCAAGTGCTGACTCTTCTGCTTAGTGTCGACACATTGTGTTGAGTGTCGACACTTGTACTTAGACTCTGCAGACTTTTGCTGAGTGTCGACACAGCTCCAAGTGTCGACACTTTCCGTCTGCACTTTTCTTCACTGAGTGTCGACACAGCTCCAAGTGTCGACGCTTTCTGTCTGGTGTCGACTCTGCTTCCCAGGTGTCGACACAATGACTCCAAGTGTCGACACTGCTTGTCTGGGTGTCGACACAAGCTTTCTTAAGTGTCGACACTTTCCCTCTAGGTGTCGACACATGGACTTAGAAACTTTTTGCTTCAGTCCAGTTCTTTCTTAACCTGCACAAGTAACTCAAACATACATCAAATACATTATGATGTATATCATTGAGTTGGGTGAGGCTTCTTCAAATCAGGTACATTTGACCAATGTACCCAACAATCTCCCCCTATTTGGAGAAGTCATAACCCTTAGTCAATGATATACACCATCCATAATTAAAATTACAAAATGATGTACAGCAGATTATAAACAGCAGGGTAAACATAAACATGTAATAAATTCACACATGTATACACATTCAGCATTACAGAACAAATAAGAAATAGACACATTTACAGAACAATCATGAAATATATTTATCATATATTGTTCTAACATTGTTCCTTATACATTTTCCAAGGTTTACAAAAATGTTTTTCATTTAACAGATTACAACAAGCTTCAAATTTAATTCCTAATCTATTTCTGATCAGGTTCTTTGATAACTATTCCCTTTCCAGCTTGAACTTGAGCTTTGACAGGGGCTTCAGCAGGTTCAGCAACAGCAGGCTTCTTTCCTTTTAAGTCCTTCTTTTTCAGCTCCTCTGCTTTGATTTTCTGCCTCTCAAAGTAGTGATATGGCTTGGGGAAGTACTTGCTAGGCTCCACAGCAGTTGGAGGTAGCTTTCCCATCTTAGCCTTCCTTCTGAATTGTACTACAGTCCTCCTGCCTAATCTCATGCTTTCTCCATTCTGCCTCAGAGAACCATTTGTTCCTTTCATGAGCATTGTCCTTTGCAGCTTTCCAGGCAGTAAGAATTATATTTCTAGAGGTAGGGCTCCATTGTTCAAAATCTGGCTTTTGTTCTGCTTGCTCCCTAAACCTCTTCTTTGACAACCTTGTCTCTTCTTCTTTGTTCATGGCCTCCTGCAGAGCTTCAGAAATAGGTTGAACAACCTTCTCAATATGAACATTGGCCTTGCCCTCAGTTGGGCTATACATTGTGCTGACATCTGCTTGAACCATGTCAAAATCTGGAGGTGGATATATTACTTGAGCTACTTCTTATTGCTCACCTCCAAGATATGCAGTTTGTATTCCTGATTCAGCCATATTATCATCATCACAAAGTGGAGGATAGCCCAGTGTAGCTCTGATGGAGTTAGATATCCATTTGGCATGGTCAGAGCTAGCTTTGACTAATACCCTCTCCCCTTTATGACTTCTCTGGCCATATGGTCTCTGATATCATCCTTTTGAAACCATATCTGACTATCCAAATACCTGATTCCCTCTTTAAAGTAAGGTCTGAGCTTAGTGAGTTGTTCAGAGATGGCCTTCTGGGAATCTTTAATTGCAGTCGTTGACAGCAGAAATCTCAGCTTGAAAGACCTTATCAAAGTCAGCCTTAGCAGCAGCAGTAGATGTTGAAGGTTCAGCAGTCTTATTCTTCAACTCAGTGACTATAGCATTATGGGAGGCAGTCAAATTATCATTCATTCTTAACTGATTCTCCAGCACATATCCTTGCTTTACTGCTATATCATCTACCTGAGCCTTGATCTTCTCCTGGTGAGTTGCCAAATAGACCACTGCATTCCCACCCTTGTGGAAGCAGTCAGTCATTTCCTTCTTGTTCAGATTCATCTCAAATCTTATAGATTTGATATCTTGTGCAAGATCAAACTGTAGGGACTTGTGCCCTTCATCCACATAAGCCTCTATTGCCTTCCTTTGCTCATCCAACTTGATCTGCATGGCAATCATCAAAGCACTATAATCAACTGTTGGAGCTTGTTGAACTATAGGCTGTGGGGCAATGGATTGCAAGGCTTTCTTGTAACTCTGACTTCTTCTTTTAAAAACATAAAGTTTCTTCTTCTTGGCCCTAGCACTCTCCTCATCCTCAGAGGCAGAAGTGCTGGCAATATCAACCCTGTCCTTAGGGCTTTGAGGTTTGTCAGCTGGCACAGCAGTTGCCTTTTCAGTTTCCAGCCAAATAGGCTCTTCCAGAACTTCCATGTGCTCCCCCTCAGCAGCAGCACTCTTATCTTCAGCATCAATTTCTTTATCAAAATCTGCCTGATCCAGATTTAGAAACAAATCTTCCATTGTATATTCATGAGGGGATGGAGCTGGAGATAGTCTTTGCTCTTCAACCACTGACTCAGGTACCACTTCTTGTTCAGCAGATTTGTCTTCTAAAACAACATCTGGTACTTGATTGTTTAGCTGAGTTTGCTGATGGACATCAGACAAATCAGAATCTACTATAGAAAAATCTAAAGTGTTTAGTTCAGAGAGTACCTCTTGTATAATGGAGGTGGCTTGTTCACTCTCCAGTGTAGAGGGTTCTGCTACACCTGGAAGCTCCCCCTGACTGTGATCCCTATGGATGGGGCTAGCTGGAGGCAGCTCCCCCTGGATCTCAGCAGTCTCTTGAGGAGCAGGAGTCTTTACTACTGTCTCTTCCTCTTGCTCATCAGGTGTGAACACCACCTGTTCTTCACTCTCAGAACTGCTTGAGGACTCTTGTGCCACAACGGCAGTTTTCCTTTTCTTACTGGGAGGAGTGACTTTCTCTGTAACTGGCTTCTCAGGGGTAGGCATGTCCTTTGACAACACCCTTTCCCATCTAGAAAAGATCCTTTGATCCATCTTCCTCATGTGATTGATCTTACTTCCAGCAGTAGAGCTCATTACCTCTGGTATGGTACCAGCTAGGTAGAGACTGATAATCCTGCCCAGGTTGGGCTTTTTCAGACTTTCCTTTATTTTCTCATAAACTATCATAGACCAATCTGTTCTTAGGGTGAATATTATTCTGGTCATGATATTGAACATGGAGGCTGACACCCTGTCATGCCCTCCTGGCTTACTGAGGATAACCTTTCCCACAATCTCTGACATGAACTTTCCTTGGTTGTTCATGCCTTTCCTATTAAACACAGAACCTATCTTCATTTGGGATCAAGTCCACACCAAACTAAAGCTTCCCTAATCTTGGAGGCAGTTACTTCTTCTTCATCTTGAGTCTTAGGTAGCTGGAGTACCTTCCTCAGACTTTTTGGTGAAATCTTGACCTTGGATCCATGAACTCTGGATTTGATTTTGTATCCAGATTCATCAACTGCAGCTCCAGTAAGGAATTCGAGCACTTCCTTCTTCCAAATCTTTGTTGGTTCTGAAACCAAGTATTCTAGTCCAGAATTGGCGACTAGGGTTATCACCGATTTGATTTCTTGATCTGCGTCGTCGAACGCGCCGCGCACTAGCTCATAGCCCTCGTTCACGTTCTCCTCAAGCTTAGGAGCCATTAGGGTTTGGAGAATTAGTCTTGAGAAAAGAGAGGTGTCGACACAGGAGTTATGGTCTCGAAACTTTGAAAGCGTGTCGACAAACAAAGACAGAACCCTATTTATACCTTTCTGATTTTGAAGATGAACAGGCGGGACAGCTAGCTAAACATGTGTCGACACTGGCAATAAGTGTCGACACTGACTTATAATGTCTCGACACACATGTGTCGACACAAGTTTAGTCAACAGATATTATGTGTCGACACTTGGTTATGTGTCGACACAACATAACTCGACACATCGTCGAGACTTTACTTAGAAAATTCTGAGTAAAACATAAGTGTCGACACCATATTGGATGTGTCGACACCTACTTGACATGTGTCGACACTAACATTCTGAAGTGTCGACACCACATTTCTAGATGTGTCGACACGTTTTTCCTGAAGTGTCGACACCACTATTCTGTGTCGACATAGACTTGTCTATGTGTCGACACCTTTTCACTTAGCCAAATTTCTATTCTGTAAACTTAGTCTAAGTTTATCATACCTAGTTCAATTTTGAATCTATTGAACTTAGCTTCTTCTAGTGGCTTAGTAAACATATCAGCTACTTGTTCATCTGTTTTAACATATTCAAGTGAAATATCTTCTCTTTCTACATGTTCTCTAAGAAAGTGATATTTAATCTCAATATGTTTTGTTCTACTATGAGATACAGTGTTATTAGCTATTGAAATAGCACTTGTAGAATCACAGTAAAGTGGAGTTCTACTTACCTGAAATCCATAGTCCTCTAGCTGATGTTGAATCCACAGAAGTTGAGCACAGCAACTTCCTGCAGCCACATATTCTGACTCAGCTGTGGAGATAGCCACACTAGTCTGCTTTTTGTTGTTCCATGAAATTAGTCTTCCACCTAGGAATTGACAGGTTCCAGTAGTGCTCTTTCTATCCTCTTTGCATCCTGCAAAGTCTGCATCTGAATAACCTGTTAGATCAAAGTCTCCATTCCTAGGGTACCAGAGGCCTAGATAGGGAGTGCCCTTTAGATATCTCAAAATTCTCTTGACAGCAGTCAAGTGAGACTCTTTAGGGCAGGCTTGATACCTTGCACAAACAAATGTAGCATACATGATGTCTGGTCTACTAGCAGTCAAGTATAATAGGGAGCCAACTATCCCTCTATACAAGGTTTCATCTACAGGTTTCCCTGCATCATCCTTGCTAAGAGACATACTTGACCCCATAGGAGTCTTCATGGTACTGGATGAATCCATACCATACTTCCTTATGAGTTCTAGGGTGAACTTTGACTGACAAATGGACAAACCACTCTCAGTCTGTTTAACTTGAAGACCCAAGAAAAACTTCAGCTCTCCCATAATACTCATTTCAAACTGACCTTGCATAAGTTTTGCAAACTTTTTGCAAAGGCTGCTTTCAGTAGACCCAAATATAATGTCATCTACATATATTTGGACTAGTATGACTTTGCCTCTAGATTCCCTAAGGAATAGAGTCTTATCTATTTTCCCCCTTGAGAACTTGTTCTCAATGAGGAAACTAGATAGGGTTTCATACCAAGCCCTAGGGGCTTGCTTTAACCCATATAAAGCTTTCCTAAGTCTATAGACATAATGAGGTAGAGTTGGATCAACAAAACCTGAAGGCTGCTCCACATAGACTTCTTCTTTCAAATTACCATTTAGGAATGCTGACTTGACATCCATTTGGTATACCTTGAATCCTTGATAGGTTGCATAGGCCAAGAACATTCTTATGGCTTCCAGTCTGGCTACTGGAGCAAAGGTTTGATCAAAATCAATACCTTCTTCTTGCCTATATCCTTTAGCAACCAGTCTAGCTTTATTTTAATGATGACACCTTGTTCATCCATCTTATTCCTGTAGATCCACTTAACTCCTATTACATTGTGGTCTTTAGGTTTAGGAACAAGTTCCCAAACCTTGCACCTCTTGAACTGATTAAGCTCTTCTTGCATTGCTTCAGTCCATTGTGGATCCATTATTGCTTCTTCAAATCTTTTAGGTTCAACTTGAGACAAAAAGCTGGAATAGATTGCAGCATTCATGTTTCTACTCCTGGTTTGTACTCCTTGTCTTGGATCTCCAATAATCAGCTCTACTGGATGATCTCTAAGATGCCTGTGGGCTGGAGGCATCCTCACTTCAGGTTGAACCACTTCAGCATCTGCATCATGCTGTATTCCTTGGATTTCTTCAGCAATTGGCACATGTAGTTCTCCCCCTGGACAGCAGCTACTCTCCTCTCCTTGCTGTCTTGCAGCAGGCACTTCTTCTATAGTCAGCTTGTCCATTGTCTTTGTCAAACCTGTGGGGCTGCATACATTGCTAGACAACTCATTATTAATAAGTTTAGTCTCATCAAAAACTACATGCACTGATTCTTCTACAACTTGTGTAGTCAAGTTGTAGACTCTATAAGCCTTACTATTATTGCTGTACCCAACAAAAATTCCCTCTTGGGACTTGGCAGCAAACTTAGTTATGTAAGACTTCCCATTGTTAAGTATGTAGCATTTACAACCAAAGATCCTAAAATAGGATAGGTTTGGTTTCCTGCCTTTCACTACTTCATAGGGGGTCTTGTTTAGCCCTTTAGTGATGGTAGCCCTATTTATAACATGGCATGCAGTGTTAACTGCTTCAGCCCAGAAATACTCAGGCAGTGATGTATCACTTAGTAGGGTTCTACCAGCTTCTATCAAGGTCCTATTTTTCCTCTCAGCAATGCCATTTTGCTGAGGTGTTCTAGGTGAAGAGAATTCTTGAAATATCCCAAAGTCTTCACATAGTTTTGTCATGCTTTCAGATTGAAACTCAGTACCATGGTCACTTCTAATCTTGACCACAGTACTATTTAGTTCATTCTGAATTTGCTTGACAAAGCTGTAGAAGACACTAGGTGTTTCAGATTTCTGTCTTAAGAAGAACACCCAGGAAAACCTTGAGTAGTCATCTACAACTACAAGGGTATAGACCTTCCTACCTAAGCTGTGAACTGGCATTGGACCAAAGAGATCCAAATGCAAGAGAAACAAACATCTTACAGCATCTTTGTTTTCTATGCTCTAAAGGTGGATTTAGTCTGCTTGCCCTTTTGACAAGCTGAGCAAATACCATCTTTGAACACACTTAACCTGAGGACCATTCCTCACTAACTCTTTGCTAAAGAGTTTGCTAATTGTCTGTAGTTAAGATGGGCTAGCCTCTTGTGCCATTTGACACAATGAGAGACTGTCTCATCAGCTACAAGACAAACTGGAGAACCATTGTTCTCAATCATAATGTCTAGGCAATAGACATTTCTCTTCCTATAACCTGTCAAGATGATCTCTTGATCACTTGACCTCTTGATATGACAACCATTTTTAACAAATGAGATGTCATACCCTACATCACTTAACTGACTTATACTTATTAGGTTGTGTTTCAACCCTTTAACATAAGCCACTTGAGTAATGGTAACAAGGTTTGAAGAAATGTTACCAAACCCTTTGATGATTCCTTTCTCAGAACCACCAAAGGTCACTTTAGGACCATTTTTGATTGGAATGTAGTCCTTCAGTAGTCCCCTAGTTCCAGTCATATGTCTGGAACATCCACTGTCCAAGTACCATGTAGGGGTATGGCCACTTGGACTCACCTGCAAAACAGATTAATGGACCTTAGAACCCAAAGCAATCTTGGGTCCTTGGTACTTGTTAGTCTGTAACTTGACAAAGCTACCTACTGGCTTTCCACCAGGTAGCTTGCTACTCACCTTGGCACTGGCATTGTACCAACAGTCCATTGCAAAATGGCCAATCTTGTCACAGCACCAGCATTCAAACATGTTGTACCTTTGCTTAGGTACTGCCTTGGCTGTCTTGACTACAGCAGGTTTGTTGAATGTTGGGGCTTTGCCCTTGGACTTATACTTGGACTGCTCAGTCCCTGCAGGTCTAACAAAACCCAGTCCAGCCTTGCCTTTTTGATGAACAAATTCATCAATTAAAGGTAGCACTGATTTAGGTTTTGAAAACCTAGCAACAAGCTCTCTTTCTTTCTGAAGATTGATCTCCAGTCTCTTAATTTGATCATTCTTATAGGTGATAGTTCCCATCTGAATCACAGTAATGTGTTTCAGCCTGGCTACCTCATTCAGTTTTTGATCAAATTGTTTCTCAAAATCTGTTGCAACAGCCTTGAGATCAGCAATCTCCTTTGCCTGACTTTTGGCTAGGGTCTTGCATTTCTTGTAGGCTTGCAACAGCACCTTATATTCATCTATAAGCTGATGAATATCTTCCTCAGACTCAGATACATTCTCATCACTTGATGAAGAAGAATCTGATTCTGAACTAGAACAATAATCTGAATTTAAACTTGAACTTTGTACCTGACTGGGTCCTGGCTACTCCAGGATTTTGGCACTGTCTGTCAAAGCCATTAGCCCTTGGCAATGACTGTCTTCTTGTTCATAAATTGACTCCAAGATCTCCATGAATTCTTCCTCTTCTTCTTCTGCATACAGCCCTATGTAGGCTTCAGCCTCAGACTCAGTTTCTGAAGAAGATATATCTGATAGAGTCTTTTCCTTCTTAGCAACAAAAGACTTTTCTTTCTTCCCTTTGAAGTAAGTCTTTTTCCTGTCACCAGATTCCTTTCTCTTCTCTGGACAATCTGCAATAACATGGCCCTGTCTATTGCAGCAATAGCAAACAATCTTTGAACCAGTTGCCTTGCTTGATTTTGTCCTTCTCTTGTCATTCTTTGAAGATCTCTTTTTCTGATAAGAGTCTTCCCTTCCTTGTGATCCAGAAGGCCTTGACTTCCACTGTTTCTTTTTCAAAAACTTCTAAAAGTGTCTGGTGAAAGTAGCAAAGTCTTCATCACTTTCACTGCTCTTAGACTTTGTGCTGACAGACTCATCAGATTCTGATTCAACTACCTCTGGTGGTGGAGTTAAAGACTTATTCCTGCACTTTCTGGGAACTTCTGTTTTGAAAGCAACAGTTCTTTCCTTATGTTTAGTCCTTGTAGATTTTTCCTCCTCTTTTCTCACTGTTAACTGCATCTCATATGACAATAGCTTGCCAAACAGTGTGGGAGGAGGAATTTCCCCCAACTTAGCCATTTCTCTTATGGCACAGATCTTGGTGTCCCAATCTTTGGTTAGGGACCTTAAGAACTTGTCATTTAGTTCATAGTTAGTGAACTCTCTTCTATAAGACATGAGTTCATTAACTATTCTGTAAAATTTCTTATAGCACTCAGTGATGCTATCACTCTTTCCTTGCCTAAAGCTCTCATACTCCTGATTTAGCAAGGACTTCCTATCTTGCCTAACTTCTTCAGAACCTTCCATATAGACAATGAGAGTATCCCACATCTCTTTTGCTGTCTTACAGTGAATTAAGTTCTGAAAAGTGGCATCATCAATGGCACTCACTATTACGTTTTGTGCCCTCTTGTCCATGGTGGCCAGGACAATTTCATCCTTAGTCATCTCAGAGAAATCCTTTGGAGTTCTCTGATTTGCATCCAATACTGAAATCTTCATTGGCACATAAGGCCCTTACTTTACTGTGATGTATATTCTAGGGTCAGAGGCTTCCATAAATAGTCCTTACCCTCTCTTTCCAGATCCCAAAGATCTCCTTTCTGCATATGGGTAATTTCATGGAACCCAATTCCTTGTGATTCTCATAAGAACCCATGTTTCTTGATGTTCTTGATTTTCTTGAAACTGTGTAATACCTTACTCTGAATCTGCCAAACAGGATTTCCTCAGGCTGTTAGTCCTTGTTTTGAGTAACCTCCCTCTGATACCACTTGAAAGATATGGTACCTAAACACCTAGAGGGGGGGTGAATAGGTGACCTAATCCTTTTCTAACTTTGTTGGCAGCCAAAACAGTTATATCACAGATTTCTAACTAGTTTATTACAGCAATCAGCAATAATCAAACATACACAGCTAATCCACAGCACATTCACAGCACAGCACACAGTGATTTATAGTGGTTCCCCAAGATATGGGTACATCCACTTTCCCCCTTCGCCTATCTAGTAGTGTACTAGATTCGGCCAAACTTCTCCACTGTCTCAGAACCCAAATTGGTTCCTACCTCAGGCCCAAAGCCTTACAACTCAGCTTTATCCCAAAGCCTACACTCAGCCAATCAAGGCCTACACTCAGCCAATCCAAGGCCTACACTCAGAGATCTCAATCTCCTACACTCAGGCAAACAAGCCCTACCCTCAGCCTTTATAAATATAGGCTTACAATCACTCAGATCCCAAGGATCCTACAAGTTAAAAAGATATTACAAAATATAACTCTACAACTCAGAATAATAAGAGAGGAGTTGAGAGATTCTTGATGAGTTCTTGGAAGAACTCAGCTGGATTCACCCTGACTTAATTTCTTCAAAGCTTCTTGAGTAGAACTGAATAAGGCTGAATCTTCTGCAGTTGTTCCTTGACCTCTGCCACTTAAGAATCAGAATTGAATCTGAATCCTTCTTCTCAGCCTAGTTCCAGAGACTGATTTCTTGGATGGAGCCCTCTCTCTCCAACTTCTTAGATCTGCAGTTGGACTGCAAGATCTTCTTGTGTTGATACTCTGTGTATTACTTTTCTGATTACTTGAATAATCTGTACTACTTGTTAATCACTTGATCAACTCTTTCAACAACTTCAACAACAACAGTTTCTGTAAACTGTGGATGCCTATTTATAGGCCTTCTTCATGGTAACCGGCTGGTCTGGTTCATAACTGACTTCTGACATCTCTGACAGTTGTTGTAGACCGGCTGGATCGGCAGCTGTCATGTCAACCAGTCACTTCTTGAAAATCTCTAACAGTCAGTAAGTGTCGAGACTTTCTGTCTTTAAGTGTCGATACTTATAGTCCAAGTGTCGACACATGTTGTGTAAGTGTCGACACAAGTCTACAAGGTGTCGACACAATTCCTTGTATTTCTCGACACAGATTCTTCTGCATGTGTCGACACTGAAATTGAGTGTCGACACAAATACTTGTTCTTCTAGCTTTTGCTGAATTCTTCTAAGTGTCGACACATCTCCTTTGTGTCGACACAGCTTCTTGTGTTGAATCTGTCTAGTGTCGACACTGCTTCTTGGTGTCGACACATAGTCTTCTATGTTGAATCTTGCTGAGTGTCGACACAGCTCCTTGTGTCGACACACCTTCTTGTTGTTGAGACTTCAGCTGAGTGTCGACACATTCCCATAGTGTCGACACTTGTACTTAGAATAATTTGTAGTTCTTTCTGTTCTTTGCTAAGTGTCGACACAGCTCCTTGTGTCGACACTTTCTTCAAGTGTTGAGTCTTTAGCTGTGTGTCGACACATTGTTCTGGGTGTCGACACATACTTCAAATGTTGACTCTTCTGTTGAGTGTCGACACATTGTGTTGAGTGTCGACACATGCTTCAAGTGCTGACTCTTCTGCTTAGTGTCGACACATTGTGTTGAGTGTCGACACTTGTACTTAGACTCTGCAGACTTTTGCTGAGTGTCGACACAGCTCCAAGTGTCGACACTTTTCCGTCTGCACTTTTCTTCACTGAGTGTCGACACAGCTCCAAGTGTCGACACTTTCTGTCTGGTGTCGACTCTGCTTCCCAGGTGTCGACACAATGACTCCAAGTGTCGACACTGCTTGTCTGGGTGTCGACACAAGCTTTCTTAAGTGTCGACACTTTCCCTCTGGGTGTCGACACATGGACTTAGAAACTTTTTGCTTCAGTCCAGTTCTTTCTTAACTTGCACAAGTAACTCAAACATACATCAAATACATTATGATGTATATCATTGAGTTGGGTGAGGCTTCTTCAAATCAGGTACATTTGACCAATGTACCCAACATTCGGTGCGATAGACCCAAAAAGGGGACTGGCCGTTGGCATAGTCGGGAGCCTTAGACAGTGGTCAGAAAGGCTAAAATGCTCACATTATTGCCATCCTGGGGGTGGAGGTGAAGACGCTGAAGTGTCAGGATTCACCGATAATGTGCCCTGAGTGCACGGGGTGTTTGGTCGTGCGAGCCTACACCTGTGGCTAGCATGTTTGTACTATATTATTTTAGTTGGCCTAATGAATTGCAAGGAAGGAGCACCTGTTGAAATTTGTGAAGTGGAAGTGGGTGACGGGACAGGCCGCGCGGCCTGTGGCGGACAGTCTTGGCGGACTGGGCGGATTGGGCAGACTGAGGTTTGCGGCCTGGTGAAAAGTCTGGTGGAAGCCGGCTGTGTTCTGAGCGGGTTGTTACATGGAGTCCGCGGTTTGGTGCGGCCTGGTATCTGCGAATAGAGAGGCTTGCGGACTGGTGCTTTGCTCAGTGGTCGCGGGTGCAAGCTTGTGCTGAAAGGCGGGTTGGCTCTTGTCCGCGGGAAGCCTTGCGGACTGGTGTGCCCGCGGTTTGGGCTGTTGCGGACTAAGCTTAGAGCTTGGCTGAGGCCTTGTCGAGCTCTGGTGGCACAGCACGGAGTTGTTGTGGAGATCGTTGTGGCGGCCTGGGTTTGGAATCCGGGAGGAAGCTGCTGCATTGGACAAGTGCGAGGAGCTCGCGGACTGGTTGCGGTCTGTGCTAGGGTGTTTGGCGGACGGGACTTTGTGTCCGCCATGCTCGCACTGGCCCTTGATGGTTTTGGACTTGGTCACACATTGTGCCAAGTTCATGGTGTCCGCCGTATCCGCCAAGTCCGCTGTGACCGGGCGGACTGTTGCTGCTTGCCTTTGGTCGTGGACTTGTGGCGGATTGAGGTGTGGGTCTTGCGGACTGCCTCGGGTTGGTGCGGACAGCCATTGAAGAGGGTTTGCTGTCCTGAAGTAGTTGGAGCTTTGCGGGCTGGTGCCTTGCCCGCTTAGCTTAGGCGGACTGGAGAGGGTTCGTCATTGATTGCCTAGCTCCTGGCGGTTTCCTTGGTATCCGGCTAAGTCCATGCGGACTCAGCGGACGGTGGTTGTATTCGCGCGGACTGAGGGTGGTGTCGCTATCTCTTGGGCAGTGACCACACTCCTCACCTTGCCTATAAATAGGACCCCACTGGCACATCTACAGTAACCTAAGTAACTTGAGTGAACAGTAAGTTGGGGTGTGCGAAGTGCTGCGGTCAGTGTTTTTCAGTCCGCGCGGATTGTTTCAGGCTGACGGTTTGCTGTGTGCAGGTCGCGCGGATAACTTCAAGGAGCCAGGAGTTTGGCTGTGACTTCGGTCAGTGCTTGGAAGTGTGCGGTCTCTGCGGACTCAGCAGGAGGTCGCTCTGCGGCTTGTCAGTTCTGTTTCATCTTTACCAGCTTCAATAACCTGTCCGTCGGTTTCAGGCGGGTAGGGGAGTTCCTCAGTTCGGGTTTAGCAGGAGGCGAATAACGGTCTGTCCGCACGGCCTCGTGGTCTCGGCGGACTCCGTGGTATTCGGCGGATTGCGGCATAGCTTGGGCGAGCTCAGCGGACTCGGCGGTCTCGGCGGACTGGAGTGCTGTCCGCCCGGCTTGTTTTTTGGTTCTTTCTGTTTACAGCCGTAATACTAGCGAAATCATGTCTCGCTATGTATGCCTCGGATTGTAAAGAAGTGAATGCATAATAAGACCTTCTTGTGCTTCCATTATTTTGTTGGGTGCAACCTCTAGTCCTTGGGTTTTCCGCAGGTTCAGCGTGCGAACTGGGTAGTTCCGAAGATATTAATTTGGTGTTTGGGCTATCTTGCTGACCACGTTGAGAAAATTTAACATGGTATCAGAGCGAGGTTTCTGAGGTTGCGGAGGTTCAGTTGCGTGAGCGGAGGTCAACCAGCATTGTTACTCAGTGATTGAGTGGTGTTCAACCTGTGTTGTTGCTCGGAGCTGCTGAAGGGTACCAACAGGTGGTTGCAATGGAAGGAAGCTTAGCAAGAGGTCTTGGCATTGAACTCTTAACGCCGACTAACTATAAAAAGTGGAAGTCGTGCATGAAGAGTTATCTTCTAGGAGAGGAGCTGTGGGAAGTCGTTTGTGGAGACGACAGACAGGAAGTTACTGCTGCTTTCGGTACTGCTGAGCAGGTGAGGCTCTGGAGAAGAACAAATGCTAAGGCAGAGTTCGTTCTGAAGAGAGCTGTCTCTCTGGAACTGTTTGATCACATCATTGGATGTGAGTCGGCTGCTGATATTTGGACAACCATTGATGAGTTGTTCAATAGGAAGAATGTGGCGCGGCTGCAGTTCCTGGAGAATGAGTTGGCCAGGGCAACTCAGGGAGACCTTTCCATCTCCAAGTACTTCTTAAAGATGAAGAGCTTGTGTGCTGAGCTGTCGGCACTGGATCCTGATGAGCCTATCTCTGAGGCAAAGATGAAGAGGCACATTATCCGCGGCTTGCGGAAGGAGTATATGGCCTTTGTTACATCTGTTCAAGGGTGGGCTACTCAGCCATCTCTGCTGGAGTTGGAGAATCTGCTTGCCTCGCAGGAGAGCTTAGCAAGGCAGATGGCTGGAGTGAATCTGAATCAGGAAGGCAGCGAGGCTCTCTTCTCAGGCAAGAAGAAGGGATGGGAAGGGAAGAAGAAGAAGAAGGTGCAGGCCGCTGCTGAGAAGGAGACTTCATCTTCGTATCCGCCGGAGAGGAGCAATGCTCCTAAGGACTGGAAGAAGAATCTGAAGTGCTACCGGTGTCATCAGCGAGGGCACTTCAAGCGGGACTGCAAGGTCAAACTGCAGCCTGGGCATGCTGCGGGAAAGGAGGAAGCTTGCTCGCGAAGTGAAGAAGCAGAATGGGGAGGAGCTTTCATGACGGGCACTTGTGTCCGGGCCTTATCTGCTGAGGACTTCAACAGCGAGTGGATCGTCGACTCCGGGTGTGGTCATCATCTCACCGGAGACAAGTCGAAGTTCACCTCCATGCAGGCTTACTCAGGTAATGAAGCTATTATCACTGCTGATAATACTGTTTATGCAGTAGAGAAGGAGGGGGTCGTATCTTTGGGTAGTGATCAGGGGCCACTCACGTTAAGGAGTGTGTATCACGTGCCGAGCATGAAGAAGAACCTCTTCTCGCTGACCAACGCGGTGGACACTGGGTATCACGTTCTGTTTGGGCCAACAGACGTGAGGTTCCTTCGCAACGTATCAGCGGTAAAGGCTGATGTTGCTCATGTTGGGAGGAGGGTGAAGAACTTGTTTGTTCTTTCCACCAGTGCCTATGTTGATAGGATGAGGGCCAATGATAGTGCGGCTATCTGGCATGAGAGGCTGGGGCATGTTGGCATGGACAAGCTGAAGGCGATGGCTAGTAGAAGTCTGGTGAAGGGGTTGCCGATGTTGTCCTCCTTTGGTGATGGGCATGTTTGTGCGGGCTGTCAATACGGTAAGGCACATCGCCTTCCGTTTGATAAATCTCAAACAAGGTGCAAGAAACCATTGGAGTGTATTCATGGCGACCTGATGGGACCGACTGTTACTGCCAGCCTTGGTGGAAGCAAATACATGCTTGTCTTGGTTTATGACTACTCAAGGTATACTTGGGTGTACTTCTTAAGGGAGAAGTCGGAAGCCTTCCGTTTGTTCGTGGAGTTCAAGGAGTTGGTAGAAGGCCGGCTTGGCTTGAGGATTAAGAAGTTTAGAACTGATAACGGGGGGGAGTTTGTCTCTTCCGAGTTTTCTAACTTCTGCAGGAAGCACGGGATCCAACGAGAGCTTACTTGTGCTCACACTCCACAACAAAATGGGGTAGCGGAGCGGAAGATCCGTCATTTGACGGAAACCTGCAAATGCTGGCTGCATGCGAAAGATATCCCGAGGTCCTTTTGGGCGGAGGGAATGTCTTGTGCTGCTTATGTTATCAACCGGATGCCACTCAGCCCTATCAACATGAAGACTCCTATTGAGCTGTTGCTGAAGGAGAAGCCGAGTGTTGGACACCTTAGGGTGTTCGGTTCAACTTGCTATGTGCATGTCCTGGATGCTTCACGGACAAAGCTGGATGCGAAGGCAAGGAAACTTGTCTTTGTTGGCTATGATGAGCGGAAGAAGGGATGGAAATGCATGGACCCTGTGACGAAGAAGTTCGTGGTGTCAAGAGACGTTGTCTTTGACGAGCTGACGTCATATGGAGGTGGCTCGGTGGAGCTTACCAGAAGTAGCAAGGTTGAGGAAGCACCGGTGGAGGCTGCTGAAGGCTTGGAAGAGGAGCTTGCTGTTTCACCAGCAGCTCCTGTTGCTTCGAACTCCGAGGCTGAGCCTTCTGGTTCAGGAAGCAGGGGGAGCACTGCTCAATGCTTGCCCCAGGTAGGAGTGGAGCCTGAAGAAGCAACGGAAGCAGTGAGCAAAGAGCCGTGTCTTCGGAGATCGAAGAGGGTGGTTAAGCCACCGGCTCGGTACTATGATGGGAATGCAGTGAGCTTTGTCTCCTGCTTCTTTGCGGGTCCTCTGGATGAGCGAGAGCCTGCAAACTTCAACGAGGCCACTGGAGTGAAGGAGTGGGATGATGTCATGAAGGAAGAGATTGATGCTCTGAAAAAGAATGAAACCTAGGACCTTGTGCCCAAGGTTGATGGCGTTACTCCGGCTACTTGCAAGTGGGTGTATAAGTTGAAGAAGAAGGCTGATGGGAGCATTGATCGGTTCAAGGCTCGCCTGGTCGCAAGAGGATTCTCACAACAGTATGGAGAAGACTATGAGGAGACATTCAGTCCAGTTGCGAAGATGACATCTGTAAGAGTGGTGATCGCCTTGGCTGCTAGCAAGGGATGGAGGTTGTGGCAACTTGATGTGAAGAATGCTTTTCTTTACGGAGAGATTGACAAGGACATCTTCATGGATCAGCCGCTTGGTTTTGTCTCTGAAAAGCATCCGGACTATGTCTGCAAACTCAGGAAGGCTCTCTATGGGTTGAAGCAAGCTCCTCGAGCGTGGTATGGGAAGATTGTAGAGTACTTGCAATTCTGTGGATAACTGGCTTCTAACTCGGACTCAAGCTTGTTCGTCAAGAAGAAGGGAGAGCTAAGAGTCTTGGTCCTGCTGTATGTGGATGATATGATCATCACAGGGAACTCGGAGGAGGAAGTAGCAAGGCTCAGGGGAGAGCTTGCTATACGCTTCGAGATGAAAGACTTGGGAGAGTTGCATCACTTTCTTGGTCTGGAAGTGGAGAGGAAGGAGTGCGGGGTTCTCATTAGCCAGAAAGGGTATGCTGATCGCATTGTGAAGCGGTTTGGCATGGGCGAAGGGAAGAAGTGCTCTACTCCACTGGAATCTGGGCTGAAGCTTCGACGGGATGAGGGAAGGGTTCTTCATGATCCCTTGGTGTTCAGGGCTCTTGTTGGGAGCTTGATTTACCTGACGATTACAAGGCCGGATATCGCTTATGCTGTTGGCCGAGTAAGTCGGTATATGGCTGAACCAAGGCAATCTCATCTAGTGGCGGCAAAGGGAATTCTGAAGTATGTCAAGGTGACTTCTGAAATGGGACTCCTCTATGGAAGGGATGCGGAGTTTGTGTTGCTCGGGTACACGGATGCTGACTATGGCGGTGATTCGGATGATCGAAGGTCTACTTCAGGTTATGTGTTCACTTGCGGATCAGCTAGCATCTCGTGGTGTAGCAAGAAGCAGGACTCAGTGTCGGTTTCAACCACGGAGGCGGAGTATAAGGCTTCGGCCTTGGCTGCTCGGGAAGCCGTTTGGTTGAGGAGGCTTATAGAGGATGTCCATGAAGAAGTGCAAGGGCCTACTTTACTCCGGGGTGATAATGAGAGTGCTCTCAAACTGGTAAACAATCCAGTGTGTCACGCCAGGACCAAGCATATAGAGATTGATCACCACTTTATCAGGGAGAAGGTGTTGGAGGGGTCTCTGCTGGTCGGGCATGTTCGGAGTGAAGATAATCTTGCTGACATCTTCACGAAGCCACTGTCGAAGGGGCCCTTTGAACGCTTGCGCAGCTTGCTGGGCTTGGTCACCACTTCTCACTTCAAGGGGGAGTGTTGAAATTTGTGAAGTGGAAGTGGGTGACGGGACAGGCCGCGCGGCCTGTGGCGGACAGCCTTGGCGGACTGGGCGGACTGGGCGGACTGAGGTTTGCGGCCTGGTGAAAAGTCTGGTGGAAGCCGGCTGTGTTCTGAGCGGGTTGTTACATGGAGTCCGCGGTTTGGTGCGGCCTGGTATCTGCGGATAGAGAGGCTTGCGGACTGGTGCTTTGCTCAGTGGTCGCGGGTGCAAGCTTGTGCTGAAAGGCGGGTTGGCTCTTGTCCGCGGGAAGCCTTGCGGACTGGTGTGTCCGCGGTTTGGATTGTTGCGTACTAAGCTTAGAGCTTGGCTGAGGCCTTGTCGAGCTCTGGTGGCACAGCACGGAGTTGCTGTGGAGATCGTTGTGGCGGCCTGGGTTTGGAGTCCGGGAGGAAGCTGCTGCATTGGACAAGTGCGAGGAGCTCGCGGACTGGTTGCGGTCTGTGCTAGGGTGTTTGGCGGATGGGACTTTGTGTCCGCCATGCTCGCACTGGCCCTTGATGGTTTTGGACTTGGTCACACATTGTGCCAAGTTCATGGTGTCCGCCGTATCCGCCAAGTCCGCTGTGACCGGGCGGACTGTTGCTGCTTGCCTTTGGTCGTGGACTTGTGGCGGATTGAGGTGTGGGTCTTGCGGACTGCCTCGGGTTGGTGCGGACAGCCATTGAAGAGGGTTTGCTGTCCTGAAGCAGTTGGAGCTTTGCGGGCTGGTGCCTTGTCCGCTTAGCTTAGGCGGACTGGAGAGGGTTCGTCATTGATTGCCTAGCTCCTGGCGGTTTCCTTGGTATCCGGCTAAGTCCATGCGGACTCAGCGGACGGTGGTTGTGTTCGCGCGGACTGAGGGTGGTGTCGCTATCTCTTGGGCGGTGACCACACTCCTCACCTTGCCTATAAATAGGACCCCCCTGGCACATCTACAGTAACCTAAGTAACTTGAGTGAACAGTAAGTTGGGGTGTGCGAAGTGCTGCGGTCTGTGTTTGTCAGTCCGCGCGGATTGTTTCAGGCTGACGGTTTGCTGTGTGCAGGTCGCGCGGATAACTTCAAGGAGCCAGGAGTTTGGCTGTGACTTCGGTCAGTGCTTGGAAGTGTGCGGTCTCTGCGGACTCAGCAGGAGGTCGCTCTGCGGCTTGTTAGTTCTGTTTCATCTTTGCCAGCTTCAATAACCTGTCCGCCGGTTTCAGGCGGGTAGGGGAGTTCCTCAGTTCGGGTTCAGCAGGAGGCGAATAACGGTCTGTCCGCGCGGCCTCGCGGTCTCGGCGGACTCCGTGGTATTCGGCGGATTGCGGCATAGCTTGGGCGAGCTCAGCGGACTCGGCGGTCTCGGCGACCTCGCGGTCTCGGCGGACTGGAGTGCTGTCCGCCCGGCTTGTTTTTTGGTTCTTTCTGTTTACAGCCGTAATACTAGCGAAATCATGTCTCGCTATGTATGCCTCGGATTGTAAAGAAGTGAATGCATAATAAGACCTTCTTGTGCTTCCATTGTTTTGTTGGGTGCAACCTCTAGTCCTTGGGTTTTCCGCAGGTTCAGCGTGCGAACTGGGTAGTTCCGAAGATATTAATTTGGTGTTTGGGCTATCTTGCTGACCACGTTGAGAAAATTTAACAGCACCGCCGTCCTGAGTTATGGGCGGGGTTGTTATAATTTGGTCGGCTTTTGGCTGACCGTTGCTTTGTTTGCCAACGTGCGGTGGAATGTTGCTTGTAGGTGCTGCGGACCCGAGTACCAAATAGCGGGCTGGAGCGCATGTTGCTGTGCTGGACCTAGAAGGCCAAAGCGAATAGTTGTACTTTATTTTGTCATATGTGGCCGGTCTGCGAGCCGATATATGGAAAACATTATTTAATTAAGTGAACCTCTGTAAGGCCATAAGGCCGTGTACCTTTCTGTGTATTTGTTTTCATTCCAGTTGTAGTGGTGTTGGACATTCATGATATGTGGATACAAGTTTGGGTTCTTTCAACTGTTTAAAAGCTTCCACTAGAATACTCTGTGTTAGGACGAGTAGTCTTAATTGGATAGTTTGGTTATTCATACGTAACCCTTCCGACTGTCCGTGGTATATGGTGTCACAATTTTGGATGGTGAGGCGAGACTGTGGTGGGATGAGTTGGAGTTTCATCTCTTAGTGCGAAGGCAGCTTGCTGATGTGCCTATGGAGGAATTCTCAAGATTGTTCTTGTCCAGATATCTACCCTCTGCTCAGAAGCTTGAGATGGAAAATCAGTATCTTGGGTTGACTCAGGGAGCCAGAAGCGTGGACGAGTATCTCCACGAGTTTACACGGTTGGGTCGGTATGCTGGTGCTATGTTTACGGAAGAAGAGAGGAAGACCAACCGATTTTATGAGGGTCTACGCGGTGACCTACAGTTACTCCTTGCTGGGCCTAAGGCACAGGGCTTCCTAGCCTTGGTCAATTCGGCCCGGTCTTTGGAAACGTTTGTGAAGAAAGTCCAAGAGAAGAAGGACCTAGGGGAAAAGAAGGCAGATTTCAAAGTGCCAAATGCAAAGTCAGGATTTCGCAGATGGAGCAAGAAGAAGAAGACTTCGAACTCAGCCCTTTCGTCTAGTGCGTCGGGGGCAACCACAAGTCGAGTTCCAGGAGCTTGCTACAACTGTGGGAAGACGGTGCACTTTGCTCGTGAATTTTGGAGCGGACGTGCAAAGTTCGAGAGGAAGCCTGGAGCGACCTATGAAGAGAAAGGGAAGGCGGTGGAATCAACCGTGTCCCATCATGCTCCAGCCCAGCCTAGAGTTTATAATCTTGGTCTGCAAGAGGCCATGAAACAAGCTGACGTGGTGACAGGCTTCGTGTTGATTTTCGATCGTCCGTCAAGAGCCCTATTTGATACGGGAGCATCGCATTCCTTCTTGTCTGAAAGGTTCATATCGCACGTCGGGGTCCCTTCCTCGATGGCAAAAGACAGGTTGGATGTGTTGTTGCACAATGGGTGCTTAATGCGAGCGGATAAGTTTTGTGTCGTAAAGATTCGGATTGGGGACCAGGAGTTTGATTTGCGAGCGTTGACTCTACCATTTGTGGAGTTCAACGTAATCTTTGGTATGGACTGGCTCTCAGAGCAGCGATCTTACATCGATTGCAACTGAAAGGAGATTAAGTTGGGACTGCATACTGAACGAGAGACTATGTTTGCGGGCATGAAGGTGTCGGGTAAGGTTTTGATGTCGGCCCTTCAAGTGATTAAGGCGGTTCGGTCTGGTGCAGAGCTGTTCGTCACCTTAGTACAAGCTTCAACGCCTAGGCCAAGTCTAGACAGTATCCCATTTGTGTCTGAGTATCCTTATGTGTTCCCAGATGATCTCCCAGGAGCCCCTCCTCAGTGGGAGATTGATTTTACCATTGAGCTGGTACCGGGTGCTAAATCGATGTCATGCTCTCCCTATCGGATAGCACCGCAAGATATGGTGGAGTTGAAGGAGCAACTGCAGGAGTTGTTGGAGCAAGGGTATGTACGTCCAAGTTTGTCGCCTTGGAACGCACCGGTTCTTTTCGTTAAGAAGAAGGATGGGAGCTTGCGACTCTGTATTGACTATCTGGAGTTGAACAAGCTTACGGAGAAGAACAAATTTCCGATCCTCAGGATTGACGATCTATTCGATCAATTGGTTGGGTCAACAGTATATTCGAAGTTAGATCTAAATTCCGGTTACTACCAATTGAGGATAAGGGAAAGCGACATCCCTAAGACAGCGTTCAGCACGCGGTTTGGGCATTACGAGATCACGGTCATGCCATTTGGGCTGACCAATGCGCCATCCGTGTTTATGGATTTGATGAACAGGACGTTCAGAGAATACCTGGATCATTTCGTGATAGTATTTATCGATGATATCTTGGTATATTCGCAGTGTGAGAAGGACCATTACAAGCATCTACACATGGTGTTGGAGACCTTGAGGAGGAATCAGTTGTATGCAAAGTTCTCCAAGTGTGAGTTCTGGTTATCCTCAGTAGCGTTCCTTGGTCATGTTGCTAGTGGAGAAGGGATAGCGGTGGATCCGGCGAAGATAGCAGCGATACGGGAGTGTCCTGTATTGTCTTCAGTGGCAGAAGTTCGGAGCTTTCTGGGGCTTGCCGGCTACTACAGGCGTTTCGTAGAGAACTTCTCGCTGATAGCGTTACCACTCATGACATTGACAAGGAAAGATCAAAAGTTTGTGTGGTCGCTGGAGTGTGAGCAGGCTTTTGAGGAATTGAACAGGCGGTTGACCACGGCGCCTATTTTACGTTCGCCAAGTGGAACCGAGGGGTTTGAAATTTATAGTGATGCTTCGGGCAGTGGTTTGGGATGTGTTCTACTACAGCATGGGAGCATGATAGCTTATGGTTCATGATAGTTGAAGGTTCACGAGATAAATTATCCGGTCCATGACTTAGAGTTAGCGGCCGTGATATTTGCTCTAAAGCTGTGGAGGCACTATCTGTATGTGTAACGGTCCAGGCCCATCCCATGGGAACCCGCTGGCACCGCCGGCCTACCAGGCTCCAGACCCGGGCCCACCACTGGTAGTAAGCCTTTCACATTCAAGCCTGCAGGCCATGCACCCCAACCCCTCTCCAGCCTATTTGTCAGCACGGTAGGTTGTTGCCACTAGGTCTCGAACCCAGAACCTTGATAAGAGAGCTTTCCACCACTCCCTCATCACCAATTGAGCTGCAGCTCAATTGGTGATGAGGGAGTGGTGGAAAGCTCTCTTATCAAGGTCCTGGGTTTGAGACCTAGTGGCAACAACCTACCGTGCTGATAAACAGGCTGGAGAGGGGTTGGGGTGCATGGCCTGCAGGCTTGAATGTGAAAGGCTTACTACCAGTGGTGTGCCCGGGTCTGGACCCTGGCAGGCCGGCGGTGCCAGCGGGTCCCCATGGGATGGGCCTGGACCGTTACAAAAAGTGCACTTTTTGTAACGGTCCAGGCCCATCCCATGGGGACCCGCTGGCACCGCCGGCCTGCCAGGGTCCAGACCCGGGCACACCACTGGTAGTAAGCCTTTCACATTCAAGCCTGCAGGCCATGCACCCCAACCCCTCTCCAGCCTGTTTATCAGCACGGTAGGTTGTTGCCACTGGGTCTCGAACCCAGGACCTTGATAAGAGAGCTTTCCACCACTCCCTCATCACCAACTGAGCTGCAGCTCAGTTGGTGATGAGGGAGTGGTGGAAAGCTCTCTTATCAAGGTCCTGGGTTCGAGACCCAGTGGCAACAACCTACCGTGCTGATAAACAGGCTGGAGAGGGCTTGGGGTGCATGGCCTGCAGGCTTGAATGTGAAAGGCTTACTACCAGTGGTGTGCCCGGGTCTGGACCCTGGTAGGCCGGCGGTGCCAGCGGGTTCTTTGACCAGATTAGGAGCTTGAGTTGACTTGGGTCAACCTGGCCTCTAGGGTTGGCCCCAATGTGTCCTTAGTGACCCACTGACCTCACTTTAGGGTTAGGAGGGCATAGGTGGGGTTCTCTAGGATAGGAGCAGGTCAATTGACCCTAAGTAGGCTAGTTTGACCCATTTAGGGCTAGGGTTGACCAGTCAATCAGGGGTGACTAGGAGAGAGAAGGAAGCTTCCCTCCATGATAATGGAGGGGAGAGAAGATGGGGGAGAGGAAGGGGAGAGTGGAAAGCCGGCCAAGGAGATCATCAGCCACCATTTATGGCTGCAATCAACTCCTCTAGGGAAGAGGAGTTGATTCCAGCCGTTTCCCGGCCACCAAGAGGAGGATTCAGCCCCCCCCCCCCCCCCCCCCACTCAACCCGAGCCAAGCCTTCAAGGGCATTAATGGCCATTGATGTTTGGCCTCTCCCCTCCCCCAACTGATGATATATACACCATCAGTGACATGAGAGGATCCCTTCCCATCGTTTACCTTAGGAATTCAGGCAACTTGACTGCACAGTTGCAGAAATCCGGCCGGCAGCACCACCACCATGGCAACCCGAAGATCGACTCGCATTCAGGCCGCCAGGAAGGTCCTCCTCCACTCCTTATCTCATGGATAGTTCTTAGCAATCACTAGGTTCAAGGTTCGGGCTCAATTGAGCCCGAATCCATTTCAAATTTTCATGATTTTTTCCATGAAAATCCTCCTCTCGGGATCGCCAGAAAAAGGGCTTCCGGCGGCCAAGCCGCCGCCTGGCGACGGCCACCACCTCAACGGAGGTGGTGGTGGCGGTGGCCGGCCGGGGAGGCGGCCGGATCGCCGGCGATGGCGTTTGGAAGTTGCTCTAGGCGGGATCAATCGGGATCGTTGGCTGAACGGAGAAGATGACGGGATGCCGTCTATTCGTGCGCCAAGATTCGTGCAGTGATAAATTAAACTATAGGATCAGTATTATCATTTTTTGTGATTTCTGTCACACTCATGGCATTTAATGTTTTAAATCTTTAAAAATAGATAGAGGCACTGTATGAGAAAATGATCAACACATGATTTGTAGCCCTTTCAGTCTACTTTATTTTAAAATTGGTTTGAACCACTTTGGGCTCCTGGTTTGACCAGGGCACCCATTTTGGTGGGGCCTACTCATAGGGCTAGGCAGAAATTCAATTGAGTGCCCACACTTTATCATTGATCCAAATGAGCTGCAGCTCAGTTGGTGATGAGGGAGTGGTGGAAAGCTCTCTTATCAAGGTCCTGGGTTCGAGACCTAGTGGCAACAACCTACCGTGCTGATAAACAGGCCGGAGAGTGGTTGGGGTGCATGGCCTGCAGGCTTGAATGTGAAAGGCTAACTACCAGTGGTGGGCCCGGGTCTGGACCCTGGTAGGCCGGCGGTGCCAGCGGGTTCCCATGGGATGGGCCTGGACCGTTATAGTATGGGATAAAGGTCGATATATATACTGACCATAAGAGTTTGAAGTACCTGCTAGATCAGAAGGATCTGAACATGAGACAGCGGAGGTGGATGGAGTTCTTGGGGGACTATACCTTCAAGATACATTATGTACCTGGGAAAGGAAACGCGGTGGCAGATACGTTGAGCCGCAGGGCTCCTGCGCTGGCCAGTTGGTTATCGGTACATGATGAGAGATTGGTCTGTGATTTGGAGGCATTAGAGATTTCCTGCGTCGATAAGCAGTCTAGTGTTGGGGCGATATTGTGTTGGACAGAGGTGCATTATGACCTGGCTGATAGAGTCCGACGGGCTTTGATTCAGGATAGCAGTATGAACAAGATCTTGGATGAATCTTTAGATGGGTCAAATTCCCAGTTTGTGATTGAGGATGGACTGCTAAGGAAGGACGGTCGTCTATGCGTCCCTAGTGCGGATAATCTTCGGGAGGAGTTGATATACGAGGCTCATCATACCAAGTACTCAATCCACCCGGGTAGCACGAAGATGTATAGAGACATGAAGAAGTTATTCTGGTGGCCAGGATTAAAGAAGGATGTAGCACTTTATGTGGCCAAGTGCCAAACTTGTGCCTTTGTGAAAGCGGAGTGCCAAAAGCCCGGAGGCTTCCTAAAGTCCTTGCCTATCCCAGAATGGAAATTCGACGACATTTTTATGGATTTTGTGCATGGTTTGCCAAAGTTGCAGAGGGGAAATGACGCCATCTGGGTGGTCGTAGATAGGTTGATGAAAGTGTCGCATTTCATCCCGAATAGGAAGGAAGATCCAGTGGAAAAGTTAGCCAAACTTTATGTGGATAATATCGTACAGTTGCATAGTGTGTCGCGCAGTGTTGTTAGTGACCGAGATGGACGCTTCACGTCGAAGGACTGGAGGCTGGTGCATAATTTGTTGGGAACTAAGCTGAGTTTCAGCACAGCTTTCCACCCACAGACGGATGGTCAGACCAAGAGGGTTAACAGGACGATGGAGGACATGCTTCGCATGTGCGTCCTAGATTTCGTAAAGCATTGGGAAGATCAACTGTACATGGTGGAGTTTGCGTATAACAACAGCTTTCAAGCGAGTATTGGAATGGCACCTTTCGAGGCCTTGTATGGGAGGAAATATCGTACGTCGTTGTCTTGGTTGGAGACAGGCGAGTCGAAATTGTATAAACGACAAACGTTGGAAGACGCCACTTCAATGGTATGTACAATTCAGGAAAGGTTGAAGATCGCTTAGGACAGGCAAGCAAAGTAATATAACGCCAAGCATAGGAACGTGGAGTTCGGTGTTGGCGACTGGGTGTATTTAAAAATCAAGCCGTTCAAGGGTGTTTCGCGGGTTCGATGCTTGAAGAAGTTGAGTCTGAGATACCTTGGACCATTTGAAATACTGGAGCGGGTTGGCGGGGTAGCATATAGATTGAAGCTGTCGGTGGAGTTGAGTGGGCTACATGATGTGTTCCACGTTTCGGTGTTGCGAAAGGCGGTGCAAGAGCCTTCGCAGGTAGTTGCGGTTGATCAAGTGCCAGTGGATTATGAGTTGACGACAAAGGTCAAGCCTATACGTATAGAAGACGTTGAGGTCAAACGACTCCGCAACAAGGAAATCCGAATAGTTAAGGTTTGTTGGGATAACTGCGGACGTGAGGAGCTTTCTTGGGAGCGAGTGCAAACTATGTTGGAGGAATACCCCGAGTTATTCCGCTCAGGTAACATTTAATTTTTTGTATACCTTTACTTAATTTCAGGATTAAATTCCTTAAGGGGGGAGATTTGTAACGCCCCGAAAATTGTTATCGAGTTGGTCGCATCCAAAAGTAATTTTGGTGCCTGTATAGGGGTACACGGCCTAGGACACGGGCGTGTCCAAGGCCGTTTCTGGCTTGGTGTTTTGGCTGGCTGTATCCCGAGAAGGACACGACAAGAAACACGACAGAATGACACGGGAGTGTCATTTGTCACGGGCGTGTGCCTACCCATGTCAGTACCCGTGTTCCCTAGAGCCGTGACGGTTGGCGTGACGGTTATTCGTGACACGCCTCCAGTCACGGGCGTGTCCAGGACCCGACACGGGCCTATCAGGTTGAGACACGGGCGTGTCTTGCCCGTGTGGTTCTTTCTGCGTTCGACGATCATGCCAGGATCGAGGCACACGGCCTGGGACACGGCCGTGTGCGAGGCCGTGTTCGGCCCAGGTTTGAGGATTTATGTACAGATCTGAGCCATTCGTTTTCTTTGAGTAAGATCTGACGTCCCAGGCATGTTCCTTCTCTGTTAAGGCCGGGAATGGTGGTTTAACTCCTCATTTCTCCATTAAGCTTTCTCTTTCCAAGGAGTTAGAGCAAGAAGGAAGAAGGAGAAGGATTCCGGCCGCCGGTGGAGCATCGGAGCACTGTTTAGAGAACCGAGAGCGAATATGTGGAGGAAATCCCATTGCGAATACTTCTATCTGTGTAATTTTCCATGGCGCAAAAGCGTACTATGAGGGAAACGATTCTCTACTTGAGCATGAATGAACTAGTGCCTAATCACCTAGAGGGGGGGTGAATAGGTGAACTTAATCTTTTTAACTTTAAAGGCAAAAACACTGAATTATAAGACCTGTATTTGCAATTCTCTACAGCAATTCAGCACAGATAACACAGCAATCACAGAATTAATCACACACAGAGTACACACAGATTTTTATAGTGGTTCCCCAAGGTCTGGGTACATCCACTTTCCCCCTTCGCCTATCTAGTAGTGTACTAGATTCGGCCTAACTTCTCCACTTCTTCTCAGATCCTCAGATCTTACAAATCAGAACCCCAAACAGGTTCCTACAGCTCAGAGTGTCCCCACTACTACAACTCAGGCACAAAGCCTTACCACTCAGTCTTCACCAAGACCTACACTCAGGCTAAACAACCCTACCTCAGCCTACAATCAAGGCCTACACTCAGAGAATAAAATCTCCTACACTCAGGCACAATAGCCCTACCTCAGCCTTTATAAAATAGGCTTACAGCTCAGATCCCTTAGGATCCTACAGAAAATAAAGTTTACAAAGTATATAACCATAACTCTGAAAGAGAGAGATGATTTGACTGGCTTCTTGATGAGTTCTTGAAAGAACTTTGCAGAGATCAACCTCCCTTGGCTTTCTTCAAAGCTTCTTAAATTAAAACACAGTAGGGTTGAGTCTCCTCTGAAGATGCTCTTCAATCAACTTCTATCTTGAGAATCAGATCTCAATCTGAAACTTACTTTTTAGTCTGGTTCAACAGCTGTTCTTCTTAGAAGGAGCTCTCTCTCTCCAACTTCTTAGATCTTCTCTTGAAGGTCTTCTTCTTGTTGTGTTGTTTGTCAATTCATTGATCACTTCTTCCATTGAAGGAGAAAGGTCTATAAATAGTCTTCCTCCAAGGTAACTGGCTGATCCGGTTTCTAACAACCTTCCGACAGCTCTGACAGTTGTAGTTGACCGGTTGAAATGGCAGCTGTCAAGTCATCCAGTCACTTCTTGAAATCTCTGTCACTATCTGAAAGTGTCGAGACAGATAGTCTTTATGTGTCGACACAAATAGACTAAGTGTCGACACAAGTAGATTAAGTGTCGACACTAGCCTTGATGGTCTCGACACAACTCCTTGTGTTGTTGTAACAGCTTCTCGACACTGCTTCTTCAGAATGTGTCGACACTGATCCTGTGTGTCGACACAAGCCTTTTGTTGAATGTGTCGACACTGGTTGAGTGTGTCGACATAAATACTTCTTCAATACTTAGTTGATTTCTGTTGTGTGTCGACACAACTCCTTTGTGTCGACATATCTTCTTGTGTTGAGACTTTGCTAAGTGTCGACGCATATCCTTTGTGCCGACACAATCCTTCATGTGTTGAAACTTTGCTGAGTGTCGACACATCTCCTTTATGTCGACACATTCTTCATGTGTTGAAACTTTGTTGAGTGTCGACACATCTCCTTTGTGTCGACACTTGTACTTAAACTTTGTTGAAGTTCACTGCGTGTCGACATAGCCTCCTGGTGTCGACACTTTTGATGTCGACAATGTTTCTCTGGGTGTTGACACTGCTTCTAAGTGTCGACACTGATTATGTAGACAATGCTTCACTGTGTGTCGACACTGCCTGTATGTGTCGACATTCTTCTTCTGGTGTCGACTCTGCCTTCTTGGTGTCGATACAATTACTCCAAGTTTCGACACAGCTTCTCTGGGTGTCGACACAAGCCTTCTTAAGTGTCGACACTTTTCTTCTACGTGTCGACACATGGACTTAGAAACTTTTCCTGCTTTCCCTGCAATTACTTAACCTGCACACATAAACTCAAAGCACATCAAATACACCTTGATGTATATCATTGAGTAGGGTGAGGCTTCTTCAAATCTGGTACATATATACCAATGTACCCAACAATCTCCCCCTATTTGGAGAAGTCATAACCCTTAGTCAATGATATACACCATACATAACAAATTTTCAGTATGATGTAAAACTGTATTAAATGACAGGGTAAGAACTAAACATGTATAAATAGAACATGTATAAACAATTATCTCAGAACAATAATGTAATAGATTGAACATATAACATTGTTCTTACAACTTCAAACATTTTCATTAATCAAAAGTTTACATAGAGTTAAATGCATATGATTACAAATTGTAAACTTAAGAAAATTTCTATTCTATGGCTGCTCAGGTTCCTTGATAACAATTCCCTTTCCAGATTGAATCTTTGCTTGAACAGGAGCTTCATTGTCATCAGCAGACTTCTTTCCCTTAAGATCTTTCTTTTTCTGTTCTTCAGCCCTTATCTTCTGTCTTTCAAAATAGTGATAAGGTTTAGGGAAATACTTGTTAGGCTCCTGTGCATTAGGAGGTAGCTTCCCTAATTTGGCCTTACCTTTTGTATTGTACTATGGCCTCTTGCCTAGCCTCATGTTTCTTCCATTCCTGGTCAGAATACCATTTGCCTCTCTCTAGTAAATTATCCTTAGCATCCTTCCAAGCAGTTAATATGATATTCCTAGAGGTTGGGCTCCATTGCTCAAAATCTGGCCTTAATTCAGCTTGCTCTATGAACCTTTTCTTAGATAATTAGGCCTCTTATTCTTTTAGAATTGCCTCTAGCAAAGGCTGTACAACGTTTTCAAGAATAACATTCTGATTACCCTCAGGAGGACTATACATAGACTGTACCTCCTGATGTATCATGTCAAAATCAGCAGGAGGGTATATTACTTGAGCCACTTCAGCTTGCTCTCCTCCAAAGTATGCAGGATTGATGCCAGATTCTGCAACATTATCATCATCACATAAAGGTGGATATCCAAGGGTGGCTCTGATGGAGTTTGAAATCCATTTTGTATGATCAGAGCCGGCTTTGACTAGTACCCTCTCCCCCTTTATGACTTCTCTCTCTATGTGATCCCTAAGATCATCTTTTTGGAATCTTATCTGAGCATTCAAATAGTTAACTCCATCCTTATAAAAAGGTTTCAACCTTTGGAGCTTTTCAGTGATAGCCTTTTGAGATTCTTCAATGGCAGTTTTAACAGCAGTGAGGTTCTCTTGTAGTTGCTTATCAAATTCAGCCTTGGCAGCAGTCCTTGTTGTAGTTTGAGCAGCAGCTAGATTCTGCACCATGTCAGTGCCTCCCTTGTTTTTGAAGCAGAAACATCTTCCTCTTCTGTAGTTCTTGGGAGATGTAGAATCTTCCTGAGACTCTTATGAGTGACCTTTAACTTTGCCACATGAACTTTGGACTTAATCTTGAGTCCAGATTCATCAAGAGTTGCTGCACTCAAGAATTCGAGGACTTCCTTCTTCCAGATCTTGATTGGTTCTGATATAAGGTACTCTAGACCAGTCTCTGCAATTAGGGTTACCAAACCTTGGATTTCGGGTTCCGCGTCATCAAAGGCATGTCGCACGAGCTCATATCCTTCATTAATGTTCTCTTCTAGCTTGGGCGCCATTAGGGTTTGAAGAAATTTTGAATTTAGAGAAGAGAGATGTCGACACACAAGTTTGGTCTCGAAACTAAGGTGAGCGTGTCGACAAACAATGGGGAAAACCTATTTATACCTTTCTAGAATTGAAGGTGAAAAGGCGCGTTAACATACTTGAATTGTGTCGATACTATTGAAAAGTGTCGACACCTACTGCTAATGTCTCGACAACTATGTGTCGACACAAATATAGTCGACAGAATATATGCGTCGACACTTATATATCTCAACTCGATACTTAGTCGAGACTCTACTAGACTAATTCTGTGTAAATCGTAAGTGTCGACACCACCCTGGATGTGTCGACACCTATACTGCATGTGTCGACACTAATTCTCTGAAGTGTCGACACAGACTTCCTAGATGTGTCGACACCATTTCTCTGAAATGTCGACACCACTACTATGTGTCGACACAGACAACTCTGTTTGTCGACACTATTTTACTTAGCCAATTTTTGTAAACTATTCTAAGTTTATCATACCTAATTCAATTTTAAACTTATTGAATTTGGTTTCATCTAAGGGAGCTAACTGATTATCTGTCTTAACATACTCTCGGGAAATGTCTTCTTTTTCCACATGTTCTCTTAGAAAATGGTATTTAATTTCTATGTGCTTAGTCCTACTATGGGAGACAGGATTATTTGCAATAGAAATGGCACTAGTAGAATCACAAAATAAAGGTGTTCTACTTACTTGAATACCATAATCTTCTAGCTGATGTTGAATCCATAGAAGTTAAGCACAGCAACTTCCTGCAGCCACATACTCTGACTCTGCTGTGGAGATAGCCACACTGGTTTGTTTCTTGCTACTCCATGATACCAACCTTCCACCTAGAAATTGACAGGTTCCTGTGGTACTTTTCCTATCCTCCTTGCAGCCTGCAAAATCTGCATCTGAATAACCTGTCAGTTCAAAATCTCCATTCCTAGGGTACCAAAGGCCTAGATAAGGAGTGCCCTTAAGATATCTCAAAATTCTTTTGACTGCTCTCAAATCAGATTCTTTAGGGCAAGCTTGGTACCTAGCATAGACACATGTAACATACATGATATCTGTTCTACTAGCAGTCAAATACAGTAGGGAGCCAACTATCCCTCTATACAAAGTTTCATCTACAGGTTTCCCTGCATCATCTTTGTTTAGAGACATGCTTGACCCCATAGGAGTTTTCATGGTAGTGGATGATTCCATACCATACTTCCTAATCAATTCTAGGGTGAACTTAGACTGGCATATGGATAATCCATCTTCAGTCTGTCTAACATGGAGACCCAAGAAGAACTTAAGTTCCCTCATACTGCTCATTTCAAATTGTCCTTGCATAAGTTTTGCAAACTTTCTGCAAAGACTACTTTCTGTAGACCCAAATATGATGTCATCTACATATATTTGGACTAAGATAATCTTGCCTCTGGATTCCCTAAGGAATGGAGTCTTGTCTATTTTCCCCCTTGAGAATTTGTTCTCAATGAGGAAACTAGACAGGGTTTCATACCAAGCCCTAGGGGCTTGTTTTAACCCATACAAAGCCTTTCTAAGTCTATATACATAGTCAGGTTTAAGAGAATCTACAAAACCCGATGGCTGCTCTACATAGACTTCTTCCTTCAGATTTTCATTCAGAAAATCTGACTTAACATCCATTTGATATACCTTAAATCCTTGAAATGTTGCATAGGCAAGGAACATCCTTATTGCTTCCAGTCTTGCTACTGGAGCAAAGGTTTGATCAAAATCAATACCTTCTTCCTGTCTATATCCCTTTGCAACAAGTCTAGCTTTATTCTTTATGATTATTCCATTTTCATCCAACTTGTTCCTAAAGATCCACTTAGTTCCAATAATGTTGTGGTCCTTGGGTTTAGGAACTAGCTCCCAAACCTTGCATCTTTTGAATTGATTCAGCTCCTATTGCATGGCCTCAATCCAATGAGGGTCTAGGATTGCTTCTTCAAACCTCTTTGGCTCAACTTGGATAGGAAACTTGAATAAAGAACTGTACTCAGATTCCTGCTGCTTGTTTGCACTCCTTGTCTGGGATCTCCAATTATTTAATTGACTGGATGATCCTTTAAATGCCTATTTGCTGGAGGCAGCCTGTCTTCAGGTTCTATACCTTCAGCTTCTTCATTCAACTGCACCTCTTGGTCTTCATCAACATCAGGAGTATCTTGTACTCCCCCTGGACAGCAGCCACCATCTTTCACTTGTTGACTTGCAGTAGAACCTTCTGTTAAGGTAAGCTTGTCCATTCTTTCAGTTACACCTGTGGAGCTGCAAACACTACTTGGCAAATCATTGTTAATGAGCCTTGCTTCATCAAAAACTACATGTACTGACTCTTCTACAACTTGAGTAATCAAGTTGTAGACCCTATAAGACTTACTGTTGTTGTTGTACCCAACAAAGATTCCCTCTTGGGATTTGGCAGCAAACTTGGATAGATAAGACTTACCATTGTTAAGGATATAGCACTTGCAACCAAAGATCCTGAAATAGGATAGATTTGGTTTTCTGCCCTTCACAATCTCATAGGGGGTCTTCTTGTGGCTCTTGGTGATAGTAGCCCTATTGATTACATGACATGCAGTATTAACTACCTCAGCCCAGAAATATTCTGGGAGAGAAGTGTCACTCAATAGGGTTCTACCAGCCTCTATCAAGGTTCTATTTTTCCTTTCAGCAATACCATTTTGCTGAGGTGTTCTTGATGAGTAAAATTCCTGAAAAATTCCAAACTCTTCACACAGTTTTGTCATACTTTCAGACTGAAATTCAGTACCATGGTCACTTCTGATTTTGACCACTGTACTGTCCAATTCATTCTGAATTTGTTTAACAAAACTATACAAGATACTTGGAGTTTCAGATTTTTGCCTTAGGAAGAACACCCAGGAATACCTTGAGTAGTCATCAACTACCACAAATGTGTAGACCTTCCTACCTAGGCAGTGAACTGGCATAGGACCAAAAAGATCCATATGCAAGAGGTATAGACACCTCACAGCATCTTTGTTCTCAAGGCTATGAAAGGTGGATTTGGTCCGCTTGCCTTTTTGACAAGCTGAGCATATCTCATCCTTTATACACTTAACCTGAGGACCATTCCTCACTAACACTTTGCTAAAGAGTTGACCAATTGTCTTATAGTTAAGATGAGCCAGCCTCTTATGCCATTTAACACAATGTGAGACTTTCTCATCAGCTACAAGACAAATAGGATAAACAATGTTCTCACACATAATGTCTAGACAATAGACATTTCTCTTCCTATATCCTGTCAGAATGATCTTTTGATCACTTGACCTTTTGATATGACAACCATCCTTGACAAATGAGATGTCATATCCTAAATCACTCAGCTGACTTATGCTAATGAGGTTATGTTTCAAACCCTTTACATAAGCCACTTGAGTAATTGTAATCAGGTTACTAGAAATATTACCAAAGCCTTTGATGATCCCTTTTTCTGAACCACCAAAGGTAACTTTAGGCCCATCTTTGATAGATGTATAATCCTTCAGCAACCCTCTAGTTCCAGTCATGTGCCTGGAACATCCACTGTCTAAGTACCATATAGGGGAATGGCCACTTGGACTCACCTGCAAAATAGATTACTTAACCTTAGAACCCAAATAATTCTTGGGTCCTTGGTGCAGGTTAGTTTGACTTTTAACAAAACTACCTGTAGTTTTTCTAGCAGGTAGTTTGCTACTCTCCTTGACACTTGAATTGTGCCAACAGTCTATGGCAAAGTGGCCTATCTTGCCACAACACCAGCACTCAAACATGTTGTACTTTTGTTTTGGTACAACCCTGGCTGAAGTATCTACAGCAGGCTTTTTGTTTAGTGCTGGGGCTTTGCCCTTAGACTTGGACCTAGCAGTCCAGGCAGGTTTTGTAAATCCTAATCCAGCCTTACCCTTATGAGGTACAAACTCATCTATCAAGGGTAAAACAGATTTGGGTTTAGAAAAGCTAGCCACAATATCCTTCTACTTCTGAAGTCTAACCTCCAGATTCCTAATTTGATCATTCTTAAATGTAATAGTTCCTATCTGAATAACTGTAATGTTCTTCAGTCTGGCTATTTCATTCAGTTTCTGATCAAACAACTTGTCTGAATCAGCAGCAGCCAATTTAAGACTAGTAATCTCCTTTGCCAGATTTTTGGCCAAGGTTTTGCTTTTCTTTAAGTCCTGCAACAAGTCCCTATATTCATCAATTAACTGATGAATATCAACTTCAGATTCAGACCCACCCATATCACTTGATGCAGATGTATCTGATTCTGACTCAGTACAAGAAATTGAACTTGAAGAACAACTTTGTACCTTACTTGGTCCAGGCTGATCCTGGATTTTGTCTCCTCCAGATAAGGCCATCCGCCCTTTGCACTGAATGTCCTCATGCTCATAAATTGAGTTCATTAGCTGCATGAACTCATCTTCTTCTTCTTCAGCAAATAAAACAATATAGGCTTCAGCTTCAGAATCTGTTTCTGAAGATGACTGATCAGTCAAACTTTTGTCTTTCTTGGCAACAAAGGACTTTTCCTTTTTGCCCTTAAACTATGTCTTCTTTCTATCAGTTGACTCCTTCATCTTTTCAGGACAGTCACCCACTACCTGTCCTTGTCTATTCCAACAATAGCATACAATCTTTGAGGATGTAGTTTTACTTGGCTTGGACTTTCTTCTGTCATTCCTTGATGACTTCCTGTTCTGATAGTAGTCATCTTTTGTCTGTGAAGTGGATGAATTAGACCTCTACTGCTTCTTCTTCAGAAACTTTTGAAAATGTCTTGTAAAAGCAGCAAAGTCTTCATCACTTTCACTGCTATCTGAATTCTTGCTTTCTGACTCATCTGTCTCAGCCTCAGCAACTTTTTGAGGTGGAGATGGAGACTTGCTTTTATATTTCCTAGTGGCTTCAGTCTTGAAGGCCATAGCTCTTTCCTTGTGCTCCACTCTTGTAGTCTTCTCTTCCTCCTTTCTAACCATTAACTGCATCTCATAAGATAACAATTTTCCAAATAAAGTTGGAGGAGGTATATCAGCTAATTTGGCCATTTCCCTAATGGCACAAATCTTGGTATCCCAGTCCTTAGTCAGGGATCTTAAAAACTTGTCATTCAGCTCATAGTTGCTGAATTCTCTTCCATAGGACATCAACTCATTAACAATTCTATAGAATTTCTTGTAGCATTCAGTAATGCTATCAGACTTTCCTTGTCTGAAGCTTTCATACTCTTGATTTAACAAGGACTTCTTGTCCTGTCTTACTTCTTCAGACCCTTCCATGTAAACTATTAAAGTGTCCCACATTTCTTTAGAAGTTTTACAGTGAATTAAATTCTGAAATGTGGCATCATCAATTGCACTAACAATAATATTCTGGGCCCTCTTGTCCATAGTGGCCAGAATAATCTCATCTTTAGTCATTTCTGAATAGTCTTTTGGAGTTCTCTGATTTGCATCCAGAATAGATACTTTCATTGGCACATATGGCCCTTCTTTGACTGTAATGTATATTCTTGGGTCAGAGGCTTCCATAAAAAGTCTAACCCTCTCTTTCCATATGCCAAAAATCTCTTTTCTACAGATTGGCAACTTTATGGACCCCAGCTCTTTGTGATTCTCACTAAAACCCATTTTCTTGAATCTTGATTAATCTGATTCTGCCTACAGGATCTTACTCAGACTGTTATGTCCCTTTTTGAGTAACCTCGCTTTGATACCACTTGAAAGAACTAGTGCCTAATCACCTAGAGGGGGGTGAATAGGTGAACTTAATCCTTTTAACTTTAAAGGCAGAACCACTGAATTATAAGACCTGTATTTGCAATTCTCTACAGCAATTCAGCACAGATAACACAGCAATCACAGAATTAATCACACACAGAGTACACACAGATTTTTATAGTGGTTGCCCAAGGTCTGGGTACATCCACTTTCCCCCTTCGCCTATCTAGTAGTGTACTATATTCGGCCTAACTTCTCCACTTCTTCTCAGATCCTCAGATCTTACAAATCAAAACCCCAAACAGGTTCCTACAGCTCAGAGTGTCCCCACTCCTACAACTCAGGCACAAAGCCTTACCACTCAGTCTTCACCAAGACCTACACTCAGGCTAAACAGCCCTACCTTAGCCTACAATCAAGGCCTACACTCAGAGAATAAAATCTCCTACACTCAGGCACAATAGCCCTACCTTAGCCTTTATAAAATAGGCTTACAGCTCAGATCCCTTAGGATCCTACAGAAAATAAAGTTTACAAAGTATATAACCACAACTCTGAAAGAGAGAGATGAGTTGACTGGCTTCTTGATGAGTTCTTGAAAGAACTTTGCAGAGATCAACCTCCATTGGCTTTCTTCAAAGCTTCTTGAATTAGAACACAGTAGGGTTGAGTCTCCTCTGAAGATGATCTTCAATCAACTTCTGTCTTGAGAATCAGATCTCAATCTGAAACTTACTTTTCAGTCTGGTTCAACAGCTATTCTTCTTAGAAGGAGCTCTCTCTCTCCAACTTCTTAGATCTTCTCTTAAAGGTCTTCTTCTTGTTGTGTTGTTTGTCAATTCATTGATCACTTCTTCTATTGAAGGAGAAAGGTCTATAAATAGTCTTCCTCCAAGGTAACCGGCTGATCCGCTTTCTAACAACCTTCTGACAGCTCTGACAGTTGCAGTTGACCGGTTGAAATGGCAGCTGTCAAGTCATCAAGTCACTTCTTGAAATCTCTGTCACTATCTGAAAGTGTCGAGATAGATAGTCTTTATATGTCGACACAAATAGACTAAGTGTCGACACAAGTAGACTAAGTGTCGACACTAGCCTTGATGGTGTTGACACAACTCCTTGTGTTGTTGTAACAGCTTCTCGACACTGCTTCTTCAGAATGTGTCGACACTGATCCTGTGTGTCGACACAAGCCTTCTGTTGAATGTGTCGACACTGGTTGAGTGTGTCGACACAAATACTTCTTCAATACTTAGTTGATTTCTGCTGTGTGTCGACACAACTCCTTTGTGTCGACATATCTTCTTGTGTTGAGACTTTGCTAAGTGTCGACACATCTCCTTTGTGTCGACACATTACTTCATGTGTTGAAACTTTGCTGAGTGTCGACACATCTCCTTTATGTCGACACATTCTTCATGTGTTGAAACTTTGCTGAGTGTCGACACATCTCTTTTGTGTCGACACTTGTACTTAAACTTTGTTGAAGTTCACTGTGTGTCGACATAGCCTCCTGGTGTCGACACTTTTGATGTCGACAAAGTTTCTCTGGGTGACGACACTGCTTCTAAGTTTCGACACTGATTATGTAGATAATTCTTCACTGTGTGTCGACACTGCCTGTATGTGTCGACACTCTTCTTCTGGTGTCGACTCTGCCTTCCTGGTGTCGACACAATTACTCCAAGTGTCGGCACAGCTTCTCTGGGTGTCGACACAAGCCTTCTTAAGTGTCGACACTTTTCTTCTACGTGTCGACACATGGACTTAGAAACTTTTCCTGCTTTCCCTGCAATTACTTAACCTGCACACATAAACTCAAAGCACATCAAATACACCTTGATGTATATCATTGAGTAGGGTGAGGCTTCTTCAAATCTGGTACATATATACCAATGTACCCAATAGAGCATGTGAAGCTCTCTTCCTTTTTGCATAAGGAAACCTGCTCCCGAGAGTGTGCGGCGAGTGTGCGGTGTTCCTTGGTGTTGACGGGAATAGTCCCCCTTATGTTGCATATAGAGTCCGGAATCGAAGTACGGACATAGGCATTATGTGTGAAGCCTACCCGAACATGTTGGTCTGGATACGTGATGTTGCATTTGTTATGGTTTGCCGGAGAAGACTCCGTGATTTGGGTTTTCGGGTTTCTACGCGGTAGATTGCAGCAGGGATCCTTGGGGATTAACTCCAAGGCGCACCCGGAAAACTGAGCAGAATCGTTTTTCTGCTAACTTGGTGGTCTGGGAACCGGCCTTGAACATAACTGGGTTATGTGATTGTTTGGAAATGGCAGGATCCGAGAGAAGCTTGGCTCGTGCGTACGTCTTAAGGTATACTACGCGTTGTGAGCAACGGGCAAGTGCAATCGGACCTGGGCTATGTGGTTCGGTGCGAGAGACCCGAAAAGGGGACTGGCCGTTGGCATAGTCGGGAGCCTTAGACAGTGGTCAGAAAGGCTAAAATTCTCACATTGTTGCCATCCCGGGGGTGGCGGTGAAGACGCTGAAGTGTCAGGATTCACCGATAATGTGCCCTGAGTGCACGGGGTGTTTGGTCGTGCGAGCCTGCACCTGTGGCTAGCATGTTTGTACTATATTATTTTAGCTGGGCTAATGAATTGCAGGGAAGGAGCACCGCCATCCCGAGTTAGGGGCGGGGTCGTTATAATTTGGTCAGCTTTTGGCTGAACGTTGGTTTGTTTGCCACCGTGCGGTGGAATGTTGCTTGCAGGTGCTGCGGAGCCGAGTACCAAATAGCGGGCTGGAGCCCATATTGCTGTGCTGGCCCTAGAAGGCCAAAACGAATAGTTGTACTTTATTTTGTCATGTGTGGCCGGCCTGCGAGCCGATGTATGGAAAACATTATTTAATTAAGTGAACCTCTGTAAGGCCATAAGGCTGTGTACCTTTCTGTGTATTTGTTTTCATTCCAGTTGTAGTGGTGTTGAACATTCATGATATGTGGATACAAGTTTAGGTTCTTTCAATTGTTTAAAAGCTTCTGCTAGAATGCTCTGTGTTAGGACGAGTAGTCTTAATTGGATAGTTTGGTTATTCATTGGTAACCCTTCGGACTGTCGGTGGTATATGGTGTCGGGTTCCAGCTGGACCTTCTACTATATACCATACGACGGATGGGAGTGTTACAACAAGCGAGTAAAACCAGGAGGCCCACCTGCAATAGGCGGGATGTGGGATTCTCTGAAGTAGGCGAGACGCCCTAGGGGGCGAGATTACTCTAGGAGGCGAGATGGCCTACAGGGCGAGAGGCCGGCGAGACGAACAGGGAGGTCATCTCGCCCGTCAGTCTTTTCCCCACTTGCCACATGGGAAAATAGATGTTTTTACCTTTTTACCCCCAAGGGGGATTTTGCCTTTCTGCCCTAGGTAATTTTACACTTCTACCCCTGGAGGTCTGCCTATAGCCCTCCAGAACAGCGAAGTTTGGCTGTTGGCAGACCCAGCTCAGGGTGTTTTGGTCATTTCAGGTTAGTTCAGAAGTGATATTTGCATATCAGATTCAGAGGCCTATAAATAGACCGATAAGGTGCCTGAGATGGTTGTTGAACCTTTCCAATGTCTTCCTCACAGGCACCTAGCTCAGCATTGGCTAGGGAGGGGAAGATCTTCAGTTCTTCCAGGAAAGAGGTGGGACCTCCGAGCTGAGACCCCTCGGTCTGTTTCCAGGTCTCCGACTCATGTCGGGAGGGTAGTTCAAGAAGAGTACGTGACGGCTGCATCCTCAGTTTCGAACTTTAGGAGGGACTAGAAAGCTGGTTCCAACGTAAATCTATCAATCTCTAATTAATAAATGAATAGTAAACAAATAAGTAATGAAATTCGCTTATAAATAAACTTGCAATTATATTTTTGGAGAGCAAAAGAGGTTACGAATGAAATATTTGATTTATTTCTTTCATAAAAGATTTTTTGGTAATTTTTAGAGTTTTCATCTCTTTTTTTAATTTTTGATTTATTATCTTTTTGGATTTTTTTAGATTTTTTTAGTATCTATTTTTTTGGATTATTTAGAATTTTCATCTTTTTTTGTATTTTTGATTTATTATCTTTTTTTGGAATTTTTGTTTATTTTACTCTTTTTTTTGCAAATTTTTGAGTTATTATCTTTTTTTGGATTTCGAAGTTATTTCTTAATATATACATACTAAAAAAAGATAGATTTTTTGAACTATTTTTTATTTCTAAATTTTTTTGTATTTTTAAGATTTATAAGAAAATATTTACAAGAGAGGAAAACGAGAAACGTTATTTACAAAGAGGAGGAAAAAAGGAAGAGGGGAAAGAGAAAAGGAGATTTACAAAAAATATATACAGAAAATATTTACAAAGAATAGTTACAAAGTAAAACTAAATTTTTTGAAATTTTCGTTTGTGAAATTTTTGATGATAAAATAAGAAATTGTTTTTGGAGTTTTCATTTGGTAATTTTTTTATTTTGTTTTGTTTTGTTTTTATTTTTATTTTTTTGCTTTTTTTGTATTTTAGGAGTGCAGAAAATAGAAGTGCAATAAAGGAAAATAAGAAAACACTTCAATATTTAATCCCAACATTGTTCTCAATATTGCAATGTAAGTATGCGGAACAAAATAGAAATAAAATGCAATATTTAGAAACAAAATAAAGAGGGAGGGTAGAGGCTTCCCTGAAACGTGCTCGGGGAGGCCCAATTAGGAACCCTGCATTATTAAGAACAAAACAGCAAAAAATGTAAAGAATATCGAAAAAGATAAACATGGGATGCTTCTTAGGAGCGCTTTGTTTACATTCGCGTAGCTTGACTATTTTGGCAGGTTTATATGTCGCGGAGGGATATGGTTTCGATATTACCGCCCACAGGATCGCCTGGTATATATAATTTTAATTGACGACCGTTGACTTTAAATGAGTCATTTTCCGAGTGGGAGATGAGTACGGTCCCATAAGGCCAAATCTCTTCAACTTTGAAGAGGTCGGACCATCGTGATTTTAATTTACCCGGAAAAAGTCTAAGACGTGAATTATAAAGGACAAGATCGCTCGGAGAAAAAAAATTGGGGGGTTTGATTTTTCGATCGTGATAAAACTTAAAACGCTCCTTATAGAACTTATTGGTCTCGTAAGCATTTGCACGTCATTCATCGAGTTCGTTTAGTTGCAGTTTTATATTTTGAGCGGCTAAGTTAGCGTCGAGATTTAAGAGTTTTAAAGCCCAAAGTGCGTGATGTTCTAGTTCTACGGGGAGATGGAACGCTTTGTCATAGACTAATCAGTACGACGTATAACCAATTGCAGTTTTGTATATCATACGATATGCCTATAACGCTTCGTCGAGTTTGATGGACCAATCTTTCCTATTAAGTGAAACGGTTTTTTCTAATATACGCTTAATCTCTCGATTTACTACCTCAAATTGCCCACTAGTTTGCGGGTGGTAGGGGTGGCAAGTTTGTGTTTGACTCCGTATTTAGCTAAAGTCTTAGACATTTGAGTGTTTTAGAAATGCGTTCCCCTATCGCTCACAATACCGTGAGGTGTATCAAAGCGAGAAAATAGTTTTTTAATAAAGGTAACGATGACTCGCGCATCGTTGGTGGGGAGATCTTGAGCTTCCGCCCACCTCGATACGTAGTCGACCGCCACTAAAACATAATTATTTTTAAAATGAGATAGGGGGACAACAAAATTGATGGCCCACAAATCGAAGACTTTGCACTCTAAAAATAAATTTTGTGGCATCTCATCACGATGAGAGATGTTACCCGACTACTGGCAGCTATCGTTGGAGCGCGCAAAATTATGAGTGTCTTTGAATAGAGTGGTCCAAAAGAAGCCCTCCTCCAGCACCTTTTGCGCAGTCCGGTTAGCTTGATAATGCCCACCAGGCAGACCCTTGTGGCATTGCCTAAGTATTTGCATGCACATCACACCCGCGATGCATCTTTGGACCACCCGGTCCGCATAGATATGAAAAAGCAGAGGGTCCTCCCAAAAGAATATTTCAAGTCAAAAGAGTTTCTTCTTTTGTTGGCTCGAAAAGTCTTTTGAGAGCACCCGTGCAACTAAATAGTTCGCAAAATCTGCGAACAAAGGTGGTAAAGATGAAATAGTATTTATGTTTAGGAGGTGTTCCTCGAGGAATCTGTTATATATGTCAGATTCAACGAGAGCTTCCACACCCGGATTTTCTAAGCGTTAGAGGTGATCAGCAGCTAAATTTTCCGTGCCCTTCTTATCTCGGATCTCCAAATCAAACTCTTGTAGGAGGAGGATCCATCGAAGAAGGTGGGGCTTGGCACCTGTTTTAGCTAATAAATATTTTAAGGCAAAGTGGTCGGTAAATACGATAACTTTAGATAGCGTTATATACGAGCGAAACTCATCAAATCCAAAGACAACAGCTAAAAGTTCCTTTTCCGTTGTCGTGTAATTTTCTTGTGCGGGAGTGAGCGTCTTGCAAGCGTAATAAATAGGATGAAAATATTTGTTTATACGTTTGCCAAGAACGGCACATATGACAATATCACTAGCGTCGCACATAATCTCGAACAGAAGGCTCCAATCGGGCGCCAGTAAAATCGGTGAATTGATAAGTTTTGTTTTGTAAAAAAGAAGTGGACTCGCATTCGCTACTAAAGAAAAAATTCGATTCCTTTTCCAGGAAGCGAGTAAGCGGCTTTGTTATTTTTGAAAAATCCTGAATGAAACGCCTATAAAAGCCTGTGTGGCCTAAGAAACTCCTAATAGATTTAATGTTAGAAGGCGGGGGAAATTTTTTGATAATTTCTACCTTGGCCTTATCAACCTCCATCCCCTTAGACGAAATCTTATGGCCGAGAACCAAACCTTCTCGAACCATAAAGTTACATTTTTCCCAATTTAAAATGATATACATGTCCTCACATCGCTGAAGGACACGATCTAAATTACGAAGACAAGTCGGGAATGAGCATCCGAAAATTGAGAAGTCATCCATAAAGACTTCCATAATGTCTCCTACCAGCACGCCAAAGATCGCCAGCATACATCTTTGGAATGTAGCTGATGCATTGTAGAGGCCAAATGACATTCTTCGGTATGTGGAAGTGCCAAACGGGCAGGTAAAAGTTGTTTTCTCTTAGTCATCGGGGGAAATGGGGATTTGGAAAAACCCCAATAAACCATCAAGAAAATAAAAATATGGATGACCGGATAAACGCTCAAGAATTTTCTCTAAAAATGGTAGAGGGAAATGGTCCTTACGGGTGGCATCATTTAGTTTTTTATAATAGATGCACACCCGTCCACCTGTAACAGTACGAGTTGGGACAAGTTCATTATGCTCATTTTCCACTACAGTAAGACCGCCCTTCTTGGGCACAACATGAACGGGACTAACCCATGCACTATCCGAAATGGGATAAATAATCCTCGCATCTAATAATTTTATGATTTCATCTTTAACGACATCTTTTATGTTTGGATTAAGTCGTCGCTGCTACTGAATAGTTTTGCGGCAATTATCGTTAAGGAAAATCTTATGGGTGCAAAAAGAAGGGTTAATCCCCTTTAAATCAGAAATTTGTCACGCAATTGCGTGGCGATGTTTAAGCAAAACTTCCAATAAATCGGAAGTATCTGAATCGCTCAAATGCGAAGAAATGATAACGGGAAGAGTATCATATTTTCTCAAAAAGGCGTATTTGAGAGATTCGGGTAGGGGTTTGAGCTCTAGGCATGGAGGTTCTTCTAAAGAGGTTTTAATGTTACTATCTTTCGATCCAAACGGTTTGAAAGATAATTTTGCAGATTCATCCTTCACAATTAAAGTTCTCGAGAGCAAAAATATCGTCATTTAAAAACGTAGACTCGAAAACAGGGGAAGAACAATCTCTGAAATCGGTATCTAAATTGTAACAAAAGTCATCGCTCGATGATGAATCTCCTATTGAGGGATTAATAGAGAAAGTAACTTCGTCATCTCCTCCCCGAAGGAGGATATGACTACTACTTACATCAATTAATGCACGGGAGGTGGCGAGAAAAGGGCGACCGAGTATAATTGGTACATCGATGTCCTCCTCGATATCTAAGATGACGAAGTCTATCGTAAAGATAAACTTATCAACTCAGACAAGAACATCCTCCACTACCCCGATGGGAAACTTAACTGAGCAATCCGCTTGTTGGATACATATTTTAGTAGGGGACAGAGTGCCCAAACCAAATTTTTGAAAGATCCAGAACGGCATCAAATTAATGTTCGCGCCTAAATCTGCATGAGCGTATTTTACTAGTATATTGCTAAAAAATCACGGGATGGAAAACCGTCCCAGGTCATTTCTTTTTAGCGGTAATTTATTATTAAGAGCCGCTAAGCAGTCTACGTTGAGAGAGATATGTGAAATATTTTCTAATTTTTGTTTATTAGAAAGAAGTTCTTTTAAATATTTTGCATACTTAGGCATCTGCAAGATCGCTTCGCAGAAGGGAACATTAATATGAATTTGTTTTAATAATAAAATAATTTTTTTGTACTGCACATTCTTACGCTCACTATCTAACTTATGTGGATACGGTAAAGGCATTTTTAAAATAATTTTATCATTTAAAATTTGTAAAGGAGGCATAACCGAAGAAGGGGGAAGAGGGCTCGGAGGTGAAATATATACTTGAGGATCGATCCGTTTTGGATCAACCACCTCCTTTCCGCTATGGAGGTTTATAACATTGATATTCTCCCAAGGATTGGGCTCCGTGTTCCCCGGCAGTGCCCCGGGCGCGCACTCGAACATCATCCGCACCAGCTATCCAACTTGGAGTTCTAAGTTTTTTAGCGATCCGGTGATGTTCTGGATATTTGACTCGTTGGACGCTATGTATTTATAAAAATTTTCCTCCATCAGGTATGGTTTTGGAAGAGGGAGAGTTGTCAGAAAATCGAGCGCAAAAGAATTGGGAGGGCGTTGTGCATTGTTCGCGTTGCTCCATGATAAGTTGGGGTGGTTCCTCCAACCCGGATTATAGTGATTACTATAAGGGTTGTTGTTGGGGTAGAAGGATGGTGGCCCTGAATTTCCCACTTAGTCTACAAACTCTTCGACTACGTTGACGTTAGAGGGAATCGCCCAAGGCGGAGTGGAGGAGGCAGACATCTCCGGCACTTACTTCGTCAGCATTTCAACTTGAAGGGCTAAGTGAGCAGTGGCATCCACTTAGAAGAGGTCGGTCGCCTGCTTGGGACGTCCCCACGGGACGTTCCATTGGTAGGTGCCCATGGCCATCTCTTTGAGAAGAGCTTGGGCAGCTTCAGGGTTCTTATTATTCAGGGTTACCCCGGTAGCCGCGTCAATCATTTGACGTGTCTGATAGTTAAGCCCATTGTAAAAGATTTGGACCTGCATCCACGTTAGCAACGCGTGGTGCAGACACCTGCGGATGAATTCTTTAAACATCTCCCAAGTCTCAAATAGAGACTCGGAATCGTTCTACACAAACAAAGAAATGTCTGCCTACAACTTTGCAATTTTGGCGGGCGGAAAATACTTCATTAAGAACTGTTCCGCAAGCTCGGCCCAGGTGGTGATACATCCTCGTGGGAGGGAATTCAACCACGCCTAAGCTTTGGATCTTAAGGAAAAAAGGAAAAAGGCACAAATGAATGGAATTATCAGTGACGCCATTAATTTTAAAAAAATTGTAGATTTCCAAAAAATAGAAAGGTGGACGGTCGGGTACTCATCCGGCTGTCCATCGAACTACACGGCATTTTCGATCATTAATATAAAGCTAGATTTTATTTCAAAATTATTGTTCGCCAACGTCGGGCAAACAATACTGGACCCAGTATCGTCCAAATTCGGTCGGACGTAATAAGACATTGTACGCTCCACGGCCATGTTCGAATTTAGGTCGGCCATAGCAATAGCAGAGGGTTCTCTGACGGATTCTTCGGGATTCAAAGGGGAATTTTTGCATTGACATCAGATACGTGCAAGTGAGCGTTCGATCTCAGGATCAAAATCTAAATTTTCAGACTCCGAAAGTTGTCCACGGGTCATACACCCTAAAATATATACTAAATAATTAACTCTTTCTTTGGATTTTTAAGAGAGTTTTAATGTTTTTTTAAAATTTTTAAAAAAGTAGGTAAAAGTAATAGACTCCGAAATTCGAAATAACAACACGAAAGAATCCTCGGCAACGGCGCCAAAAACTTGACGCGCGCGAAGCCCGGCTCTGATTTATCTAGTGAGCACGATGGGTCCGGATTTTGCGAGGCGATGGGAAGTCAAGGGCACCTATCGTAAGTAATACAAGATATTCGGGGGAATATCAAAATCGTATATTTTCTGGGGCGGGTTGATTCTCTATACTCCTCCCAGAGGGACTATTATTGTACCGAAAAATTTAAGTTGTCCAATTAACTAATTATGGCGGCTATAAGAAAGAGCTAAAAATAGATTTTATAAAAAGATCGACGAATATTTAACGCTCGGTATCAAATTACGTTAGGATTAAAATAAATTAATATAACTAAAGATCCGAGGTTTCAATTCAATTAAAGGCGAAACTGGGCCGTGGAGGTTCCAAAAGAATGAGCTCTCCTATCTCTAGGGCTACCGCTCACCTGAACTTTAAGAATATTCGACCGAGCTCTCGTTCGGCGAAAGATTCCTCTTAATGCCCGCTTTATGCTAAGAACTCCGCTATTGGGGGGAACCCAATCCGATAGAAATTCGCGCCTCCTCTCTCGAGGTTTAGTGCGAAACTCTCTTTACCTAAGTGTGATCGGTCCATACACATGGCCTCTCGGCTAGCTAGTGTATGGACAACAGAAATAGAGCCCACATCGATATGTGGTTCTATGCGTCGTATACCGGGGTAAACCTTAAGTTCTTAATTAAATAGAAAAAGAAGAGCTTTTATTATTTAAAAATATTTTTATGTCCCAATACTCTTCGATATCGAGGGCTAAGAGCTGTTAGCCACTCATCGGGATGAGGACGAATTATGAGTTTGTTGAGGCATGAGTTCTAAATTAAGCGCTGAAGGGTTACAAAAAAGAACATAAAATAATCTAACATTAGAAAGAGAAAAGCTTTACAAAAAAAGGAACGCACGTACTCGACCAAAGCCATAAATAAAAGAAAAGGCTAAGTTATAAAAAAGGGAAAATTACATAATTGAAAATTGCAAGTCCTACTCAAACGAGTAGGCTGGAAATGACAAGTCCTACTCAAATGAGTAGGGGGGAAATGACAAGTCCTACTCAAATGAGTAGGTGGGAAATAACAAGTCCTACTCAAACGAGTAGGCGGGAAATGAAAGCTGTAAAATTACAAGTCCTACTCAAACGAGTAGGCGGGAAATGAAAGTTGTAAAATTGCAAGTCCTACTCAAACGAGTAGGCGGCAAATGAAAGTTGTAAAATTGCAAGTCCTACTCAAACGAGTAGGCCGGAAATGACAAGTCCTACTCAAACGAGTTGGCAGGAAATGAAAGATGTAAAATTGCAAGTCCTATTCAAACGAGTATGCGTTAAATGAAAGCGGTAAAAGCTAACTCATAAACACACAAACTCTACTTGAAGGAAAGCAATGAAAACCTAACTCATACACTCACACACACAAGCAGAAAGGAGAAAAACCAAAGTGATCTGAAAATTAAAACGATTACATTTTTAGCGTTAGAATTTGCTGAAAATGCATAAAAAGTAGGAATAAAATTTAAAGGAGCAAAAGTGTTTTCAAATAAATGCAAAAATCAAAGTGTTTGAAAATTTAAAATGACAACTAATCCATTCTTATAATTTTGTAAAAATGCTTAAAAGTGGAAGAAAGTTCAAAATAACCAAAAGTTTTACAGGCTTAAAAAAAACTAAGTTAAAAAAGGATAAAAACCACTTTGAAACCATTTTTATAAATTCATAAGAGTGAATGAAAAGTATAAAAATCCTAAATCTAAACAAACCTAAGGCATATGATAAGAAAAGCTATAATAACAACTAGTAAGTTTGAAGAAATCTAAAACTAAGCTACGTAAGTTGATGATTTGAAAACATAAAAATGATAAATCGAACTCATACACACACACACACACCCATATTAAAAAGAAAAATGAAGATACATAAGATCGCTGAAAGAGAGACATTAAGAGGCATTCCAGTACAATATAAAGATGAAAAGACTAACAAAGTTTATTAAGTAAAAAGTCTAATTACATAAGCTAAAACAAACACAAAGAGGAGGGGGGAAATTATCCTTACATGGCACAAAACTCCTCGTAGCAGCAGCCCACCAGCAAAATGAATCAAAATTTTGAACCCTTGGACCTTACAAAAAACATCTATTCATAGGCAAAAAAATAGTATCACACGCCCTGGTCACGGGAGTGTAGGGGGCATGTGGGTACTAGCGTCGAGGTGAAGCCGAAAATTTTTTGGCAGTTGACTTAGGGGCTTTCCACGTGGAGGTCACGGGCGTGTTCGGCGGTCACGGGCATGTAGCACGGGCATGACTGGCAGAGCATCGAATCCTTGACTCGCTGGCGACATCTTGTCTGGAAAATTGAGGCAGTCACAGACGTGCGCCGAATGACACGGGCGTGTAGTTTGGATTTAACAAGACATTTGGATTGGGTTGAAAACCCCAGCACAGACACGGGCGTGTCGGTGCCATTGAGTGTCGACTGGCGTTGAGTGTCGAGTCTGCTGGCAGCATCTTGTCTCGAGTGGCATGATACGAGCATGTCGGACTGGACACGGGCGTGTTAGACGGGACATGGGTGTGACTTGATTTTTCCATTGCAGTCGGTAGTTTTCCATTGTAATCAAACTTACACGGCCCGGTCACGAGTGTGTACTTTGATTTTTCAAATTTTTCTGCAAAATTTTAGAAAACAAAAATAAAGCTAAGTTAGAAGAGAATATACAAAAAAAGAAACATTTTATTGAAGAAAAAGAACTAAAAACAACAAAAATTAACTAAAATGACAAAAATAAAGCATGTATAAATACGAATATTTACAACTCATCAATTGTGATGATATGAATGCATTGTAATGACTCACCCATGCTCACACACATGTAATTGCTATGCAGACATGGACTTGTAGTTCCCACTTTTTAAGCAGGTAGCTAACCTCTCATGCGTCATCCGTCATGGCCGGACGGTGATAGTGGAATGGGCTTTCCCACTACTATGCAGGCATACACACTACTAAGCCTAGGCCTCCGTACGCCTCAATGTAAAGAATACAACAGCGGAGCTCATATATGTACTACGACTCAGAGGGGTCTTGGATAGATGTGCACCAAGAACATAGCCCAAAATGGCCTACAGGTGTTGCACGAAAAGGGCATCATGAATGAGCACCAAAGAAACAACCAATCCGTCCACTTGGCAGGAAGAGGGCCTTAGGAATGAGCACTGAGAACACAGCCATTCCGTCCAAAGTCTATATGTCAGCTCCGATCGGTGTGATGACTGGCGAGCCCGTATACCTACCATACTATCCTTAACCCAGAATTATGACACCACGTGTCAACACACACTGCATGCATTTCACATATGAGGGCTCCACACTGAGTCCCTTATCAACACATCGTTTCAGTGCGACAACACACACACACTTCAAACCCTTCCACATTTCCATAACACACCAATGTTTTTTGACTACACAGGTGGTAAGCCATCTTACTAAACATACCAATCTCACACAGTTACCTAAGGGAGAAACAACTTTAAGCAGTGAACTACAAAACACAACTCAATAATAATCATCAACCACATAGCCAAGCATTAACCTCATCAAATTCCCTTTTTTAAGTCAAGCATTCACAATCAATTATACTTTCGCAAGAATATCATTTGTACAATCGTTTATATCAGTCTATTTGTTCTCAAAATTACCCAAACCATTGGTTTGTCAACCTATTTCAAACCGTTGTTACAATCGTGTTCCACCAACCATTTGTTTACTTAAGGATCTGTCAACTAAATCTCATCAATATTTTGTTTAGCACAATCACACATAGTTTTAAGTTCAACAAGCCATATGCAAACCTCAACATTAATTTCACATGGCTTCTCTACCAAGTTCAACCCAATTCTACACTAACCCGAGAGCAACCTGTACTTAAGACTTGACCGTACAACAACACTCCTGAGTCTACAGGACTATTTTGAAAACATCTAACCATCAGTTGGAAAGGTATTTTCAAGAACTACAACTTTTGTATTTGGTCCATCACCCAGATCAGAACGTAAAGTATTTGAAATCAGCCTTGAAGTATGTTGCGTACAAAAAATAGATTTCTGCACTACAACATATCAGCCCAGCAAATTCGATTGGACTTTCCTGAGGCTATAGACCATGTATGAAGCATATAACTATCTGTTGGAAAGGTCTTTCCAAGGGCTACAATTTTCGTGTTTAGTCGAAAGCCGGGATTTGTCCATATCATATCTGAAAACGGCCTTGAAGTTCGCTGCGCACAGAAAACAGATTTCTGCACGCATCTTAAAGCAAGATGAACAACATCGGTTCATCTTATTCATTTAGATATTTATTCCGAACTAAATATAGATTTTCCTCCTCCCTTATTCACCCTTATGGGACCATTCTTCTTCACGAAACCGAGTCCACCATCTTCACATAGAAGAGAGGAGAGGTTGAAGATGACTAATCTCTATGGCAAGGCCCTAGCATGGTCCCCTCTTAGGAAATCTTCATCTCACAAGTCAAACGTCGACATATCTCCTAGAAAATAACTACTGATCTAGAACCAAGGGAGAGGGTAGGAAGCACACCTCATTTCCGGTGGTTCCGGCCATAGATCTCATCACTCTCCTTGGCGGCATGGTTCTTCTCCGCTAGCGTTGTTCTTCACGGAAAATGGAGAAGTTCTTCCTCCAAAAATCTGATTCTGGCAACCCTTCTCTCTCGACGGTTTCAGCACAGTAACTCGCTCGGCAAAAACGGTAAAGTGACGTCTAGGGTTTTGGTTCATTCCTTTTTATAATCCATATTAGGGTTAAGTCACTTCACCACGTATCATCGACTCATTGGATCGCCCCTCATTATTACTTAATTTAAGTCTTATTGAAAAGACCGGTACAAAGAATCCATCCGCACGAATCCCGAAATCTGGTTTTGTCCATCTATATAAGACAGCGAATTCGGTCAGTGTCGTGAATCGCCTAAGGTAAATTCGTTGGGTATCATTCCTTATTTTCGACGAATCGGCGAGTCCCGTCGTATAATATCGAAGAATTGGTTAAATGATTCATGACGAATTCGTCGAATATCCTTGGTGATATTTGATGTATTTATCTTGATCAAAATCATATATTTTAATGCCGCAGAATTCCTCTCAACTATATTCGACAAATTCGTCGGATATCATTGGTGATATCTGACGAATTTTACTTGGCTGATTTCTCCATCGAGCCTGGTGTCGAGTGTGTCGAGTATCACCCAGTGATACTCGACGACCCAGTAGGCATACTTGATGAATTTGTCGGATATCCTCGACGATATCTGACAAATTTTACTTGGACGAATTTCCAATCTTCATCTCGTTGAATCCTTCTCAACCTTTTTCGACGAATTTGTCAGATATCATTGGCGATATCCGACGAATTCTACTTGGCAGCTTCCCCCAGCCAAGTGTCGAGTACATCGAGTATCACCCAGCGATACTCGATGGATGATAATCATACATGATGGATTCGTCGGATATCCCTGACGTTATCCGAGGAATTTCCCTTGGTCATTTTATCTGAACTCTCTTCCCCCACAATTCATTGGACACTACTCACTCCCAGCCTTCCAGTCAATGCATGTGGCACCTGTTGCCAGTGTACCCTGAGTCTGAGTTAAGTCTCTTGACTCAGACACGTGTGAGGGGCCTAGCGCGAAACAGGACGTTACAAATCCAATAAAGAAAATAAAAGATTTCGTACCCGAAATCAGGCTAAGGCTGAGGGGGAAAATAAAGCAAGAAGATATAGTATGTCTTTAAAGTTACCTAGGGGAAATAACTTCGGCTAGTGCTTCTGCATAAAGTCCACTGGCTCACAAGTAAATTCCTCTTTCCCATGATTAGACCAATGTACGTTTACGAATGGTACACTTTTTCACCGCAAGATCCTCGTCTCGGTGTCCATTATCCACATCGGATCTAGTCGGACAGATCTATCAGTTTCCACTACTCCAGCTACGGTGCAGACATATTGATCGGGCCATAGTAGTGCCTTACGAAGTAGCAACACTTGGAATACATCATGCAAATTTTCAAGTTCCGGCGGTTGCTCCAGCCGATAGGCCGCAGGGCCAATCCTTTCCAATATAGCATAGGGCTCACATATCTCGGGCTGAGCTTCTTCATACCACGCACTTGTGACACTCCATGCATCGGCCTTATCTTCAAGAATACTCTGTCACCCACTAGAAATTCCACCATTCGATGTTTCTTATTATGATATTTCGCCTGCCGACTTTGAGCTTCAAGCATGCGGTCTCTTATCAACCTAACATGCGCATTGTTGTCATCAATGTACTCTGTCCCCAAAACTTTTGGATCTTCATCCTGCACCCATGACTGTGGAGTTCTACACCTTCTCCCATAAAGTGCTTTATGTGGGGCCATCCCGATGCTAGCTTGATGGCTATTGTTATATGAAAATTCTACTTGTGGCAAGAGACTTTCCCACGGTTCTCCTCTATCCAATACACACAACCTCAGCAGGTCTTCCAAGGTTCTAATGGTCCTCTCAGACTGACCATCTGTATGAGGATGAAACGTTGTGCTAAAGATAAAGCAAGAGCCCAAATATGCTTGTACTGCCTTCCATTCTTTGGAAGTAAAGCGGCCATCACGATCAGAGACTATCATTTTAGGCACGCCATGGTACCGTACAAACTGCTCCACAAAGAGATGCACCAAGACATCCACATGTGCCTCCTTCTTCATGGGGATAAATCTAGCGACCTTCGTTAGACGGTCTACAAGCACTCAAATTGAATCGTTCCCAGAGCGTGAATAAGGCAACCCGTGAACAAAGTCTATGGCAATATCCTCGAACTTCAACTCAGGGATGGGCAATGGCTGCAATAATCATCTGGAGCTCTTGCATTCTGCCTTCACCTTTTGGCAAGCCTTATAGTGTGTAACATAATATTTGACAGCCTTCTTCATTCCCAGCCAAAACATGGTCTTCTGCAAGTCACTATACTTCTTAGAAATCCTGGGATGCACCGGATACTTAGAGCAGTGTGCTTCTCTCAATATATCTTCTCGGATCTCCTCGCCCTTGGGAATTTAGAGTCGGCAATGGAAATGAATGAGGTCATATTTTAGCATATATTATTTAACAGATCCATCTTCAATTGACTTAATCACTGAAGCAAGGGCAGCATCCTTCCCTTGCTCCTCCCGGATTCGATCTCGAATATCACAAACTACACTCATTGCGGTTATACACTCTGTATATTCTTCAGAATGATCTTTATACACCAGAGTGATATCCATCTCTTCGAGCATCCGAGCTAATTCCATACACATCAACTGAGACTCAGGGCCCGATTTTGGTACCTTCCTACTTAAAGCATCAGCTACAAAGTTTGCTTTTCTGGGGTGGTAATTCAATATAAACTCATAGTCGCGCAAAAATTCCACACACCTCCGCTGTCTCAAATTCAACTCCATTTGAGTATGAACTTACTTTAAATTCTTATGATCTGAAAATATCTCACAGTGAACGCCATATAGATAGTGTCTCCAAACCTTCAAGGCAAACACCACTGCCCCCAACTCCAAATCATGAAATGGATAATTGGCTTCATGCTTCTTTAGTTTCCTTGAAGCATAAGCGATCACATGCCCGTGCTACATCAATACCACTCTTATACCTTGAAATGATGCTTCAGTGTATACTAGAAATCCTTCCTTCCTAGATGGAAGGGCTAGGATGGGTGCGGAGGTATGTCTACCTTTCAGTTCTTGTAAGGTAGCTTCACACTGGGGTGTCTACTCATATGGAACACCTTTCTTTGTCAGGGAGGTGAGAGGAAGAGCTATCTTTGAGAATCCTTCCACGAACTTTTGATAATACACAGCAAGTCCAAGGAAACTTCACACATCGGCCGCTGACTTCAGGGGCGACCATTCCTTCACAGCACACACCTTGGTCGGATCCACAGCTAGTACAGCACCACTGATCACATGTCCTAAGAAGTGAACTTTTTTAAGCCAAAATTCACACTTGCTGAATTTGTCAAACAAGGTATGCTCCTTCAACTTCTTCAGCACCAAGGTCAAGTGTTAAACGTGCTCTTCCTCTATCTTCAAATAGACTAAAATGTCATCGATGAAGGCGATGATGAAGAAATCTAAGTATGGCTCGAACACCTTGTTCATCAAAATCATGAACGTTGCAGGGACATTTGTGAGCCCAAACGGCATCATGGTGAACTCATATAGGCCATACCTTGAGCTAAATGTCATTTTTTGGATGTCCTCTTCTCATATTCTCAACGTGTAGTAACACAAGCACAGATCCAACTTGGAAAACCATTGCGCTCCTACCAACTGATCGAATAAATCATCGTTCCATAGTAGAGGGTAGGTGTTCTGCACCGTTAAATGGTTGAGTTCCCAGTAATCTCTACACAATCGTAGTGTTCAATCCTTCTTCTTAACAAATAGAACAGGGGCTTCCCAAGGTGATAAACTCGGGCGAACAAACCCTGATTCTACTAATTCTTGCAGTTAGACTCTAAACTTCGAGAGTTCCTTTGGGGCCATTCGGTAAGGGGTCCTAGAGATAGGATTGGTACCTGGTACTAACGAAATTTGAAAATCCACCTCTCTATGCGGGGGTAACCAAGACAACTTCTCAGGAAATACCTCAGGGAAGTCCCGCACCACTCATACATCTTTCATATCCTTTGACATTTCTTTTAGTTCGAATCATATCATTTATACTTCATCCCCTTTCATATGGGCTTTTAAGGTTTGAATTGTAGATAATAACATACGGGGTGCAAGTCTAGTACCTTGAAAGATGACTTCAGAGTCCCCGTGCATCAAGGAAATTCCTTTCTCCACACAATCAATCCTGTCATGGCGCCAATCCAACCACGTCATGCCTAGAATGAGGTCGAATTATGACATTCTCAATACTGTGGTAGAGGTTTCAAAGATCTTTCCTCCAAGAAGTATCTCCAATCTACACTTGGTGGATGCAGTCATCTCAGACCCATCTGGCATGCGTACTCTCTAAGCAATACCGGTGAAGTATTGCAAACCTTCTAGGTCTTTAATGAAGTCTGTCGACACGAATGAGTGTGTGGCACTGGTATCGAACAGATTATAGGACCAATTTCCCACCAAGAATCACGGTGCCTAGGTATCAATTATAAAGACTCAAAGCTAGACTCCTAGCATATCCAAGGCAATCAAAAAGGAATGCTTATAACATATTAATCAAACCACGACATACCTGCAATCACCTCCTGAGGATTCCTATCCTGCGCCACATCTAGTGCAAACACCTGATCCCACGCAGGTTTGAGGTTCCTTCCTCATGGTCCTCATCCTCGATCACGCACATGTCCCCATCCTCGTGGAGCTGCCGGAGGAAGGGAAGGGAGACCATTTCCACCTAACTATGGGAAGAAGCACCGGATGTGGCCCGGCTTGTTGCATTGGAAGCAAACCCGCTCATATTGCTGCTTGGGTTGCAAATGCATATGTGGTGGTGGAGGCAGTGCTGGCTGCGGTACCGGATGCTACATTCTAAGATTCTGATGGAAGCGACCTTTGCCTCTATTGTTTCCTCTTCCTCTATTGTCATGCCTCCTTGTATAACTAGGACCAACCTCGATTACTCCCTCTGTGGGTCTCTTATTACTAGCTTGGACCCCCCAAGTGATCTGCTTCCAACCTCTTTGCCATGTAAATTATCTTTGCTAGGCTCTAATCTGATATAAACAAATTGCTTGCCTCAGGGGATCCCGCAAGCCTTTGTAAAATCACATTACGTAGCCCCGGTCATCCAACACCTAAGCATCTGCGAACATAGAGAGATGCTGAAACTCCCACTGATATTCACTAACTGAATTGGATCCATGTTTCAGCTGCAGGAATCTTTTGTCGAGCACGTCTCTAGCAATCGAAGGTATGAAGTGTTAAAAGAAAGCTCTAGAGAACTCAGTCCAACTGATCTCCGTATATACTCGGCCCTGGAAGGTGGAACCCATGAAGGACTTCCACCACCTCTTTGTATGCAATTATAGGACTGAGACTGCTAAGGTCATAACCATAAGGGTCGGACATCTGATCCTGGCCAGTAATTCTTACACCGTGTTGAGCCACCTCTTCGGTGCGAATAGCCGACTCTGTCCCAATGTAGGCAGGAAGAGAGAGCTCGAAAGGTGCTCAACCAATTAGAGCTCGGGGAATGTTGTTACACTGGAGCCTGTTGGGACTTAAAGGCATCCAAAATAGTCGTGAGCGTCTGTCCTAGCTCCGACTGCTGAAACTGTGTGGGTACGGTAGGGGCGGGGGTGCCCCATACTGTCTCTACAAGCACTAAGATCTACACGTAAAGTGCAAACCTAAGATCAAGTTGGCTAATCGTAGGGTCAAAATTGGACATACTTAGTGTGAATTACATATGGGTACACCACTGCTTTCGCTAAGTCAGTTTGTCCCCAAACTGACTAATCAAACGGTGGTGACACCATTGTTCAATGACTTCTTTAGTTCAGGATCGTAGCAAGCTGATATCATTTGTAATACCCCCCTTCCAGCACACAAAACATGACCTAGGGAAGTCTTATGCCCAGAACAGCCGTCCTGTGGTAGCATTAGCACATGGGCTAACTTTTACTACAAGACGCCTATCCTGCCAGCTAAACATATCATCCATGTCAACCCAACATAAAAAATATAAATCATAGGTTAAAATGCACACTAGTATATAAGTTCGCAGTCCAACAGAAATAAGAAGCAACTAAAGATTCTATAATATCAGAGTACACATGCCCAAAAGGGCTACAAAATGAGTCTCTCTAGAAGCTCACATCAGTGACTGACGATAACGATGGTACCATCACTTCAGGCTGTGTCGTCCTGGCTTGACTGCCTCCCATGTAACCTGTTGCAGCTCTATATGTGGGGTTCCTCCTAAAATGGAATACAGAGCAACCATTAGTCAAAAATACTAAGGGACTATCACATCCGCTCCTCGGCAACTCTTAGGCACCGGGCGGAGAAGGGAATAAGGTTACAATATAAGTATGTAAGTAGTAGTACAAACATATGGAGAATATATATATATACTATGTGAGTAGAAACAATAGTAAAGTATATCAAATTCATCAAGAACACAACCCAAACTAGCCTACAGGTGTGGCACAGAAAGGGCCTCGGGAATGAGCACCATGGACACAACCAACCCATCCACTTGGCACGGAGAGGGCCTCAAGAATGACCATCGAGGACACGACCAATCCGTCCAAAGTCTATTTGTCAGCTCACATCGGTGTGATGACTGGCAAACCTGTAGACCTACCACACTATCCTTAACCAAGGATTATGACACCATGTGTCAACTCACACCGCATACATTTCACATATGAGGGCTCCACACTGAGTCCCTTATCAACATTGAAAGAAATGGATAGATCTAATTAGCTCTAGAGGGGGGTGAATAGAGCTTTAAAAACTTTTTACAGATTTATGTGATTTAACTGTAAAATAGGTGACATCAGATATTATGTAAAGAAATTTAAAACTAAACTAACACAGCACAGTACAAAAAGAAAAAAGGGCAACCAAACAACACAAGAAATTTTATAGTGGTTCCCCAAACTGGGTACATCCACTCTTCTACCACCCTGGCTGGAATCCACTAGCAGGTTTTGATCAGGTGACTGCCACCATAAGATATATTTGCAGGGAGATCTCACAACCCTTTAGGCTTTTGATCAGGTGCTCAAAAACCAACAGTAAACTTTTGAAGGGAGTTAATACACCCTTTATACAGTGAAAGAAAAGTTGATGATGTCTTCTCTTTTTCTCTAAACAACAGAGAAGACTAAAGTGGATCTTTATTATCAATGCTCCCCCGAAGATGTAGAGTAGTTCAGGATGTAAGACCCCTCCCCTTACCAAGGAGGCTCCCGGTATTATGCCCAGAACCACCGTCTTACGGTGGCATTAACACACGGGTTAGTCGACACCGCAACATGCTGATTCTGCTGGCTAGAACGATCACATAACCTGTTGGCCAAAAGTGAGTAAGAAGTATAGCAGAAATGTAGAAATGAACTACAAACCAGTCTACAGTCACAGTACATATCATATGATAAAATGAAAGTACATCCAGTCCACAATGAGTAGAAATAACAAGAAGAGTAAAAAGGGCTTATGCCTTGTACAAGAATATCAACTCTCCTCACAAAACAAAAATGTGGAAGCAAAACTATCCTCGTACTCGTCCCACCAGACGTCGGGCTGCAGTAGACGTAGTAGGTGGTGGTGGTATCAACTCCTCACATCCTGTCACCTCATCCTGTCGGTCGTGCTGGTGCTCCATCTCATCGAGCTCCTAAAAATAGTTTGGTCATCAATCATTAGTCAAAGGACTAAGTAGTTTCCTCCGCACCTCGCCCCGTAACTCCTAGGCATTGTGCGGGAGGATGAAGCGGAGGACAACAAGGGGTAACAAAATGGAACTAGGTGACAAGGGATCTATACTACCAGGTATGAATGTAAACAGTAAATCTATACTAGCAGTTCTATGTATATAGTCCAAATGTATAAGCATGTATAGTGCAAGAGTAAGTAAAACTAGAAATAAGTAAGTGCAGTAAATAAAATATAATAAATCTACTGCTAATATACATCACAGAAGTACCCTAACTTATATGAGTCCTCATACAAACATATAAGTTAGAGTTTCCAAAATTAACTTATCATATAAAAGAGCCCATACTAATTTATATGATAAGGATCCATGAAGTGTATGCCCTAATATGAATGAATGCATGCATTTATTTATGAGTCATGCAAGTGCAACTCACACACAACGACTCTGTGATCACAGACCTTTAGTTCCCACTTTTTGGAGCTAGCATCACTGTCTGGTACCACCATTGTGGCTACGGCAGCAGTGGAGCGGGCATCTCCACTCCTAGGTGGGTATCACACGACCAAGCCTAGACCTCCCATACGCCTCTGTACACGTCCTAGGTACACTCTAGAATTTCTGCGTACTATTTGTTGGCAACCCACCAGTCTTTTTGGTCAAGTGTGCATTTTCGGGGATCGTCCTCCAGACCGCAGTGTAAAACAACCCACTGGCCCCTCAAACCATCACACCTCGCCAGAGCCATCGTACTGTCATCGGTGTGACGATTGGACCATTATCGCATGACCCGCCACAAGTTTATGCACATGCAAGATATTCCAACCCGAGCCTCTAGCTCATAGGAACAACCCGTCCTGAATCCCTCCAACCCTATATGGGTGAGAATGTTACCACAATCCCTCCAACCCTACACGGGTGAGAATGTTAACACAATCCCTCCAACCCTACACGGGTGAGAATATTAACACAATCCCTCTAACCCTACACGGATGAGAATGTTACCACAAGCCCTCCAACCCTATACGGGTGAGAATGATGATACTTTGCTTAACTTATTAGACTAGTCTTGTCTACGGGTTATTATACTTAGTGATTTAAGGTTAATCCCAGGACTGCCTAGGGTATACCCGGTGAAGGGTTCTCGGGGGCACTAGGAACTACGATGGGATTATGCCCAAAGCTCCCTTTCTCAAGGATATTTACTTTAGTTGATGACTACCTATAATTCACCCCTAGCTCTCGTTGTTGCTCTGGAACAAACCTAATGACTTAAGAAATTACCGGGAAATCGGCGGTCTTCCGTCGATCTTCATTTTCACCACTGTCCTTATGGTTTGCACTCCACCCCTCGTGATCCAGTAGTGACCTATAGGAGACCAATCAGGGCTTATTCCTCTAATGCAATTCTCACCTCAATAGTTAATCATATCCCCCTATGGTCCTAGTAGTTTAGGCTAACTATGCTAGTCACTACCCTTGATCGAATACCACCCGTATAGTCGGACTTCCAATCCTTTGGTCACCACGACCCTAAATATTTATGATAGGATAGTATGATATGTACTATTGACCATATGAAATTTTACTATTTTCACATGTCATTAAAACCCTAAATTAAATTCTTTAATTACGTGGTCTATGTACTTTATGCATGAGATACTATGAAAAATGGTTCTATGGGTCTAATAATTTTTCTTGAGGATCATCTAGGTTAATTATGGCTGGATATCAAGAATTGTGATTTTTCTACATATATTTCTATTTAAATCTATTTATTGTTAAATCCATTAATCGGCCACTTTCCAAATGAAGTACAAGAAATATGTTACTGAAAATTCTATAAAGGTTACTGCAAATGTAAATTACTAAAATAATACTAAGTGCCAAAATTCATAACTTAAAACAGTAATTAGATCCTTTATTATCCCATATGAAAATATCACTAAAATGTCATTCCTTGAGTTTTAAATTTAATAAAGTATCCAAAACTTCTAAGATAATTATACCATGTCAATATCTCATAAATACATCACTATGAAGTTTTCTAGAATATTTGTATTGTAATTTCCACCATAGAAAAATAATTTCCCCAAAAGGGCAAAATGGTCAAAACTACATAAAATCATCATAAAGTCAACTAATCAGGGCCATAAATTTTCCAGGGATTAAATATGACTCCCTTGAGCTTGTGACAAAATCTAGGGTTTTAAAATCATCAATATCCCTATTTTTAAATTTTTGCAAATAAATGGCCTAATTTTCAAAAATTCCAAATAATGGGATTTTTGTTTCCAAAAATCCCAATATTTCTATGAGGGGTAAACTCCATCCCTATGAACTCATGTCCAGCGTTTTGTAGTCATACCATGTCTAATAAGGGGTAAATTCACATTTTGGTAAATAGGGCTATATGCACCCCAAGCCTATGTTAACCCTTCACATGCAAGAGGGAATACCCATCATGCATAGGTCAAAAGTAGCTGAAATGTTTATCATGGGCCTATAATGAACCCAAGGACATGCCACCAAAATTTGGGGCCATTTGGAGTCATATTACTCCAAATATTTCATTAATTTACTTTTATGTATTTTCACAAATACTATAGAAATATCTTTCCCAAAATTTCCAATTTTAGGACAGAGTTTAAGTTTACCCAAGTCAAGCACATGTCCAAAATTTTGTGTCATGTGGACTTCTGGTTTGGCATGGGCATGCATTCGAATTTCTGCCCTTGCCTAGGACCAGTCCTAGTAGAACAACCCTATAGGGAGTTCTATTGATCTAAATTTAAACTTTAGGGTGGCAAATGAAAGTTAAGAGCAAGGTCTACAATTTGTATTTTAACTACCATCTCTGAAAATTCCTCTAGGTAGGCTACCTTAATCATGCAAGATTACAGTAAATATGTGATAGAAATTGAATAAATTTTTTACAACCTATAGTTTGATTTGAATAAAGTGGACGGCATCCGTTCATCGTCCCCGATCAACAACGGCTGAGATTGAGCCTGGCTGGGTCATTCTTATTTCGCATTTCCGGCCACCTTGGCTGGCGCCACCGCCGACGATTATTGCCACCACCTCTGTTGAGGTGGGGGCTAGCGTTTCCCGGTGGTAAGGCGGTCAGAGGCGGCTCCTCCGGCGATCCCGAGCAAGAAGAAAAACTCGAGAAATTGACTCCATTCTCACATGGCATCGGGCTCAATTGAGCCCGATATCTCCCCTAAATGATCTAGAATCCTAGTACGGGTAGAGGTGAGGTAAAACAAACCCTTAGGGCGGCTTAACAGCGAGTTTGGCGGCGGTGAGCCATGGTCGAGCTTGCTCCGGCAACTCCTCCCTTTTCCTCGATTCTCCAGCAATTTCCTTGCTCCATGACTCGTTCTCCAGTCGTTTCCCCTCTCTGAAGCTGATGGTGTGGCTAGATTGGGCTGAGAGTGGGAGTATGGTGTCACAACCTGCATTTTCGCCGCATAAAAAGCTTATCAGAGTAAGGGAAAACGCGCGTCATGATGCCACGTCAGCAGAGGATAATTGCGGACGCTCAGGTAGACACCAAACTAATCATGAAGAAAGGTTATTTTTAAGTTATTTTAAGGAAAATCAGTTAAGTACAGTAGTTAGCCGTATCCCTCGGCTTAGTGGCTCATCTAGTCCACGAATCAAAATTTATCATACGCTGTGGAAAATACTTGATTAGATTAACTCAGACATCCTACATGAGCAAAACGTCCCAAAAGGACAACTCATGTTATGCAAGACTCTAAATTTATTATAGTAGGAAAAATAGATTTTACGGTCGCTAAAAATAACATGTTAGGGTTTCAAAATTATGCGATGCATGAAGTAATAGTAGTAGATTTTATAGTTGAAAATACCTAACATGCATTCCTAACATAAATCCTCCCAGAGAACAAGTAATCCACATTCACATATATAGAAATGAGCAGCTAGCAAGTATCAACAACTAACAATTCAGTGGGCACCAACAAACTGACACGAACCCACGAATAAAAGTATGTATGAACTAGTAAAACTAAACAAACAAGAAACTACCTCGCTAAGACGAGGCAACAACCACGGCCAACACTGCCGCTCAGAAAACTCCAAAAAAAAACCAGCACTGCTAACTGCTACTGCTCTGAACCTGAGGCATTCCAAAAATAGAACACCTTAGCAAGAAGGTACAAATAGTGGCAGTAAAAGTAATAAGCCAAGTAAGCAAAGGTCGACAGGGGTACCAACCCAAGACCAAAAAAAACACTGAAGTAAAGTACAAAAGTAAACAGGGCATCAACAGAAAAAGAACTCCTACGTGATTTATCACGTTCCACAAGGGTACACCAGATGCACAAGGCTATAAGGTGACTATATGAATATTTCACAAGAAAGAAAAAACAAAACCTTTATTAAGCACCTGTGGTCGACTCTACCCCAAAAACACGACGAAGTGGTCACTCTTGGACATACCACCCAAAAACACTGGCGAAGTGGTCACTCTTGGACACACCACCCAAAAACAAACGGATATATTATCCGTGTAACTGCGAGGGAGTATCATACTCTCGACCATACACCGCAGACATCCAAAAACCAGGTTGACTTCCACAGGGGCACTAATGAAGGTAACAAACACTGCGAAGGTGGAATCGTCCACTAACTCCTGCATTCAAGAAACCCACAGAAACCACAACACAAATATCTCGAGGTTTGGCTTGACAGATTCTACTTGACATTACCGAACTTAAGACGCGGTTGATCAACCTCTAGGAGCAATTTACAGTCCTAGATAAATTCTAACGTGCTAAATAACGAAAACTAAAACTTGCATAGCCAATCACTAAAACGCATCAGGAACAACTAACCAGAAGTAGGAAAAAATCGGGTTTTCCAAGGCAAAACTTTACGACAACAAGGATTGCTGAAATGATTAATCACAACAATGATTTCGAAGAATAAGCGCAGAAAATTAAAGAACATGAAAGTATAGTCGTTACCATCAGATCGGACAAAGAAAAACGAGGGGAAAACACCACTTGCCTTGGTTTACCGGAAAAGTCCTCTAAATCAATCCACGTCGAAGATCGGGGCAAAAGACTGCGGTAGGAGTTGAAATCTAGACTAAAAGGGTCGAAAAGGGGATTAGGGCCGAAATATCCTAACGCGAAATCTCAAGAAAGGGGAAGAAATTACCACGAGGGCGTAGCTCTCGGCGAGAGCTTTCCGGATCTATATTCGGATGAAGATTTCGAGAATCAGAGCACTGTCGGCGGCCACCGGAAGATTCACGAAAAAGAAACTCTCTCGCTCGCTGCTCTGGTTTGGGAGAAAAATGACGGAGAAGATGAAGTTTGGTTCTAAACCTAAGTCAAAGAATATATATACATATGTTTATAAAAAGTTTTGTCAAAAACGCGCTATTTATGAGCAGTTTCGGGAATATCGATAATAGAGGTCTAGGATGGCTTCAAATCGAAACGTGTCCACCACGAACGTTGTAGATCTTGTCGAGAAGAACAAATTTCATGTTAACCATTTTTCCATACGGCATCGTTTTGACCCTCAAAAAGGCATCCAAACGTAAACAACAATTGACCTACTCGAGTTGCAGAATGACCTACACGAGTTGCAGAATTGACCTACTCGAGTTGCAGAATGACCTACACGAGTTGCAGAATTGACCTACTCGAGTTGCAGAATGACCTACACGAGTAGCAGAAAGACCTACACGAGTAGCAGAATTGACCTACTCGAGTTGCAGAATGACCTACACAAGTTGCATAATTGACCTACTCGAGTTGCAGAATGACCTACACGAGTAGCAGAAAGACCTACACGAGTAGCAGAATTGACCTACTCGAGTTGCAGAATGACCTACACGAGTAGCAGAAAGACCTACACGAGTGCAGAATTGACCTACTCGAGTTGCAGAATGACCTACACGAGTAGCAGAATGACCTACACGAGTAGCAGAATGACCTACACGAGTTGCAGAATTGACCTACTCGAGTTGCAGAATGACCTACATGAGTAGCAGAAAGACCTACACGAGTAGCAGAATTGACCTACTAGAGTTGCAGAATGACCTACACGAGTAGCAGAAAGACCTACACGAATAGCAGAATGACCTACATGAGTTGCAGAAAGACCTACACAAGTAGCAGAATTGACCTACTCGAGTAGCAGAAAGACCTACACGAGTAGCAGAATGACCTACACGAGTTGCAGAATTGACCTACTCGAGTTGCAGAATGACCTACACGAGTAGCAGAAAGACCTACACGAGTAGCAGAATTGACCTACTCGAGTAGCATAATGACCTACACGAGTTGCAAAAAGACCTACACGAGTAGCAGAATTGACCTACTCGAGTTGCAGAATGACCTACACGAGTAGCAGAATGACCTACACGAGTACATATAGAAATCACTCGAGTAAAATTGCAGGAAAAACAATTCTTTTGCAAATACACCCTTTTGATCAAACTATATGAATGAATAGTAAAGGACATTTTTGAATAGTACTATAATATTAAAATAATCATATTTATATATTTTGAATAAGAAAACACAAGTTCAAAACGGAGGCCCAAACGCGCGCCGAACTGAACGAAACTCACACCGTAGATGAACACTGATGCTACGAACACAACGGCGAAGTCAAAACCAAAATCCGACGAGCCATTCCCAAGATATTAATCTTCGAAGTAAAGGGCGAACATAAAGAAATCCAAAACTTCAATCGCGCGCCGAGACTCCAAAAATGCTCGGATTGCGACGAAACTTGACGAGCAAGTCCAAAATTACTTAACTTAAATTCCAAATGCAAAATTTTCCCATTACAACAAGAATTCGGCCAACTCGACCGTACGGACGCAAAAATGCCTTAACGGCATTACGTCGTCAACTCGACGTTAAAAGTAACGCCACGACGTCATAAATATGACGTTGCCCATTCAAATAAAATCATCGAAAAATCGGGGGCGTTACAATCACTCCCCCCTAAAAAGAAGTTTCGTCCTGAAACTTAACACAACTCCCAAAACCAAACCAAAATCGATAAAACCATGCATAACTGAAAACATAGCAACATACCCGAAACTAAGAGAAGAGGTGCGGATGAGATTCCCTCATCACCGATTTCAATTCCCACATCACGCTCTCGACGTCTTGATTTCTCCAAAGAATCTTGACCATAGGGATGGTCTTTCTCCGCAACACATGCTATTAAGAATCCAGAACACGAATAGGTTCTTCCACATACGTAAGGTTGGGTTGAATCTGGGGTATTGAGTCGAGTACTTGACGATCACTACGAACACACTTCCGCAACTAGCTCACATGGAACACATCATGGACACCAGGGAAGGTCGCAGGCAAATCCAGCCTATAAGCTAACACTCCGATGCGCTCAAGAATCTGGAAAGGTCCCACATACCGGGGGTCTAACTTGTGGTTCCTTCCAAACCTTTTAACGCCAGACATCGGAGAAACTTTCAGAAAAACCAAGTCTCCAACGGCAAACTCCAGATCGACCCTTCGTAGATTAGCATACTTCTCATAGCGCTCTTGAGCCACATGAAGCTTTTCCCGAATGTGAGTCACGACACAATTCATCTCTTCAAGAGCTTCCGGACCTAACAACGGCCTCTCACCAACTTCAGCCCAAAACAGTGGAGTTCTACAACGCCTCCCATACAAGGCCTCAAACGGAGCCATCTGCAGACTCTCTTGATAACTATTATTGTAAGCAAACTCCATGATTCTGAGATGCTCATCCCAAGCACCACCATGATCCAAAATATAACACCTGATCATATCTTCTACGATTTGATTTACTCTTTCCATCTGACCATTAGTCTGCGGATGATAGGAGGTGGAATACCTTAAATCGGTACCCAACCCCTCCTGTAAACTCTTCCAAAAACGAGACGTAAATCTAGAGTCCCGATCTGATACGATGCTAACAGGCACACCATGTAACTTGATGACCTCTTCAAGATATAACTCAGTTATCTTCTTCATCGAGTACCCAATCTTAAATGGAACGAAGTGAGCACACTTCGTCAATCTGTCGACTATCACCCAAATAGAGTCGTGCCCACGGGGAGATTTTGGCAGACCGATGATGAAATCCATTGAAATACTTTCCCATTTCCAACTTGGAATATCAAGCGGTGTCAATTTACCACCAGGCCTTATGTGATCTGCCTTAACACGCTAACACGTATTACATTCTGATACAAACTTTGCGATGTCATTCTTCATCCCTGACCACCAAACAATTTGCTTTAGATCTTTATACATCTTAGTGGAACCAGGGTGGTAGGACACACTGGAACCATGGGCTTCAGCATAGATCTTAGCTTGAATATCGCCAAAGGCAGGGACACAAAATCTACCCCGATACTTCAAGGTGTCCAACTCATCCGCATAGAAATCAGGTAGCTCTCCCTTCATGGTTCTATTCCGGAGGTGCAACAAATCAGGATCATCCTTCTGATGTGCTCGAGTAAGGGAAATCCAAGAGGGCTCTTCTGCTTCTAGACTAGCAGGCACAGTACTACTCCCAACCTCAATATCCATCAACAAAAATTCTTCTACCAAGTACTGCACCGACAGATTAAAACTCTTAGCGGTCTTTCTACTCAAGGCATCGGCTACTACATTAGCCTTTCCTGGATGATAAAGAATTTCCACTTCATAATCTGCCACATATTCTAACCACCGACGCTGGCACAGATTTAGTTCCTTCTGAGTGAAGACGTACTTCAAACTCTAATGGTCAGTATAGATCTTGCACATCGCGCCATATAATAAGTGTCTCCAAAACTTCAGTGCATAAATTACGGCAGCAAACTCCAAATCATGCGTCAGATAGTTTCGCTCGTGGATCTTTAGTTGTCTCGATTCATACGCAATCACCTTACCATCTTGCATTAAAACACAACCAAGTTTGATATGTGACGCCTCAACATACGCAACATACTCAACTCCTTCAGTAGGTAAGGTTAAAATCGGAGCAGTACATAATATTTTCTTCAGCTCTTGAAAAGCCTCTTCACACTTATCACTCCAAATGAAAGCAGTATTCTTTTGAGTAAGTCTAGTTAGAGGAGCAGACAACATCGAAAACCCCTCCACGAATCTTCTATAATAGCCGGCAAGGCCTAAGAAACTCCTAATCTCCTTAGGTGTAGAAGGTCTCTCCCATTCCATCACCGCAGAAATCTTGGTCGGGTCTACAGAAATACCATCATTGCTTACCACATGGCCCAGAAAGGACACCTGAGGTAACCAGAACTCACACTTGCTCAACTTCGCATATAACTTATGCTCCCTCAGGGTCGACAAGACCAGATGGAAATGATGAGTATGCTCCTCAACATTGCGGGAATACACCAAGACATCATCTATGAACACAATAACAAATCGGTCCAAGAAATCCTTAAACACTCGATTCATCAAATCCATGAAAGCAGAGGGTGCATTGGTTAAACTGATAGACATCACCAGAAACTCATAATGTCCATACCATGAACGGAAAGCGGTTCGAGGAATATCTGCCTCTCGAATCCTCAACTGGTGGTAGCCTGAGCGAAGATCGATCTTTGAAAATACCGAGTTACCACGTAATTGGTCAAACAAATCATCAATCCTTGGCATGGGATATCTATTCTTAATTGTTACCTTGTTCAATTACCTATAATCGATGTAAAGTCTCATCGATCCATCTTTCTTATTGACGAACAAAATAGGAGCACCCCATGGAGAAGTACATGGCCTAATAAAACCACACCTGAGCAACTCATCGAGCTTAGTATGCAACTCATCCAACTCATGCGGAGCCATACGGTACGGTGCTTTAGCAATAGGACGAGTACCTGGTTCGAGGTCTATCACAAACTCTATCTCCCTTTCAAGAGGAAGTCCTGGAAGACTACCAGGAAAGACATCTGGAAACTCTCGCACCACCGAGACATCCTCAAGACGTGGCGTAACAAAAGCTGTCTCCAGATCAGAAATAGAAACCAAAAACGCCTCGCAACCAGACTCTATAGCACGACAAGCACGTACCGCAGAAATGACAGGGAAAACTCTGTCCTGAAATCCATAGACGCTCATAGGTTGTCTGTCGTCCATTCTGAAATCCAATCGCTTAGCCTTGCACTGGATGACTGCATCATACTTCGACAGTCAGTCCATGCCCAGAATCACGTCAAAATCAGACAAATCAAAAATCATCAGATCTGCATATGCCAGAAAATTGCCAAGATAGATAGGGCATCTCAGAACTCCTTGATTAGATATTATAGAATCACCGGAACGGAGCTTGACATTGAAGGAGCCTCCCAAATGGTCCACAGTCAAGTGATGTTTATCGACAAATCTCCGGGCCACAAAGGAATGGGTGACACCCGAATCAAAAAGAACGCGCGTTAATGAACTGTAAATATGCGTATTTTTATGCACATTAATTTAGTCATTTTCATTTATTTTCGTCGTTTTTACTTATTTTTGTTCAATAAAATGTTTCTATTCTTGTAAATTTTCTCCTAACTTGTTTTATTTGAGTTTTCAGAAAAATTCCAAAATCTGCCAAAATTTGGGAAGTACACGCCCGTGACACATGGGTCACGCCTGTGACCGAGCCGTGACTGTGCATTTCCCGTGAAATCGGAAAATTTCTGAAGAAAAGGCTTGACACGCCTGGCGACACGCCCGTGTCACCCGACACGGGGCGTGACCCAAGCCCGTGTCCTCTCCTCTCGACGAATTCCGCTCGACGAGCGTCGAGTGTCGACCCCAACTGTCACGCCCATAGTCACGCCCGTGACATGGGGCGTGACCTTTCCAGCTGGCCCGACAAGATGCTGCCGAAGACATTTGACGCAACCCGCGCCCGGTTCTACCTCCCCGACACGCCCATAGTCACGCCCGTGACCTAGGGCGTGACTGCTGCGAACTCAGCCCGAAGTCAACTTTGTTGTCCAATCGCCAGCCGCCTTCATGAATAGTACTGTCACGCCCCCCCCCCCCCCCCCTACACGCCCGTGACCGAGGGCGTGTACTTAGAAATTTTTTTCTATAAATAGCCCAGTTCTGTAAGGTCCAAGAGTTCAGATTTTTGGGCCAAGTTAGTGTCTTTTTGTGGGCTGCATCCGTGATTTTCAAGGCTATGTAAGGAGATTTCTCACTTTTTATTTCATTTCTTGTTTTGCTTTAGCTTTAGCCCTTGTAATAGCTTGTAATAGTTTCATTTTAATCAATAAAATGTTAGTTTTTCTCTTCATATATGGCTTTGGAATGAGCACTTGTGCCCCACTTTCCTTCTCATTTTTATTCTTAGTTTCATCTTTGTTCTTTATTTATGAAAAGTGTGTGTGTGTGTATGAGTGTAATTTATTTCCTTTACATTTTTTTTTACTTGTTTTCATGCTTAGGGATGTTAGGTTTTCCTCTTTACATGTTTAGTACTTTACATGCCTTTAATTTTTCTCAAGTTAGGTTTTGTTAGAAACTCATGAAATGATGAATTACAAACCTTTTCCATGTCTTCTTTTAATTTCTTCAACATCTTCACTCTTATGAGTGTGTAAAAGAGTTAAGGTTTCTTTTGTTTTTTTACTTAGCTTTATTTTGGAATGAAAACTTTTTTTCTTCTTTCTCTTTTATTTCAACTTTTTTAGCTCTTTTATGAAATCCTAGGAATGAAAATGTTGAAATTTTTATTTTCCAAAAATTTTGGTTTTTAATTTGTTTTGAAAAACTTTTGTCTTCTAAAATTGTAATTTCTTCTTTTTATTTGTTTTTGGCAAAACCTATGCTTGAAATAGTATAAATTTTAATTTTTAGGTAACTTTGATTTTTCATGTTGAGTGTGTGAGTGTAGGTGTATAATTTTTATGCTTTGTTCAAATTATGTAGAGTGTGTGAGTGTAGGTGTATAATTTTCATGCTTTCTTTTTAATTGCTTTCTTTTAATGCTTTATTCAAATTATGTAGAGTGTGTGAGTGTAGGTGTATAACTTTATTGCTTTCTTGAATTTCATATGGAGTGTGTGTGTTCGTGTGCATTTATTTCCGCCTACTCGTTAAGAGTTAAATGGCGCATCGTTTTCATTTTCAGTCCTACTCATTCGAGTAGGACTTGTAATTTTTCTTTCTTTATTTTTCCGCCTACTCACTTGAGTTTAAATGGCCGGACCTTATTTCAGTTCTACTCATTTGAGTAGGACTTGCAATTTTTCTTTCTTTATTTTTTCCGCCTACTCACTTGAGTTAAATGGCCGGACTTTTTATCCCTGTAATCGCATTTATTTTCTCCTACTCATTTGAGTAGGACTCGCTTTCATTTCAGTCCTACTCGTTTGAGTAGGACTTGCAATTTTCAGCCTTTATTTACCGCCCCCACTCGTTTGAGTGGGACTCGCAAATTTAAATTATGCAAATTTCATTCATGTGTAACTTAGTTTTTGTTTAATTTATAATTTGGAGTGTGCGTGAGTTCTCGTTTAGTTAACTTTTTAGCTTTCTAAATGTTGTTATTTTTCTTTTGTCCCTTTCTTATAAACGTTTAGTGTTTAATTTCGAACTCGCGCCTCACTAAATTATAAGTCGTCCCCATACCGATGTGTGGCTAATCGCTATTAGCCTCGACATCGAAGAGCATTGGGACATTTAAAATGATTTATAATAATTAAAGCTCTTCATTTTCATTTTAATTTAAGCACTTAGGGTTTACCCCGGGTTTACGACGCGTAGGACCACATAATCGATGTGTGGGCCCTATTTCCGTAGTCCATATGCTAGCTAGCCGAGAGGCCGTGCATATGGACCGATCACCCCTGGGTAAATAGAGTTGCGTGCACCCCCTCGAGAGAGGACAAGCGTAATTCTACCGGATTGGGTCCCCCACCCAATAGCGGGGTTCTTAGCGTAAAGCGGGCGTTAAGAGGAATCCTTCGTCGGACTAACGTTCGGTCGAATAGTCTTAACGTTTAGGTGAGCGATATCCCTATAGCTAGGTGAGCTCACATTTGTGGAACCTCCACGGCCAAGTTGCCTTATTATTAATTTGAAAACTAAGTCTTTTTATTATTAAAAATTGTTTTAGTCTTAATCCGATTCGATGTCGAGCGTTAACCCTTCATCGAATATTTTCTAAATCGTTTTTTCGCTCCTTTGCTTTTTCGCCTTTTATTAAGTAAAAAAATCCACCTTATTTTCAGTAAAATAATAGTCCTCCCAGAGGAGTAAGAATAGTCAACGCGACCTCGAGAACAATACGACCTCGGTATTCCCCCGAATATCGAGTACTACTTGCGATAGGTGCACTTGCCTACCCGAGAAAGCCCGCGGCGATCGACTCACCGAACCAACCACAGTAAGAGTCTGTTCGCGGGCACATCAAGTTTTTGGCACCGTTGCCGGGGAAATCTCTTTTTGAGTTGCTATTTCGAATTCCGGAGTCTATTAATTTTACTTATTTTCTATAAAAAAAAACTAAACTAAAAACTTTATTTTAAAAAAAACAAAAAAAAGAGTTTATTTTTGTTTTATTTTTGTTTGGGTGTATGACCCGAGGACAACCCTCAGAGTCTGAAGATTTAGACTTCGACCCTGAGATCGAACGCTCTCTTGCGCGTATCCGATCTCATCGCCGAAATCCTTCTTTAGATCCCGAGGAATCTATCGGAGAACCCACTGTTGTAGTTATGGCCGCCCCTAACCTTCCCCCGGCGGCCGAGCGTACTATGTCTTATTACGCCCGGCCTAACCTGGATGATTCTGGGTCGAGTATTGTTCGCCCTGCATTGGCCAATAATAATTTTGAAATAAAGTCAAGTGTCATTCAAATGGTCCAAAACGCCGTGCAGTTCGATGGACTGCCGGATGAGGACCCGAATGTCCACTTGTCCAATTTCTTGGAGATATGTGACACCTTCAAGATCAATGGCGTCACTGATGACGCCATTCGTTTGCGCTTATTTCCTTTTTCCCTTAAGTCCAAAGCCAAGGCGTGGTTGAATGCCCTCCCGCGAGGATGTATCACCACGTGGGCTGAGTTGACGGAACGGTTCCTAACGAAGTACTTTCCGCCCGCAAAAACTGCAAAGTTGCGGGCGGACATTTCTTCGTTTGTGCAGAACGATCCTGAGTCTCTATACGAGACTTGGGAACGATTTAAGGAATTCCTCCGCCGTTGCCCGCACCACGCGCTGCCAACGTGGTTGCAAGTTCAAATTTTTTATAATGGGCTGAATTTTCAGATGCGTCAAATGATTGACGCGGCTGCCGGGGGTACGCTTAACAACAAAACCCCCGAGGTCGCCCAGGCTTTATTCGAAGAGATGGCTATGAACGCCTATCAATGGAACGTCCCGCGGGGACGGCCAAAGCCGGCGGCTGGTCTTTTTGAACTGGATGCCACTGCTCTCTTGACCCTTCAAGTTGAAAGGTTAACAAAGCAGGTTGCGGAGATGTCTGCTGCCTCCTCCACTCCGCCTTGTTTTATTCCCCCTAACGTCTGCGTAGCTGAAGAGTTCGTGGACTTCATGGGAAATTCGGGTCGTCCTCCCTTCAACCCCAACAACAACTCTTATAGTAATAACTATAATCCGGGTTGGAGGAATCACCCCAACTTCTCGTGGAGCAACCCGAATAATGCTCAGCGTCCCCCTATTTCTTATGCGCCCGGATTTCTTCCTCCCCCTCCTCTTCCGAAACCCTCCCCGATGGAGGAAAATTTTTCGAAGTACATTGCGTCCAACGAGTCAAATATCTGGAACATCACCGGATCGCTAAAAACACTCGAACAACAGGTTGGACAGCTGGCGAGGATGATGTCCGAGCGCGCGCTCGGGGCACTGCCGGGAAACACGGAGCCCAATCCGCAGGAGAACGCCAACGCTAAAACCCTCCGTAGCGGAAAGGAGGTGGTCGATCCAAAACGGACCGACCCTCAGGTACATATTTCACCTCCGACCCCTCTTCCCCTTTCTTCGCTCACGCCGCCTTTACCTATTATAAAAGAAAAAATTATTTTAAACAAGGCTCTTCCGTATCCGCATAAGTTAGAAAACGAGCGTAAGGACGCGCAATATGAAAAATTTATTTTATTATTAAAACAAATTCACATTAATGTTCCTTTTTGCGAGGCTATCTCGCAAATGCCCAAATATGCGAAATTTTTAAAAGAACTACTTTCTAATAAACGCAAATTAGAGGATATTTCGCATGTATCTCTCAACGCTGTCTGCTCGGCGGCCCTTACTAATAAATTGCCCACAAAACAAAACGACCCGGGACGGTTTTCCATCCCGTGCCTTTTTGGCGATATATTAGTAAAGTACGCCTTAGCTGATTTAGGGGCTAGCATTAATCTGATGTCGTTCTCGCTCTTTTCGCGTTTAGGTTTGGGTACTCCTAGTCCTACGAATATGCGCATCCAATTAGCGGATCGCTCGGTTAAGTTCCCTATCGGGGTAGTGGAGGACGTCCTTGTCCGAGTCGACAAGTTTACCTTCCCGGTAGACTTCGTCATCTTAGATATCGAGGAGGAGGCCGAGGTACCAATAATACTCGGTCGCCCTTTTCTCGCCACCTCCCGCGCACTAATAGATGTTAGTAATGGTAGCCTTCTCCTCCGAGTAGGTGATGACCAAGTTACTTTCTCTATTAATCCCTCGATGGACAATTTGTCATCGAGCGACGATTTCTGCTATTCTTTAAATACCTTTTTCGGAGATCGTTCTTCTCCCATTTTCGAGTCCGTATTTTTAAATGACGACATTTATGCGCTCGAAAATTTTAACTGCGATGAGGATACGTCTATAGACTTGCCTTTCGAACCAATTGGTAAGAAAGACATAGGAATTAAAACCTCCCTAGAAGAACCGCCCATCCTAGACCTCAAACCCTTACCCGCCTCGCTCAAGTACGTTTTTTTGGGAAAAGGTGATACGCTACCCGTTATCATTTCTTCGGACTTGAGTGATTCGGAGACTTCCGATTTATTGGAAGTTTTATTTAAACATCGCCACGCAATTGCGTGGCAAATCTCTGACCTAAAGGGGATTAGCCCCTCCTTTTGCACCCATAAGATTTTCCTAAATGATAATTGCCGCAAAACGATACAGCCGCAACGTCGTCTTAACCCAAACATGAAAGACGTCATTAAAGCCGAAATCATTAAGTTATTAGATGCGGGGATTATCTACCCTATTTCGGACAGTGCATGGGTTAGTCCCGTGCATGTCGTGCCCAAGAAGGGCGGTCTTACCGTAGTGGCGAATGAGCATAACGAGCTTGTCCCAACTCGTACTGTTACGGGTTGGCGAGTGTGCATCGACTATAGGAAACTTAATGACGCCACCCGCAAGGACCATTTCCCTCTGCCATTTCTAGACCAGATTTTAGAGCGTTTATCCGGTCATCCGTATTATTGTTTTCTTGATGGTTTATCGGGGTTTTTCCAAATCCCCATTTCCCCCGATGATCAAGAGAAAACAACTTTTACTTGCCCGTTCGGTACCTTCGCATATCGAAGAATGCCATTTGGACTCTGTAACGCGCCTGCTACATTCCAAAGATGTATGCTAGCGATCTTTGGCGAGCTAGTAGAAGACATTATGGAAGTCTTTATGGATGACTTTTCTGTTTTCGGACGCTCTTTTCCCGATTGCCTTAACAATTTAGATCGTGTCCTTCAACGGTGCGAGGACACAAGCCTTGTTTTAAATTGGGAAAAATGCAACTTTATGGTTCGAGGAGGTTTGGTCCTCGGCCATATGATTTCGTCTAAGGGGATAGAGGTGGATAAGGCCAAAATAGAAATTATAGAAAAACTTCCGCATCCAACCAACGTAAAATCTATTAGGAGTTTCTTAGGCCATGCGGGCTTTTATCGACGCTTCATTCAAGACTTTTCAAAAATAACAAAGCCGCTAACTCACCTCTTGGAAAAGGAATCACGTTTCATCTTTAGTAGTGAATGCGAGTCCACCTTTAATTTAATAAAACAAAAACTTATCACTTCACCAATATTAGTGGCCCCTAATTGGTCCCTTCCGTTCGAAATAATGTGCGACGCTAGTGATATTGCCTTAGGTGCCGTTCTTGGCCAACGCGTAGAAAAACATTTTCATCCTATTTATTACGCTAGCAAGACGCTCACTTCCGCACAAATAAATTACACGACAACGGAAAAGGAACTCTTAGCCGTCGTTTTCGCTTTTGATAAGTTTCGCTCGTATATAACGCTATCTAAAGTTATCGTTTTTACCGATCACTCCGCGCTTAAGTATTTATTAGCTAAAAATGATGCGAAGCCCCGCCTTCTTCGATGGATTCTCCTCCTACAAGAGTTCGATTTGGAGATCCGAGATAAGCGTGGAGCGGAAAATCTAGCGGCAGACCACCTCTCCCGTTTAGAAAATCCGGGTGCGAAAGCGCTCGTCGAATCTGAAATAAATGACAGATTCCCCGAGGAACGCCTTCTTGCCATTAATAAATCTTCGTCATCTTCGCCTTGGTTCGCAGATTTTGCAAATTTCTTAGTAGCGCGGGTCCTTCCAAAAGAATTTTTCGGTCACCAAAAGAAGAAATTCTTTTCTGACTTGAAAAATTTCTTCTGGGAGGACCCATTTCTTTTTCGTATCTGCGCGGACCAAGCGGTCCGAAGATGCGTTGCGGGTGTGGAGTGCTTACAAATCCTTAAGCACTGCCACGAGGGTCCAGCCGGTGGGCATTATCAAGCCAACCGGACCGCTCGGAAGGCGCTAGAGGCGGGCTACTTTTGGCCCACTCTCTTCAAAGACGCGCATAATTTTGTGCGCGCATGCGATAGCTGTCAGCGGTCGGGTAACATCTCTCGTCGCGACGAGATGCCCCAAAACATGTTTTTAGAGTGCGAAGTCTTCGATTTGTGGGGCATAGATTTTGTTGGCCCCCTACCTCCGTCTTTCAAAAATATGTATATTTTAGTGGCGGTCGACTACGTATCGAGGTGGGCGGAAGCGCAAGCTCTCCCCACCAACGATGCGCGAGTCGTCGTTACATTTCTTAAAAAATTATTTTCTCGCTTCGGCACGCCTCGCGCAATTGTTAGTGATAGGGGAACGCATTTCTGTAACGCTCTTATGGCTAAGACGTTAGCTAAATACGGAGTCACGCACAAGCTTGCCACCCCCTACCACCCGCAAACAAGTGGCCAAGTCGAGGTAGTAAATCGAGAGATTAAGCGAATTTTAGAAAAAACCGTTTCGCTAAATAGGAAAGATTGGTCCGTTAAACTCGACGATGCATTGTGGGCGTATCGGACGGCATACAAAACCGCTATTGGATGTACGCCGTTCCGGTTAGTCTACGGCAAAGCGTGCCATTTACCCGTAGAATTAGAACATCGCGCACTTTGGGCTTTAAAACTCTTAAACCTCGACTCCAACTTAGCCGCTCAGAATAGAAAACTGCAACTAAACGAGCTCGATGAATGGCGTGCGAACGCTTACGAGAGCAATAAATTCTATAAGGAGCGCTCTAAGTTATATCACGATCGAAAAATCAAGTCCCAAAAATTATTTTCTCCGGGCGATCTTGTCCTTCTTTACAATTCACGCCTTAGGCTTTTTCCAGGTAAATTAAAATCTAGATGGTCCGGTCCCTTCCTAGTTGAAGAAGTTTTTCCTTATGGAACCGTACTCGTCTCCCACCCGGACAAAGGATCTTTTAAAGTAAACGGTCATCGGTTGAAGTCTTACATCGCGGGCGACCCAGTGACCGGTTTTAGCGAAACCATAACTTTCCTCCACATTATAAACCCGCCAAAATAGTCAAGCTACACGACTATAAACAAAGCGCTCCTGGGAGGCACCCCTCGCTTATCTTTTTCGCCCTTTCCTCATTACCTTTGCTGCTTTTTCTAATAAACGCAGGGTTTCTGATCGGCCTCCCCCTCCGCGTTTCAGGGAAGCTTCTACCCCCTTCCCTTTCTTTTCTTTGTACATATTGTTTTTCCTTTCTGTTCCGCATACTTACGCTACAACATTGGGGACAATGTTGGACTTAAGTATGGGGGTATTTTCGTGCTTTACTTTCTGCACTTCAATTTTTCTGCATTCCAAAAAAGAAAAATACAAAAAAAATACATATAACAACAAAAATCCAAAAAATTTAAAAAAACATCTTAAAATGAAACAAAAAATTTTAAAATGAAAAAAAAAACAAAAAAAAAATTTAAATGAAAAAACAAAAATCCAAAAAATTTGTTTCTTGTTTTGTTCTCTTTCTCTTTTCCAAAAACTCAAAAAACAAAACAAAAAAATTATTTTGTTTAGTTTCACTTTGTATATATTTTTTGTTTTTTTCTCTCTCCCCCTTCCTCATTCTTGTACAAACCTTTTTCTTTTTCTCCCTTATTTTTGTACATATTATGAAAATTCTCTTAAAAAAATACAAAAAAAAGATAATAGTTCAAAAAATTTTCAAAAAAAAATTAAGAAAAACAAAAATACAAAAAAAAAAGATAATAAATGAAAAACAAAAAAAAAATGATAACAAAAACTATAAAAATCAAAAAAAAAAAAATTTGCAACAAATAAATCAAATATTCCATACTTAACTTTTCTGCTATCCAAAAATTCTGTTCTGAGTTTATTTATATGTGAATACTATTAATTCTCTGTTAGCTACCCGTTTGTTAATTATTGATTGAAACATTTAAATAGCCGGGGTTAAGTTTTAAAGAATTCATTATACTTTGTTAAAAATAGCGAACTCGTTTTAGGCACTACTTCTAATTTTTCATTGATAGGAGCACGTATATTATGTTAGGAAATAACGACTATAGAATTCAATTATACTTACTTTTAGCTTTCTGAAAAAAATTGGAACGTACAAATTATTAAGGTTGCTCTCAAAAATTTTTAGGATTACAATCTAGTTTTCCTTTCTCCTCTCACTTTTCATGACCTACTTGGCATGAAAAATTTTATCCTTAAAAGATCTTATGTCAATGGGAACAAGATTTCGTTCCGTAAACATAGGCACCCAATAATTTAAAAAGATTATATAAGGAGTAAGAGGATAAAATTCATTACTCCTACAAATATACATTGGGTTAATTTTATTATTATGAAGTTGAAAAACAAAAATCATATTAGGAAAATAAGATTTCGTTTTCCTAATAATCCAAAAGAGAAAAAAAAATGGAGGTTCGAGAAAAAATTGCCTCACCTCAAATATCAAAACCCTCTTCATAAACCACACTACCCCCTTAGCCAATTACACGATTCTAGAATTAATTCAAAAATCTTTTTGAGAGCATAATTAGTAAATTGTATTATTTCCGGTAGCACTCGTATAAGCTAGAATTCTTATAATTCCAAACTATTTTTGTTAATCTAACCATTACAAATGTTGCCTTCTATTTGATTACATCAAGAAGTCTTTTGGCCAAAACTTTTGCGCTATTTAAATCATCTACATAATTTTAGGACTTAACTCTTACACCCCGTATATTTATTTCGATCTCTCTTATAATTGATTAAGCGATAGCCAAAACTTAGAGTTTTTTTTATTCCTTATAGATTCACCTCAAACTTTTGCTCTGGAATAGCAAAAGCCTAAGTATGGGGGTATTTGATGAACTGTAAATATGCGTATTTTTATGCACATTAATTTAGTCATTTTCATTTATTTTCGTCGTTTTTACTTATTTTTGTTCAATAAAATGTTTCTATTCTTGTAAATTTTCTCCTAACTTGTTTTATTTGATTTTTCAGAAAAATTCCAAAATCTGCCAAAATTTGGGAAGTACACGCCCGTGACACATGGGTCACGCCCGTGACCGAGCCGTGACTGTGCATTTCCCGTGAAATTGGAAAATTTCTGAAGAAAAGGCTTGACACGCCTGGCGACACGCCCGTGTCACCCGACACGGGGCGTGACCCAAGCCCGTGTCCTCTCCTCTCGACGAATTCCGCTCGACGAGCGTCGAGTGTCGACCCCAACTGTCACGCCCATAGTCACGCCCGTGACATGGGGCGTGACCTTTCCAGCTGGCCCGATAAGATGCTGCCGAAGACATTTGACGCAACCCGCGCCCGGTTCTACCTCCCCGACACGCCCATAGTCACGCCCGTGACCTAGGGCGTGACTGCTGCGAACTCAGCCCGAAGTCAACTTTGCTGTCCAATCGCCAGCCGCCTTCATGAATAGTACTGTCACGCCCCCCCTACACGCCCGTGACCGAGGGCGTGTACTTAGAAATTTTTTTTCTATAAATAGCCCAGTTCTGTAAGGTCCAAGGGTTCAGATTTTTGGGCCAAGTTAGTGTCTTTTTGTGGGCTGCATCCGTGATTTTCAAGGCTATGTAAGGAGATTTCTCACTTTTTATTTCATTTCTTGTTTTGCTTTAGCTTTAGCCCTTGTAATAGCTTGTAATAGTTTCATTTTAATCAATAAAATGTAAGGCTATGTTAGGCTATGTTAGTTTTTCTCTTCATATATGGCTTTGGAATGAGCACTTGTGCCCCACTTTCCTTCTCCTTTTTATTCTTAGTTTCACTTTGTTCTTCATTTATGAAAAGTGTGTGTGTGTGTATGAGTGTAACTTATTTCCTTTACATTTTTTTTTACTTGTTTTCATGCTTAGGGATGTTAGGTTTTCCTCTTTACATGTTTAGTACTTTACATGCCTTTAATTTTTCTCAAGTTAGGTTTTGTTAGAAACTCATGAAATGATGAATTACAAACCTTTTCCATGTCTTCTTTTAATTTCTTCAACATCTTCACTCTTATGAGTGTGTAAAAGAGTTAAGGTTTCTTTTGTTTTTTTACTTAGCTTTATTTTGGAATGAAAACTTTTTTCTTCTTTCTCTTTTATTTCAACTTTTTTAGCTCTTTTATGAAATCCTAGGAATGAAAATGTTGAAATTTTTATTTTCCAAAAACTTTGGTTTTTAATTTGTTTTGAAAAACTTTTGTCTTCTAAAATTGTAATTTCTTCTTTTTATTTGTTTTTGGCAAAACCTATGCTTGAAATAGTATAAATTTTAATTTTTAGGTAACTTTGATTTTTCATGTTGAGTGTGTGAGTGTAGGTGTATAATTTTTATGCTTTGTTCAAATTATGTAGAGTGTGTGAGTGTAGGTGTATAATTTTCATGCTTTCTTTTTAATTGCTTTCTTTTAATGCTTTATTCAAATTATGTAGAGTGTGTGAGTGTAGGTGTATAACTTTATTGCTTTCTTGAATTTCATATGGAGTGTGTGTTCGTGTGCATTTATTTCCGCCTACTCGTTAAGAGTTAAATGGCGCATCGTTTTCATTTTCAGTCCTACTCGTTCGAGTAGGACTTGTAATTTTTCTTTCTTTATTTTTCCGCCTACTCACTTGAGTTTAAATGGCCGGACCTTATTTCAGTTCTACTCGTTTGAGTAGGACTTGCAATTTTTCTTTCTTTATTTTTTCCGCCTACTCACTTGAGTTAAATGGCCGGACTTTTTAGCCCTGTAATCGCATTTATTTTCTCCTACTCATTTGAGTAGGACTCGCTTTCATTTCAGTCCTACTCGTTTGAGTAGGACTTGCAATTTTCAGCCTTTATTTACCGCCCCCACTCGTTTGAGTGGGACTCGCAAATTTAAATTATGCAAATTTCATTCATGTGTAACTTAGTTTTTGTTTAATTTATAATTTGGAGTGTGCGTGAGTTCTCGTTTAGTTAACTTTTTAGCTTTCTAAATGTTGTTATTTTTCTTTTGTCCCTTTCTTATAAACGTTTAGTGTTTAATTTCGAACTCGCGCCTCACTAAATTATAAGCCGTCCCCATACCGATGTGTGGCTAATCGCTATTAGCCTCGGCATCGAAGAGCATTGGGACATTTAAAATGATTTATAATAATTAAAGCTCTTCATTTTCATTTTAATTTAAGCACTTAGGGTTTACCCCGGGTTTACGACGCGTAGGACCACATAATCGATGTGTGGGCCCTATTTCCGTAGTCCATATGCTAGCTAGCCGAGAGGCCGTGCATATGGACCGATCACCCCTGGGTAAATAGAGTTGCGTGCACCCCCTCGAGAGAGGACAAGCGTAATTCTACCGGATTGGGTCCCCCACCCAATAGCGGGGTTCTTAGCGTAAAGCGGGCGTTAAGAGGAATCCTTCGTCGGACTAACGTTCGGTCGAATAGTCTTAACGTTTAGGTGAGCGATATCCCTATAGCTAGGTGAGCTCACATTTGTGGAACCTCCACGGCCAAGTTGCCTTATTATTAATTTGAAAACTAAGTCTTTTTATTATTAAAAATTGTTTTAGTCTTAATCCGATTCGATGCCGAGCGTTAACCCTTCATCGAATATTTTCTAAATCGTTTTTTCGCTCCTTTGCTTTTTCGCCTTTTATTAAGTAAAAAAATCCACCTTATTTTCAGTAAAATAATAGTCCTCCCGGAGGAGTAAGAATAGTCAACGCGACCCCGAGAACAATACGACCTCGGTATTCCCCCGAATATCGAGTACTACTTGCGATAGGTGCACTTGCCTACCCGAGAAAGCCCGCGCCCACCTATTCCGCACCTTAAACTCCCCTAAAACCGTAACATCCATAACTAAACGAACGACAACTAGGGCAACAATGATAATTAATAAGGATAAATTAAATTGAGGCTAACCTGATATCACTTGCGTAGAGGTTTGGGTTTCCTCGCTGGTCATCACGTTCAGCTTTCCCTTTCCTTTATCCAGGTTTGGTGGCGGCGGCAGAGCTCGAAGTGGGGCAGGCTGCAGTGGGGACTGAGCCTGGGGGCACGAAGACTTCTGGTGTCCCTTCTTCCCACACTGGAAGCAAACCCTTTCTTTCATCCAGCAGCGAGTCACGTCATGACCCTTCCTTACACAGAACGAGCACACCAACTCTCCCTTAGGTGCACCTTGGATGGCATGCACCTGCTGTTGCTTCATGGTGGCAGTCCTCTTGAAGCACCTTTCATAGGGGTAGCCAGGACGACCACAGACGCTACACACTTCCTTACTTTTCTTCTTCGAAGAAGGGCCAGATGCCCTGGAGCTACCATCCTCAACACCTTTTCTTTTCTCCTTCCTTGCCGCAGCACCGCGGTTCTTGGCTTTTTCAATCGCCTCCACTTTTAAAGCGGCTTCCACTGCTTCAGCATAACTTTTAGCTTGGAAAGCGCATGCTAACTGCCGGACATCACTTCTTAGTCCTCCAAGGAAACGCTTCACTCTACCCTCCTCAGAAGCTACCAAATCAGGAGCAAACCTGCTGAGTTCGCTAAACTCAATCTCGTACTCGCTCATGGTGAGCTGTCTCTGCTTTAGATGCAGGAAGTTATTCATCAGGTGGTCTTGCTCGACCGAGGGTAGAAATTTCTTCAGCAGCATCTTCTTAAAAGATTCCCAAGTACAGCCTTCCTTCAGGCTCTCTCTTTCCCGAATCCACCAACTTGCCAGACCTTTTAACTGATAGGCTGCAATCATCACCTTCTGGGCTTCTAGAATTCCGGAATACGAAAACATCTCCTTGATGGAGATGATCCAATCATCTATAATCATAAAGTCAGCACTCCCGTCGAAGGTGGGAGGTCCCAACCGCTGGAAGTGCGATATGAAATTCATTTCTGGTGGTATAGCCATCGGGGGAGCCAGAGGAGCAGGGGTATCGGTAACGGCTTGGCCCAAGGAGGGCTCTTGCGCTGAAGGTTGCTGCGCGGGTGTGGCAGACAACAAAGACTCGCTTTGCGATTGCATCGCAACCACTGTCTCGATAGAGCCTCATTGCTCTGTCGCAGACTCTCGATAATCGCGTCACTTTGCGTACCTGATGACTCACCCTCTGACTGGGGAGTCGACCTCGTCAAAGGATGCTTTGGCGGCATTTTTAAAAAGGCAAACGAACAACTCATCAAAATCCTAGCTTACAACAAAGCCACACAACTAGTTCAGACCATACTTAAAAGACACTTGCTTACGCTGCAACTTGCTCTGGGATTTTATAATGATGTTATGTCCAACTTAGGATGATATCCTTTCATCCTATTGACTCTTGTGCCTATGACATGAATGCATGTATTCTTTATTTTTTTTGATTTAAAACCATGTGTGTACATATGTCATCTCGCACATCTTTAGCTTGGTACGTTGTGCTTATGCAATGTTATGCTATGCATGATTGTGCTATGCATTCTAAAAAGGCCCTAATGCATGTCATGAGCGGCGTACGCAAGAAAATGTTATGCATCCCATACTACATAACATTCTCATGCAACGAAAAAGAAACGTGCTAGTTTCATTCATGTGGTGAGGTTATGCATCTCATACTACATAACCCTCACATGTTGCCCCTATGGTGGATCCATATACCGACACATATTATGCATCCCATACTACATAATATGCCCCGTATACTTCATGTTATGCCATGAGTGTAGTGTCCGTACTTCAGCCAAGACGTGCTGATGACATATCGGTGTGTGTATGATATGATGCTAAACACCTAATACCAACAAGGAAAGGTTGTCCGACAAATCGTCAAGAAAACTCCCTCTGATACCAGCTGTCACAACCCGCATTTTTGCCTTATAAAAAGCTTATCAGAGTAAGGGAAAACGCGCATCATGATGTCACGTCAGCAGGGGATAACTGCGGACGCTCATGCAGACACCAAACTAATCATGAAGAAAGGTTCTTTTTAAGTTATTTTAAGGAAAATCAGTTAAGTGCAGTAGTTAGCTGTATCCCCCGTCTTAGTGGCTCTTCTAGTCCATGAATCAAAATATATCATACGCTGCGGAAAATACTTGATTAGATTAACTCAGACATCCTACATGAGCAAAACGTCCCAAAAGGACAACTCATGCTACGCAAGACTCTAAATTTATTATAGTAGGAAAAATAGTTTTTACGGTCGCTAAAAATAACATGTTAGGGTTTCAAAATTATGCGATGCATGAAGTAATAGTAGTAGATTTTATAGTTGAAAATACCTAACATGCATTCCTAACATAAATCCCCCCAGAGAACAAGTAATCTACATTCACATATAAAGAAATGAGCAGCTAGCAAGTATCAACAACTAACAATTCAGTGGGCGCCAACAAACTGACATGAACCCACGAACAAAAGTATGTCTGAACTAGTAAAACTAAACAAAAAAGAAACTACCTCGCTAAGATGAGGCAACAACCACGTCCAACACTGTCGCTCAGAAAACTCCAAAAAAACCAGCACTGCTAACTGCTACTGCTCTGAACCTGAGGCATTCCAAAAACAGAACACCTCAGCAAGAAGGTACAAATAGTGGCAGTAAACGTAATAAGCCAAGTAAGCAATGGTAGACAGGGGTACCAACCCAAGACCAAAAAAACACTAAAGTAAAGTACAAAAGTAAACATGGCATCAACAGGAAAAGAACTCCTACGTAATTTATCACGTTCCACAAGGGTACACCATATGCACAAGGCTATAAGGTGACTGCATGAATATTTCACAAGAAAGCAAAAACAAAACCTTTATTAGGCACCTGTGGTCGACTCTACCCCAAAAACACGGTGAAGTGGTCACTCTTGGACACACCACCCAAAAACACTGGCGAAGTGGTCACTCTTGGACACACCACCCAAAAACAAATGGATATAAAATTCGTCTAACTGCGAGGGAGTCTCATACTCTCCACCATACACCGCAGACATCCAAAAACCAGGTAGACTTCCACAGGGGCACTAATGAAGGTAACAAACACTGCAAAGGTGGAATCGTCCACTAACTCCTGCATTCAAGAAACCCACAGAAACCACAACACAAATATCTCGAGGTTTGGCACGACAGATTCTACTTGACATTAACAAACTCATGACGCGGTTGATCAACCTCTAGGAGCAATTTACAGTCCTAGATAAATTATAACGCGCTAAATAACAAAAACTAAAACTTGCATAGCCAATCACCAAAACGCACCAGGAACAACTAACCAGAACTAGGCAAAAATCGGGCTTTCCAAGACAAAACTGTACGACAACAAGGATTGCTGAAACGATTAATCACAACAATGATTTGGAAGAATAAGCGTAGAAAATAAAAGAACATGAAAGTATAGTCGTTACCATCAGATCGTACAGAGAGAAATGAGGGGAAGCCACCACTTGCCTTGCTTTACGGGAAAAGTCCTCTGAATCGCTCCACGTCGTAGATCGGGGCAAAAGACTGCGGGAGGAGTTGAAATCTAGACAAAAAGGGTCGAAAAAGGGATTAGGGCCGAAAAACCCTAACGCGAAATCTCAATAAATGGCGAAGAAATTACCACGAGGGCATAGCTCTCGGCGAGAGCTTTCCGGATCTATATTCGGATGAAGATTTCGAGCATCGGAGCACCGTCGGCGGCCACCGGAAGATTCACGAAAAGGAAACTCTCTCTCGCTCGCTCTCTGGTTCGGGAGAAAAATAACGGAGAAGATGAAGTTTGGTTCTAAACCTAAGTCAAAGAATATATATATATATATATATATATATATATATATATATATATATATATATATATATATATATATATATATATATATATATATATAAAAAGTTTTGTCAAAAACGCGCTATTTATGAGCAGTTTCGGAAAACATCGATAATAGAGGTCTAAGATGGCTTCAAATCGAAAGGTGTCCACCACAAAAGTTTTAGATCTCGCCGAGACGAACAAATTTCATGTTAACCAGTTTTCCGTACGGCATCGTTTTGACCCTCAAAAAGACATCCGAACGTAAACAACAATTGACCTACTCGAGTTGCAGAATGACCTACACGAGTTGCAGAATTGACCTACTCGAGTTGCAGAATGACATACACGAGTTGCAGAATTGACCTACTTGAGTTGCAGAATGACCTACATGAGTAGCAGAAGACCTACATGAGTAGCAGAATTGACCTACTCGAGTTGCAGAATGACCTACACGAGTTGCAGAATTGACCTACTCGAGTTGCAGAATGACCTACACGAGTAGCAGAAAGACCTACACGAGTAGCAGAATTGACCTACTCGAGTTGCAGAATGACCTACACGAGTAGCAGAAAGACCTACACGAGTGCAGAATTGACCTACTCGAGTTGCAGAATGACCTACACGAGTAGCATAATGACCTACACGAGTAGCAGAATGACCTACACGAGTTGCAGAATTGACCTACTCGAGTTGCAGAATGACCTACACGAGTAGCAGAAAGACCTACACGAGTAGCAAAATGACCTACATGAGTTGCAGAAAGACCTACACAAGTAGCAGAATTGACCTACTCGAGTTGCAGAATGACCTACACGAGTAGCAGAAAGACCTACACGAGTAGCAGAATGACCTACACGAGTTGCAGAATTGACATACTCGAGTTGCAGAATGACCTACACGAGTAGCAGAAAGACCTACACGAGTAGCAGAATTGACCTACTCGAGTAGCATAATGACCTACACGAGTTGCAAAAAGACCTACACGAGTAGCAGAATTGACCTACTCGAGTTGCAGAATGACCTACACGAGTAGCAGAAAGACCTACACGAGTAGCAGAATTGACCTACTCGAGTTGCAGAATGACCTACACGAGTAGCAGAAAGACCTACACGAGTAGCAGAATGACCTACACGAGTTGCAGAATTGACCTACTCGAGTTGCAGAATGACCTACACAAGTAGCAGAAAGACCTACACGAGTAGCAGAATTGGCATACTTGAGTTGCAGAATGACCTACACGAGTAGCAGAAAGACCTACACGAGTAGAAGAATGACCTACATGAGTTGCAGAAAGACCTACATGAGTAGCAGAATTGACCTACTCGAGTTGCAGAATGACCTACACGAGTAGCAGAATGACCTACACGAGTTGTAGAATTGACCTACTCGAGTAGCCGAATGAGCCACACGAGTAGCAAAAAGACCTACACGAGTAGCAGAATTGACCTACTCGAGTAGCATAATGACCTACACGAGTTGCAGAAAGACCTACACGAGTAGCAAAATTGACGTACTCGAGTTGCAGAATGACCTACACGAGTAGCAGAATGACCTACACGAGTACATATAGAAATCACTCGAGTAAAATTGCAGGAAAAACAATTATTTTGCAAATACACCCTTTTGATCAAACTATATGAATGAATAGTAAAGGACATTTTTGAATAGTACTATAATATTAAAATAATCATATTTATATATTTTGAATAAGAAAACACAAGTTCAAAACGGAGGCCCAAACGGGCGCCGAACTGAACGAAACTCGCACCGTAGATGAACACTGACGCTACAAACACAATGGCGAAGTCAAAACCAAAATCCGACAAACCATTCCCGAGATACTAATCTTCGAAGAAAAGGGCGAACATAAACAAATCCAAAACTTCAATCGCGCGTCGAGACTCCAAAAATGCTCGGATTGCGACGAAACTTGACGAGCAAGTCCAAAACTACTTAACTTAAATTCCAAATGCAAAATTTTCCCATTACAACAAGAATTCGGCCTACTCGACCGCACGGACGCGAAAATGCCTTAACGGCATTGCGTCGTCAACTCGACGTTAAAAGTAACGCCACGACGTCATAAATATGACGTTGCCCATTCAAATAAAATCATCGAAAAATCGGGGGCGTTACATATGGGGAGATAAGTCCAAGGGGGAGCTCGGGTTGAGCTTTGGTTGCTCCACCCATGGTGCCAAGTTGCCGCCATGCTCCAAAATCCTCTAGAATTGCCTGAGGAGGCCGGCCAGCAAGCTTAGGCAGCTGAATAAGTGGCCATGTGGCCATCCTTCCTCTTCATTCCTCTTCTCTCTCTCCTCATTTCTCCAAATTCCTTTTCTACCCCTTTTCATGTAATCCCTCTCCTTATTTTGGGGGTTAGGGGCTGACTTTGACCACTTGAGCTGGTCATGGGCCAAGGGTGGTGGGCTTAACCCAAGGGAAATGGGCTTAGCCCTTTTTTTCCTCTTTAGGCCACATGTTTGAACAAGTTGACTTTTTAGAGTTGACTTAGTCAACTTGATGAGTGGGCTGACCCTACCTGAAGGTCATGAACCCTATGACACCACCCAACTTGGGTTGGGCCATGGTGGTGTCCCATTTGGTCTATTTGGTCCTTTAGGTGTTGGTTTGACCAAATTGAGATTAGGATTGACTTGGGTCAACTCTAGTCAATTGGTGACCTTATGATATGTCTTATGGTTCCTTTAGGTTGAGGTTAGGGTTAGGGATGTAGTGGTGGAATCAATGTGTGTCTAGGACCCAAATTTGGGCTGGTTTGACCTAAATCACCTTGGGCTCTGTTGTGGGTCCCATGTGGTTAAACCCAAATTCCATAGTTTAACCTAGTCTAAACCCATGTCCCCACCATATGTCCAAACCCAACCTAAGTAGAGGGGTCTAATTGCAAGTGGGATGTTACAAATTCCAATAAACAAAGAAATAATTTCATCCCCTAAATTTAAGTTTGGGTCTACGGGGTTTTCAAGCATGAAAATTTAAGTATTTTAGCTAATAATTAAAGTGTTACCTGGTGTAAAAAGCTCTGGGTACTGCTATAGCATCAGATACCATGGCTCCCAAGTGTGCTCCTCCCGTCCATGGTTGGACCACAACACCTTTATTAAGAGCACCCTTTACTTCCGTAGCACTCGGACCGCGGTATCATCGATCCGGAGCGGCTCCAAACGAACTAATCTGTTGGATGCTAGTGGGCCTGCTGTAGTGGTGATATGCTGCTCTGGCCGAAGGAGAGATCTCCGTAGCAAGGAGACGTGGAAAATGTCGTGTAAGGCTCCCAGCTCTGGTGGCAACTCCTGCCTGTAGGCCAAGGGGCCGATCCGCTCCAAAATCAAATAGGGCCCCATATATCGAGGGCTGAGCTTCTTGTACCTCCTCACCCGAGAGATACCATGCACCAGACGTATCTTTAAGAATACTCTGTCCCCCCACCTGGAACTCTACCTTCCGATGTCATGCATCATAGTACTTCTCCTGCCTACTATGGGCCTCTAGCATCCGGTCCCCGATCAATCGTATCTGTGCGTCTGTATCCTCAATATAGTCTGATCCAAGTGCCCTGGGGTCCTCATCTTGAACCCAAGATAGCGGTGTCCGGCATTTCCTCCTGTAAAGAGCCTCATAAGGTGCCATCCCAATGCTCGTCTGGTGACTATTGTTGTAGGAGAACTCGACCAGAGGCAACAGTCTCTCCCAGGGCCTCCCCGTATCCAGTATACATAATCGCAGTAGATCCTCCATCATCCCGATGGTCCGCTCTATCTGACCGTCAGTCTTTGGATGGAAAGCGGTGCTAAAAGCAAGCTTAGAACCCAAGTACGCCTGTACCTCTCTCCACTCCCTGGAAGTGAATCGACCGTTACGGTCTGAGACAATCATCCTGGGGACCCTGTGGTACCTGACGAACTGCTCCACAAACAATCTCACCAAAGCAGTAACTAGGTTGTCCTTCCTGATAGGTATAAACCGGGCGACCTTGGTCAGTCTGTCGATAATGACCCAAATAGAATCATGCCCCGAGTGGGAGCGACGCAATCTGTGCACAAAATCCATAGCAATATCCTCAAACTTCCACTTAGGGACTGGCAGTGACTGTAGAAACCCTCTAGGGCTCTTGTATTCAGCTTTTACTCTCTGGCATGTCTCACAGTGTGTCACATAATAGATGATATCCCTCTTCATTCCTGGACAGTACATGCTCCTCCGCAGATCCGTTGTCATCTTGGTGATACCGGGGTGCACTGAGTACTGAGTGTTGTGTGCCTCCCTGAGTATATCCTCCAGGATACCACCTCCCGCGGGTATATAAACACGAATGCGGAAATGAACGATGCCATCAAGCAATGAATAATTACCTGGCATGCCCCCTTTCAGGGCCCTGAACACTGTGTCACAACCCGCATTTTCTCCGAATTTAAGAAGTATCAAAGTACGAGAAAACACGCATCGTGATGCCACGTCAAACAGGGGATAACTGTCGACGCTCAGGCGAACACCATATAACTAGACTATGAAAATTCGTAAGTTTAATGATTAGAAAAATCAATTATATTTTAGAGGTCGTATCCCTCGGCTCGGTGGATCATCTAGTCCATGGTTTAAAAACTATACTTATACGCAGCGGAAAATACTTTATTCACATTTGACATCCTAAGAGAGTGCGTAAGTGCCCCTAGAGGGCAACTTGCACAATGCAAGACCCTACATTTAATTTATACTACATATAAGGAAACGATCTTTTTACGTTGTTTGGAAAGTAGTATATGAGTTTTATAAAAACATGTTGATCATGAGATATACTTATAATAGTGTTTTTTAGGTTTAAAAGTAACTAGCAACCTAGCATAAATCTTCCCAAGAGTAAGTAGACTATCTCCAGAAAGGTAGCAGTAAAAGAAACATATCTAGTATCACAGGTAATAAACCACCAGCGGGCGTCAACAACCTGACACGAACCCACTGGCGAGCATGTATGTCTGTAAGAAAAGCAGAAAAACTACCTCACAAAACCAAGAGAAAGATCCCTACAACTCAAGGGATCCCCAGCAACAAACACCAAGGGAAAACCAGCCGCTTAACCGGCTACAGCTCTAAACCTAAGGCATCCAAAGAAAGAACACCTCAGCAAGTAAAACAAATAAGCTACATAGATGAGTTATATAAATAGGTACGCAACAAAACAAAGTAAGACAGTAACAGACAAACAATGTCCACAACAAGACGCACTTGCACCAAGTGCGAGAAAACAGCAACAACCCTGCCATAAAACCTGCAGAGTCTACAAGGCAAACATGTGCCAAAAAATATGTTGCAATCTACAAAGGACGAAACATATAACAACCCTAAATTGTGATTAATGGCAGTAGTAAAAACATCATGGACCTCAGTTCGTGACCAAAAACAGTCCCCCAAACAAAACAGGTCCAATCCAAAAAAACACTGTGTCAGCACAAGGCCACTCTTACCCAGCCCGTACCTGGGATTAAAAGGGGTGGCCGTCACGGCTCGCACACAAAACATCTCACTCCTTTAGAGCGTCAAAATACCACTACCTGCCATAACCCACGATTCGGTCTTCAAAACAAAGGAAGAAACGAATGGCCGACAAGACATCCCCTCCCTAGGAGGTAATCACTCGGGAAGGAAAGAAAAATGAAAGAAAGAAATTCGGTTAAGTCAACATGATCGTAAAACTTAGCTGACAGGAATCGTTGAACCCAGTTCGACGATTTTCGACAAACTCAGAAAACGTCGAACTCAGTTCGACAATTTTCGTCGAACTCGGTCCTCTGGTAACGTCGATCGTTGATCTCAGTTCGACGATTTTCGTCAAACCTAGATCGATGATCTTCGTCGGTCTCATCTCACAGGAAATCGTCGACCTCAGCTCGACGATTTTTGTCGAACCCAGATCGACGATCTTCGTCGATCTCATCCCACGGGAAATCGTCGACCTCAGCTCGACGGTTTTCGTCGAACCCAGATCGACGATCTTCGTCGATCTTATCTCACAGGAAATCGTCGACCTCAGCTCGACGATTTTCGTCAAACCCAGATCGACGATCTTCGTCGATCTCATCTCACAGGAAATCGTCGACCTCAGCTCAACGATTTTCGTCGAACCCAGATCGACGATCTTCGTCGATCACAGGCAATCGAAAATCATCGATCTCCGTTCGACGATCCCAGGCTAATGCATCTATTCCAGAATCATTCCCTCTCCTACCTGGATACTGCTACGGTACAGGAAAATGCTAACCTAACTCTTACTTCCTTCCTCAGCCCGAGAACAAATAGGCTACAACAATAAGGGGAAAAAAATGGCGGGGGACTAGCATGGCTGTTAACGAAAAATTCCGCACAGGAAATCTAGCGAGAAGCCTAACCCACACTTCATTCTCTACATACACCCAGCCCGGGAGTAAGGACTCACCTACTAACAGTTGGATGGAATAAATAATTAAGAGTCTGTGCCGCTATGAGTAAGACTTGAACAGGAAACTCATAATAGATGGCTAAATACAGACTAAAGCAGAGAAAATAATCACTCGGTTTCTATCCTAGGGCTAACAGGGCAATTAAGAAGACAGGAAAAACTTCATGGCAAGGGCAAGAATACCACTTGCCTCAATTTCCAGCGATTTATCTTGCTCAGCCCTTCCTCTCTCTCTCTCGGCTCCAGCCGCAACAGCACCTAAACCAGAATTCTAGAGTTTTAATGGCGGAAAAGGATCAAACCAAAAATTCCGAGACCCCTAGAAACACCACGAAAATTGAATCTCTTACAGTAGGAATGTAGGTTTAGGCGAGACCAACCAGGATCCACTCTCAGTCGAGAAATCCGTCCACCAAAGCTCCCGGAATTGGTGTCTAAAGGCCCACAGTTTTCGTCGGTTTCTCACTCTCTCGCACAGGCAATAGCGGTTGAATTCCCGAAAAGACAAAGGCAATGAACAATCATTCTAATTTAAGGCTTTATATACATATGCAGCGGCTAATTATTTCCATTTCTGCCTAGCAACCGCCGCCTGCCACCTATAATGTCTCTCAAACCTCTGCCACCCTTCCAAAATATTAAATAATGAAATACTTGGTAAATAGTATTATTTTACATAAAATACAAAACGACGCAAAAATCGAACATCCTCGGAATTCGACGAAATTGGCACCGTAGCTAAATACCCACGCTACAAACGCAACGGCGAAGTCGAAATCAACTTTCGATGAACAAAACTTGGGTTATCACTACCCGAAGCCAAAACACAAGCATCCCCCGAGAGGCCTCACCGGTCACCAAAACAGACCCGGCTTGCTAGGGAATCTTGCCAAAAAGGCTACCAACAACCACACAAGGAACCTAAAGAGCTAAGACCACGCTCTAACAAATGGCACAAGCCGAAAACGCGTCAACGTAATGCCAAACGAGAATTAAATAATCGCAGAAAAATCAGGAGCGTTACAGTCACTCTCCCTAAAAGAAAGTTTCGTCCCGAAACTTTACGTACACAACTTCTACTATAGAAGGAAAGTAACAAAACAAGAGCTACTAGAAAGAAAACGTACCAATCAAATCAAGGGAACAGTTGAGAGTGAGCCTCCCTCATTGCCGACTCTAGCTCCCAAGTCGCGCTTTCCAAATCCTGATTCTTCCATAGAACTTTCACCATCGGGATTGACTTTGTCCGCAGCACCCTATCTTGAGTATCCAAGATGCGGACCGGCACCTCAACATATGAAATATTAGGCTCCAACTGTTGCACAACATCCAAGACTTTCCCACTGCTTCGCACACACTTCCGTAATTGGCTTACATGAAACACATTATGAACTCCTGGGAAATTTGCTGGCAAATCCAATCTATATGCTGACACGCCAATCCGCTCAACAATCTTAAACGGGCCCACATACCTCGGATCCAATTTCCGGTTCTTACCGAACCTCTTAACACCAACCATCGGGGAAACCTTAAGAAACACAAGGTCCCCACTGCTTCTCATATCTCTCCTGAGCTATACGAAGCTTTTCTCGAATAAGCTTCACTACGACTTCCATTTCCTCGAGCGCATCCGGACCCAACACAGGCCTCTCACCGACCTCGGTCCAAAACATGGGAGTTCTGCAGCGCCTCCCATACAAAGCTTCAAACGGAGCCATTTTCAGGCTATCCTAGTAACTGTTATTGTATGCAAATTCCATAAGCCGCAAACGCTCATCCCATGCTCCACCGTGGTCCAAGATGTAGCACCTGATCATATCCTTGACTATCTGGTTCACTCGCTCAGTCTGACCATTGGTCTGCGGGTGGTAAGCTATAGAATACCTCAAATCTGTACTCAAACCCTCTTGCAGACTCCTCCAGAAGCGAGATGTAAAACGGGTGTCTCAATCCGAAATGATGCTAACTGGCAGACCGTGCAATCTGATGACCTTGCTCAAGTATAGCTCTGTTATCTTCTTCATCGGGTAATCTATCTTATAAGGTACGAAGTGCGCACACTTCGTCAATCAGTCCACAATCACCCAAACCGAATCAAATCCCCTTGGAGATCTCGATAAGCCCGTAATGAAGTCCATAGAAATACTCTCTCACTTCCAAGCCGGGATCTCCAACGGGGTCAACTTGACATCAGGCCTTCCATGATCGGCCTTCACACGGTTGCAAGCGTGGCACTCAACTACAAATTGGGCTATATCACCCTTCATCCCATACCACCAGGCAATCTGCTTCAATTCATGATACATTTGTGTAGATCCTGGATGGTAGGCAACACTGGATCAATGAGCCTCTCTGCATAACATAACCCTGATGTCTCCAACAGCGGGGATGCAAAACCTGCCGCGGTACTTCAAAGTACCTGCATCATCGATAGAGAAATCCGGCAACTCCCCTCTCAGTCCTGAGGTATAAGTGCAGAAGATCCGGATCATCCTTCTGGTGCAGCCTGGTAAGTGAAATCCAAAACGGCTCTGCCACTGCCAAACTGCTCTGCACGTCACAGCGTCCCATGAAGATATCCATCAGGAGGAACTCTTCCACTAAACGATCGGCGGTGAGATTAAATATCTTCCCTATCTTTCGGCTCAGGGCGTCGGCCACCATATTGGCCTTGCCCGGATGATACTGTATATCCACATCATAATCGGCCACATACTCTAGCCACCGCCGCTGGCGCAGATTCAACTCCTTTTGTGGGAACACATACTTTAGACTTTTATGATCTGTGAAGATCTTGCACTGAGCACCATAAAGTAGATACCTCCACAGCTTTAGCGCATAAATCACCACTGCAAACTCAAGGTCATGCGTAGGGGAATTTCTTTCATGAGTCTTTAGTTGCCTTGACCTATATGCAATCACTTTTCCAGCCTGCATCAAAATGCAACCCAGACCAACATGCGAAGCATCCACGTACACATCATACTCCACGTCCTCAGTAGGTAGGGTCAGAACGGGAGCAGTGCACAATCTGTTCTTTAGTTCCAGGAAGGCTTCTTCACACTTCTCGCTCCAAACAAAGTCCGTGTTCTTTTGACTCAACCTAGTCAAAGGTGCAGCCAGGGTAGAGAAACCCTCCACGAACCTCTTGTACTAGCCGGCCAACCCTAGGAAGCTTCTAATCTCCTTGGGTGTGCCCGGCCTGCTCCAATCCATCGCTGCTGCAATCTTTTTCGGGTCGACCGAGATCCCATCCTTATTGACCACATGGCCCAGAAATGAGACCTGAGGCAACCAAAATTCGCACTTGCTCAGCTTGGCGAATAACTTGTGGTTCCTTAACTCCGATAGAACCAAGCACAGATGCTGCTCATGCTCCTCAGCACTGCGACAGTAGATCAACACATCATCGATGAATACCACAACGAACTTGTCTAGAAAATCCTTGAACACCCAGTTCATCATATCCATAAAAGCTGATGGTGTGTTGGTCAAACCAAACGACATCACTAAAAACTCGAAGTGTCCATGCCTCGATCTAAACGCAGTCCATGGGATATCTGCCTCACGGATCCTAAGCTGATGATAGCCAGAGCGAAGATCGATCTTGGAAAACACGGTGCTACCACACAACTGATCAAATAAGTCATCGATCCTCGGCAGAGGGTACCTGTTCTTAATGGTGACTTTGTTCATCTCCCTATAATCAATGCACAGCCTCATCGACCCATCCTTCTTCTTCACAAATAGAACAGGAGCACCCCAAGGCGACGAACTCTGGCTGATAAAGCATTTTGCCAACAACTCGTCCAACTGGACTCACAACTCCTCCAACTCACAAGGGGCCATCCGGTACGGCGCCTTAGCAATAAGATGCGTACCCGGTTCCAAATCAATCACAAACTCAACATCCCGCTCGGGGGGAATACCAGGAAGGTCATCAGGAAAAACATCAGAGAAACCATGAACCACAGGAATCTCCTCCAAGTGCGGTACACTGATAGTAGTCCCAACTACCGAGACTAAACAAGCAAAACAATTAGAATAAAAAAGCTTCTGAGCACATACCGCATAAATGATAGGAGAATCCTGGCACAGATCAGCATACACACTTCCAGGCTGACCATTGTCCTTGATGAAGTCCAAGCGTTTCCCTTTGCACTGAATAACTGCATCATACTTATACAACCAGTCCATGCCCAGAATAACATCGAAGTCCTCTAGATCAATCATCTTCAAGTCTGCCTTCGCAAGAAAGTCCCCCAACAGAACAGGGCAATCCAAAATTCCCAAATCTGATAACACAGATTCACCAGAAGGGAACTTGATGCGGAAGGTATCACGAACTTGATCTAGAATCAACCGATATCGCTCTACAAAAGCTCTAGCCACAAACGAGTGGGTAGCGCCGGAGTCGAACAGAACACGCGCCCAGTGGTTCTTCACCTTAAATTTCCCTATAGGAGTATATAAGCAACTAAGGAACTACTAAACAAAACTATAACCATTCTAGCAAATAAAACTTTCAGGCTAGGAAAACGACTAACCTGAGATGACCTGAGTCGAAGTTTGAACCTCCTCGGAAGAGATCACGTTTAGCTTTCCTTTGCCCTTGTCCACACGCTGAGACATAAGTAAAGCCTGAAGTGGAACTGCTTGAAGAATAAGCTGGACCTGAGGACACCTTGTCTTGATATGGCCCTTCTGGCCACACTGATAGCAGACTTTATCCTTGGACCAGCACTGGGCAGCCTCATGCCCGGGTCGCTTGCAAACAGAACAGGAAGCATCCCTCCTAGGAGCACCTTGAATAGCATGAACTTGCTCCTTCTTCTGAGCTCACGCCTTCTTGAAACACCTCTCAACAGGGTGGCCTGACCGGCCACAGAAGCTACACACTACCTTGATCTTCTTTCCCGAAACAGCATCGAGTACTTGGGGGTTCTTCTCTTCAGCAGACTTCCTCTTGTCCTTCCACATTTGCTGGCCTCTATTCTTTGCGGTCTCAATTGCCTCCACTTTTAGGGCAGCCTCCACTACCCCTGCATAAGTCTCTGATCCATATGCATTGGTCAACTGTTGAACCTCGCTCCTCAAGCCACCAAGGAACCGCTTGACTTGATCAGCCTCAATACTCACCAACCCAGGAGCAAACCGGCTCAACTTGCTGAACTCTATCTCGTACTCACTCACCGTGAGTTGCCTCTGCTTCAGGTGAAGGAAATCGTTCATTAGTCGGTCACACTCGACCGAAGGCAAGAACTTCCTCAACAGCATCTCCTTGAATAATCCCCAAGAGCAACCAGCCACCAAGCTCTCCTTTTCCCTAAGACACCAGCTCTTAGCCAAACCCTTTAGCTGATAGGCGTCTATCATCACTCTCTGATCATCTGCAACACCATAGTACGAGAACATCTCCTCCATGGAGATCAGCCAATCATCTATGACCATGAAATCTGCCTTCCCATCATATGTAAGAGGGATAAGTCACTGAAACTAAGAAATAAAGGCCATCTCTACTGGAACCACCACTGGAGGTCTCAGGGGAGCAGGAGGGGGAGGAGCAGCTAACCCCCCTACAGAGGCTTGCACCCCTTGAGTCTGTCCTGCCACAACTGCCACCAGAGAGTGGATCTGGGCCTGCATCTCCACCAACTGCCTGGTCAAGGAATCGTTGCTCTTTCGCAGGCTCTCGATCACCGCATCACTCTGTGCTCCTGAGGACTCACCCTCAAACAGGGGAGTCGACCTAGTCGAAGGACGTCACGCCATCCTAAAACCATAACAACTAAGGTCAAAACCTAGTACAACAGTTGGAACAAACTACCAGTACAGAAAATACATACATAAATATGAACTTTTAACTGCTATACTTGCTCTAGGATTTTATTTTGCTTAACAAAAGTGATGCTATGCTTAACCTAGGATGGTTAACCACCATCCACTAACTCTTGTGCCTAAATCGGGAATGCATGAATTTATATTCTTTTTCTGATTTAAAACCATGTGTTTACATATGTCATCCTGTAAATCTTTAGCTTGGCACGTTGTGCTTATGCAATGTTATGATATGCATGATTGTGCTATGTATTGTAAAAAGGCCCTAATGCATGTCATGAGTGGCGTACGCATGTAAATGTTATGCATCCCATTCTACATAACATTCTCATGCAACGAAAAAAGAAACGTGCTAGTCGCATTCATGTGGTGAGGTTATGCATCCCATACTACATAACCCTCACATGTTGCCCCTATGGTGGATTCATATACAGACACATATTATGCATCTCATACTACATAATATGCCCCGTATACTTCATGTTATGCTATGAGTGTTGTGTTCATGCTTCAGCCAAGACGTGCTGATGACATATCGGTGTGTGTATGATATGATACTAAACATCTAATGCCTACAAGGAAAGGTTGCCCGACAAATTGTCAAGCAACCTCTCTCTAATACCAAGTGTCACAACCCGCATTTTCTCCGAATTTAAGAAGTATCAGAGTACGAGAAAACACGTGTCGTGATGCCACGTCAAACAGGGGATAACTGTCGACGCTCAGGCAAACACCATCTAACTAGACTATGAAAATTCGTAAGTTTAATGATTAGAAAAATCAGTTATATTTTAGAGGTCGTATCCCTCGGCTCGGTGGATCATCTAGTCCACGGTTTAAAAACTATAATTATACGTAGCGGAAAATACTTTATTCACATTTGACATCCTAAGAGAGTGTGTAAGTGTCCCCAGAGGGCAACTTGCACTATGCAAGACACTACATTTAATTTGTACTATATATAAGGAAACGGTCTTTTTACGTTGTTTGGAAAGTAGTATATGAGTTTTATAAAAACATGCCGATCATGAGATATACTTATAATAGTGTTTTTTTAGGTTTAAAAGTTACTAGCAACCTAGCATATATCTTCCCAAGTGCAAGTATACTATCTCCAGAAAGGTAGCAGTAAAAGAAACATATCTAGTATCACAGGTAATAAACCACCAGCGGGCGTCAACAACCTGACATGAACCCACTGGCGAGCATGTATGTCTGTAAAAAAAGCAGAAAAATTACCTCACAAAACCAAGAGAAAGATCCCTACAACTCAAGGGATCCGCAGCAATAAACACCAAGGGAAAACCAGCCGCTCAATCGGCTACTGCTCTAAACCTGAGGCATCCAAAGAAAGAACACCTCAGCAAGTAAAACAAATAAGCTGCATATATGAGTTATATAAATAGGTACACAACAGAAGAAAGTAAGGCAGTAACAGACAAACACTGTCCACAACAAGACGCACTTGTACCAAGTGCGAGAAAACAGCAACAACCCTGTCATAAAACCTGCAGAGTCTACAAGGCAAACATGTGCCAAAAAAAATATGTTGCAATCTACAAAGGACGAAACATCTAACAACCCTAAATTGTGAGTAATGGTAGTAGTAAAAACATCATGGACCTGAGTTGGTGACCAAAAACAGTCCCCCAAACAAAACAGATCCAATCCAAAAAAACATTGTGTCAGCACAAGGCCACTCTTACCCAGCCCGTACCTGGGATTAAAATGGGTGGCTATCACGGCTTGCACACAAAACATCTCACTCTTTTAGAGCTTCAAAATACCACTACATGCCATAACCCATGATTCGGCCTTCAAAACAAAGGAAGAAATGAATGGCCGACAAGACATCCCCTCCCTAGGAGGTAAACACTCTGGAAGGAAAGAAAAATGAAAGAAAGAAATTTGGTTAAGGCAACATGATCGTCGAACTCAACTGACAGGAATCGTCGAACCCAGTTCGACAATTTTTGACAAACTCAGAAAACGCCGAACTCAGTTCGACGATTTTCGTCGAACTCGGTCCTATGGCAATGTCGATCGTCGATCTCAATTCGACGATTTTCGTCGAACCCAGATCGACGATCTTCGTCGGTCTCATCTCACAGGAAATCATCGACCTCAGCTCGACGATTTTCGTCGAACCCAGATCGACGATCTTCGTCGATCTCATCCCACGGGAAATCGTCAACCTCAGCTCGACGATTTTCGTCGAACCCCGATCGACGATCTTCGTCAATCTCATCTCACGGGAAATTGTCGACCTCAGCTCGACGATTTTCGTCGAACCCAGATCGATGATCTTCGTCGATCTCATCTCACAGGAAATCGTCGACCTCAGCTCGACGATTTTCATCGAACCCAGATCGACGATCTTCGTCGATCACAGGCAATCAGAAATTGTCGATCTCCGTTCGACGATCCCAGGCCAATGCATCTATTCCAGAATCATTCCCTCTCCTACCCGGCTACTGCTACGGCACAGGAAAATGCTAACCTAACTCTTACTTCCTTCCTCAGCCCGAGAACAAATAGGCTACAATAATAAGGGGAAAATGGTGGGGGGACTAGCATGGTTGTTAACGAAAAATTTCGCACAGGAAATCTAGCGAGAAGCCTAACCCGCACTTCATTCTCTACATACACCCAGCCCGGCAGTAAGGACTCACCTACTAACAGTTGGATGGAATAAATAATTAAGAGTTCGGGCCGCTATGAGTAATACTTGAACAGGAAACTCATAACAGTATGTCTAAATACAGACTAAAGCAGAGAAAATAACCACTTGCCTCAATTTCCAGCAATTTATCTTGCACAACCCTTCCTCTCTCTCTCTCGGCTCCAGCCGCAACAGCACCTAACCCAGAATTCTAGAGTTTTAATGGCGGAAAAGGATCAAACCAGAAATTCCGAGACCCCTAGAAACACCACGAAAATTGAATCTCTTATCGTAGGAATGTAGGTTTAGGCGAGAGCAACCTGGATCCACTCTCAGTCGAGGAATCCGTCCACCAAAGCTCACGGAATCGATGTCTAAAGGCCCACGGTTTTCGTCGGTTTCTCACTCTCTCGCACAGGGAATAGCGGTTGAATTCCCGAAAAGACAAAGGCAATGAACGATTCTAATTTAAGGCTTTATATACATATGCAACGGCTAATTAATTCCATTTCTGCCTAGCAACCGCCGCCTGCCACCTATAATGTCTCTCAAACCTCCGCCACCCTTCCAAAATATTAAATAATGAAATACTTAGTAAATAGTATTATTTTACATAAAATACAAAACGACGCGAAAACCGAACATTCTCGAAATTCGACGAAATTTGCACCGTAGCTAAATACCCATGCTACGAACGCAACGGCGAAGTCGAAATCAACTTTCGACGAACAAAACTTCGGTTATCACTACCCGAAGCCAAAACACAAGCATCCCCCGAGAGGCCTCACCGGTCACCAAAATAGACCCGACTTGCTAGGGAATCTTGCCAAAAAGGCTACCAACAACCACACAAGAAACCAAAAGTGTTGGAGGCGACGGTCCTCAACATGATGATGGAGGCGACGGCCCTCAACATGACGACGATGGTACTGGCACGCTTACGGATGAAGGTACCTCTCCGATCAAAGACGCGCGTCGCCGCGACAAACAATTTGATAAACGCCATCGCCGCTACAATCTCTGCCTGCGGTGCCATAATAATTAATTAATACTTATAAATATTCTCTTATAAGTATTAATTAAATATTTGCATGTTTTGTTTAATATTCTCTTATAAGTATTAATTAAATATTTGCATGTTTTGTTTAATTGCACTTTTGTTGGGACAATATTTAATCTTTGTTATTGGGCTGCATGTAGCCGTTTCATTTTGTAAGCTTATAAATAGGACATTATATGGGATAATCATTCATTGAATGAAAATTTGAAATTTAAACTCCTAAAATTGGAATTCCCTCCTTCTTCTCTCTTTCCTTCTCTCTTCCTAGCCAAAAGAGGCATCCCCCCTCTCAAATTTTCGCCCCCCTCCTTCTCTCTTTATTCTACCTTCTTCTTCCCTCTTGTTACCCCGCAACCTCCACGATTTCCCTCAACCCTCTCTCTACTAGTCGGCCATCATTGGAGGAGAAGATTCGATTGAACAACTAAAGGCTTGGGTGATCTTCTACGGCGCAAAGCGGAGAAGACGAGCGAGTTTCTTCAGTTTATTGGAGCACCTTTCGTGGAGTACAAAGGAGAGCGATCATTTCTAGTGGATCCAACATCTCGGATCTATTTTTCCGAGAGGGGTAACGAAACTTCTACTCAAGAGTTTTTCTTTTCTTAGATCGTTTTTGTGGTGGACGATTTTAGCGTGATTTTTCGAAACGAATAAAATTTCGCGGAGTTTTCTTTGATAGATCTGTGGTTTTCGTTTGACTTTCCGAATACTATCGAGAGGATTGACGATCCTCGTTATTTCTTGTTGGGGAAAGATCAACCGTTAGCGAATCAAGATTTTCTTGGTAGATCTTTCTTTGGTACAACATCGCTCGAACGGACGCGAACATTCGTCCTTTATTTAGCTTGATCGGATCTCGGCCTTTAGTCGTGGTTTGATCTCCAAGTGGGTTGGCTATCCGTACGTTAGCGCGAAAGATAAATAAAAAGAATAATATTGTGCTGCTGCGTTTCGTTGTTGTGCGGAAAAGAGAGAGTGTGAGCGTGGCGAATGTAATCCTACGTCATCCGTGTAGGCTCTTAGGATGGTGCTACACAACTTTGGTATTAGAGGGAGGTTCACGTCAGTTTCCTAATTGGCACCCCCCCCCCCCTCTTTTTGGGCACGTTAATACGCACTCACTCGTTGCATGGTATTTCATAAAAAAAATCTATTTTTAAGTTTTTGGTCTGCAAATAACGGCCTAAAATTTTCTTAATTTTTCTCAAAATCAAAAAAAAATTTGTTTGGAAATTCTCTATCTTATTTTTAATAAGAAATCCAAAAAAAAAATTTATTTTTCCTTAAGTCATTATTTTTATTAAGTTATTTTAAAATTCAATAGTTGGTCTGCAAATAGCTGCCTATATTTTTATATTTTCAGGAAAATTCAAAAATAAATTTTTTTTAATAATCCTCATATTTTTTTCCCACAAGAAAATCTATTTTATATAATTATAACCTTAGTGGATAAGCGGGAACAATTACATCTTTGAAAATTAAATAGGGTTAGGTTATTTAGTCATTGCATGTGCACCAGTTCTGGGTGAGTTTTCTCTCCGATTCTCACTAAATGGCATATGATATATATGATACCCAGTTAGACTATTCCTATGCTAAGGATATGGCTAAACACACCCCTAGGGCACACTACATTTATCCTACTTATGACGGTTTAGAGTATCCCCAAAATTTTAGAGACTGGCTTAAGGGATTAGAACAATATTTTAATTGTCACTTATGGGATGAGTACGAAAAGGTTAGCTTTGCCCGAGAGCGATTAGTAGGTCGAGCCCGATTATTTTGGTTAAACGAAGAGCGTCGTGTTGGTAGTTATCATTATGCTTGGTCGCACATGCGTAGCCTCCTCTCGGATCAATTTGATCCCGCCTACCTGCGCACTAATAGCACCACACCCGTTAGTAAGAATAGTTATGGCATCAGACCCGTATCTGCTTATAGGAGTGATCATACGCCTCAGGATAGATCCTATCCCCAGAGTGGTAGTAATACCCAAAGTTTGCCTAGTCCCACCTATAGGGAACATAAGCCATTTAGACCCCAAAATTTAAACTCGAAAGAGGTTACTATTAGGGTGCTTGTTTCTTTAGCCTCGACATCTAGGCCCTCTGGTATAGTGACTGATACCTCTGAGGATTCTTATGTGGATATAGAATCTCTGGATGATGAAGTTAATCAGCCAGGTGAGAGTCTTCCTTCACTCATGATAGTGCCTGACTCTCCTGTTGAATCTGAGTATGTGAATAGGACTAAGACCCTCACTGAGGACGAGGCAATTCTCGCTGAAGCTTTTAGTCACGTTGAGGAGATTGGTTACCCTAGTGACCTGGACGAGGATTTCTCCCCTGAGGAATCATCTCCACCCCCCTTCGACGATATTTTAGTCAGGGAGTCGTCTGATGACCCTGAGTCAGAAGACGTTCTGGCTGAGTCGGTAGAGTCATCCAATGTTGAAAGCTTACCTGTTACTAAATTAGGTGATGACTTGCTAGGACCTGGTATTATTATGGTTGACCCAGAATTAATGGATGTTTCAACGGTTTTGGAAGAGTCACCTTGGGATGGTTGTTCAATTTGGGATAATCTTATTGTGATACATCCGGGAGTTAGTTCATTTACGGTATCAACGCCGCTTAAAAGTCAAGTTAATTTTGATACTCCCCGGGATTCGATTTGTCCATCCGTTTATTTTGATTGTGACGACGCACCCACTTCATGGGAAGAGTTGGTTAACGAAGGATGTGTCGTTTTGGAAAATTTACACTATGGGAAAAAATTATCTTTGGATGACGGTAGCCCTGAGGGCCAGAAAGACATTTCATTGATGATAGCTCCTTTACCTGGGGCACAAAACTGTTTAGAAATTTTGTCGAATACGATTTTGCCAACCTATGATACGATCACTAATTCTGAATTAAATGAAGTATCGAATGAGTTGGAAGACTTGTCGGCTGAGTTTTCAGTGAGGACGAATCCACTATTTAATTTTTCCTATGATTTTAACGGCCTGCAACCGGAGGCTTGTTATTAGACGAGTAATCCGTGTTTTGACGTTGAGTGTGACTTAACTTCCCCTACGGAATCAACCATGTCGACTCTCCCTCCGGTTCATTTAACTCGAGTAGATGATTTGTTAGGACACGAGCTAGTCATTCCTAGCACTTTATATTTGGAGAAGTTTATTATTACCGCCTCCTCATTAGGCTTACTTAGATGGATGTGGGTAAACGTAGTTGGTGACGAGCGTTTTCTGCTGGCTATTCATTACGAAATTTTTAAATCAAAATTTAATTCCAAATTTAAAACAAAAACGTTAGGCTCCACTGAAATAATTTTTGAATCTAAAGAACCCGTGCCACCTAACATAGTTCCGTTTTTTTCTACTATTAATTCTAGTCATGTTGCACATGGGTTCACCCCACACGGTACAAAACTCATGTTTTCGTCAGCCTATCATCCCCAAATGGATGGGCAAATGGAAGTGGTCAATCGAAGCTTGGGCGGATTACTTCGTTGCTTAGTGGGAGATCATAAAGGTACATGGGACCTTATCCTTCCTCATGCTCAATTAGCTTACAATAATTCAAAGAATAGGTCCACCGGTTTGTCTCCAAATGAAGTTGTGCATGGTTATAAGGCCCCTATGCCTCTTGACTTGGTCCCGTTACCACCATCTTTTAAATCTAGTCATTTTGCCCAGGATTTCGCCTCGCACGTCCACAATCTCCATAAGTACATTAGCGAGCAATTAGCTAAACAATATGCTATTTATCAATCGAACGCTAACGTACATCGGCGAGCGGTCTCCTTGAATATTGGTGATTTGGTAATGGTTCGTCTCACCCCTTAACGGATGCCTTCAGGCACTATAAAGAAATTGACGAATAGGAGAGCCGGTCCTTTTCGAGTGTTAAAGAAGTTGGGCGAAAATGCATATTTATTACAGATACCCGCGGATTGGGGAATTTCCCCTGTTTTTAACATTTCTGATTTAACGCTTTATGTCGCTCCACCACCTGAACATTCTGTCTCGCCGTTTAATATTTCCACTAAATCTTCTAATGGGGTGGGTGGTGAGATTGTTCCTGGATCGCTCTCTCCTGCGGACTCTACGGGAGGTAAGCCGCCTAATGATGATGAAACTTATTTTTCTTCTTTGCCTAACGCATTTCCAAGATTCCCCCTGACCGCTTCCTTGCCTGACAGGATATTGCAGGATGCTGTGTTTCCAACTCCCGACGGTGACGTTCACAGGTTCTTGATTTGGTGGCGTGGTCGTCCTGCTTTGGACAACTCCTGGCTCTCTGCTTCGGAAGTGGATCTACTTGATGCGAAACTCCTACACCGTTATGTTCCTGCACACTCATCGGTGATGATTACTTTCGAGCGGGGGAGGATTGATGGAGGCGACGGCCCTCAACATGACGATGGAGGCGACGACCCTCAACATGACGACGATGGTACTAGCACGCTTACGGATGATGGTACCTCTCCGATCAAAGACGCGCGTCGCCGCGACAAACAATTTGATAAACGCCATCGCCGCTACAATCTCTGCCCGCAGCACCATAATAATTAATTAATACTTATAAATATTCTCTTATAAGTATTAATTAAATATTTGCATGTTTTGTTTAATTGCACTTTTGTTGGGACAATATTTAGTCTTTGTTATTGGGTTGCATGTAGTCGTTTCATTTTGTAAGCCTATAAATAGGTCATTATATGGGATAATCATTCATTGAATGAAAATTTGAAATTTGAACTCCTAAAATTGGAATTCACTCCTTCTTCTCTCTTTCCTTCTCTCTTCCTAGCCAAAAGAGGCATCCCCCCTCTCAAATTTTCGCCCCCTCCTTCTCTCTTCATTCTACCTTCTTCTTCCCTCTTATTACCCCGCAACCTCCACGATTTCCCTCAACCCTCTCTCTACTAGTCGGCCATCATTGGAGGAGAAGATCCGATTGAACAACTAAAGGCTTGGGTGATCTTCTACGGCGCAAAGTGGAGAAGACGAGCGAGTTTCTTCAGTCTATTGGAGCACCTTCCATGGAGTACAAAGGAGAGCGATCATTTCTAGTGGATCCAACATCTCGGATCTATTTTTTCGAGAGGGGTAACGAAACTTCTACTCAAGAGTTTTTCTTTTCTTAGATCGTTTTTGTGGTGGACGATTTTAGCGTGATTTTTCGAAACGAATAAAATTTCACGGAGTTTTCTTTGATAGATCTGTGGTTTTCATTTGACTTTCCGAATACTATCGAGAGGATTGGCGATCTTTGTTATTTCTTGTTGGGGAAAGATCAACCGTTTGCGAATCGGGATTTTCTTGGTAGATCTTTCTTTGGTACAACATCGCTCGAACGGACGCGAACATTCATCATAAAGAGCTAAGACCAAGCTCTAACAAACGGTACAAGCCGGAAATGCGTCAACGTAACGCCAAACGAGAATTAAATAATCGTAGAAAAATCGGGGGCGTTGCACACTGGCACCAAAGCTGCATCTAACTTCTATTGTACCCCGATGCGCTCTCGTATATCACATTCCACGATCAAGGAGTTCAAATACTCCCGGTAGATCTCCGGCTGGGCCTCGAAAACGACTGAAATGTGCATATCTTCCAACATCTACAACAGCTCCATAGACATCACCCGGGGCTCCGGTCCAGTAGTGTCGGCTCTCCTGCTCAACGTATCTGCCACAGTGTTTGCTTTCCCCGGGTGATAGTGCAATTTGTAATCATAATCACAGAGAAATTCCAGCCATCTCCTCTGCCGAAGGTTCAGATCTTTCTGCGTGTCGACGTACTTGAGATTCTTGTGTTCCGAGTAGATATCACAATGAACCCCATACAAGTAGTGTCTCCAAATCTTCAGTGCGAATACGTCCGCCCCAAGCTCCAAGTCATGAACCGGGTAATTCTGTTCATGTTTCTTCAATTTCCTGGAGGCATAGGCAATAACGTGACCGTGTTGTATCAAGACGGCACCCATCCCCTGCTATGAGGCATCAGTGTATATATGAAATCCTTCCTTCCCAGATGGAAGTGCAAGGATGGGGGAAGAGGTGAGCCTGTCCTTTAACTCCTGAAACGCCGCCTCACACTTCTCCGTCCATATAAAAGCTGCTTCCTTCTTCGTCAATGTCGTGAGGGGAAGTGCTATCCTCGAAAACCTCTCCACGAACTTGCGGTAATACCTGGCGAGTCCCAAGAAGTTGCATATATCAGAAGCTGATTTTGGCCGCGGCCAATCACGCACTTCTTGTACTTTGGCCGGATCTACGGCCAACCCGGCTCCACTGACAACGTGTCCCAGAAATGCCACCTCTTGCAGCCAGAACTGGCACTTGGAAAACTTTGCATACAACTGGTGCTCCCTCAATCTCTCATGTACCTGTGCTAAATGTTGCATATGCTCCTCCTTCGTCCGAGAATATATCAGGATATCATCAATAAATATTATGACACATATATCCAAGTAAGGCTCGAAAACACGGTTCATCAGACTCATGAATGCGGTAGGTGCATTCGTGAGCCCAAAAGGCATCACCGTGAACTCGTATAGTCCATTTGCATAAACTCAGAGGGTGTCTGAGTTGATACAGAAGGATGAAGGATGGATGATGAGGGGAAAGGAGTGATGTGTGTCATGGGCTCATCATGAGGTGATGGAGTATTGATGGGAGATGATAGCAGATCAAAGGATGGAATGGATGAGAGGTTATTGAGGGGGATGTCAGCTAGATGATGAGGAAGTGGGGATTGGGGTGGTGTGGTATGCTCTGGAGATTGAACTAGTGTTGTTGATGTTTAGGAGATTAAATTGGTGGTGTTGGAGTATGAGCTGGAGATGAGAATGGTTATTGGAGGGTTGATGATGGAATTGAAATTTGTGGAGGTGTAGGATGTTGATATGGAGGTGTTGGAATCTGGGTGAATGGAATTCTGATGGAGGGGACAACTTCGGGGGGTGGGGGATCAGCTGTTACAGCTCTTGTATCCTCAGATGCTCTGGAAGAGGTTGAAGCCTTGGATGGCTTTGGGATTGTCGAATCCCACCTTCCAACCATGGCATATGTTAGCCTTTTGTAAGCATTAATGGAGATGGTCTGAGAGACCAGGGATTCAGCAGCCTTTTCCTGTAGGAAAATTCCAAGAATTCTTCCAAAATAAACTTCTTTCTTACTATTCTTCTTCTTGATCAAGTCAAACAGGATTTTAGCCCAATTCACTGGTTTCTTATTTACTACAGCACACATTACCAGAAAGTATTGCCTGGTAATATAATCATGGGCAGTATGCTTTCCTAGCAATACTTTGCCCACCATATCAGCTAAATATTTATATTCAGAAGATAAATTTTTCTTTAATAACTTATTGGGGTTCTCTCCAATTTGTCCCATTTTAATCAACATGTCATCAAACTCAAAACTATCAATCTCTAAATATTCTTCACCATTTATCAAACCAAAAATTTTAGTTAAGACTGTGGGGGATAAAGAAACCTAGTTACCAGATATTGTGCATGTCATCATGTTGGCGTCTGGAGTAGAGGAGGTGAACACCCATTCTCTGATTTCAGAAGCAGCTATCTTTATCCTGGTTGTCATGAAGTTCTTCAACTATTGTTCCTCAAATAATTTCAGTATGTCCAGAAAAATTTGATCAGAATGTTGAAATGATTCATAGTCTATATCTAATCCCATGTCGAATTTCATTGTCGCAAGAGAGCACGCCGGAATCGTTATTGATTGTCTGTAAAAGGAAACAGAAAGATCAAGTGCAAGGGGAACAGAAAGCGTTGGATGGAGCTCGAAGAAAAACTAGTTATATGGCTTTTAGAATATGAAGTAGCAGACTCCGTCCTGCGAAATAAACAAAATTTTTCGATTTGAGTTCGACGAAATATTTTATTGATAAAAGAGTTTGTCGATCTCAATCTGAAGAAAGGAAAAGTTTTTGTCATTCTCGGGTCGACGAAAATTTTTTGAAGCAGTATCGTTGATATCCGTTCGACGAATAGAACTTCACACACAAAGAGTTCGTCGATCTGATAATTCCTGATCGTCGACCTGAGCTCAGCGAACTGCATTCTGGAAATAACTTGCCAAATCGGCGCTCTAAGTTCGTCATAAAAAGAATCTGTCTTCGTCGACATGAGTTCAGAGAAAATAAACTGGAAAGAATCTGTTGAAGTTGAACTCCAGATTTCGTTGAGCAGAGAATTTGTCCTCACTGAAGAGATCGTCGACCTGAGCTTGAATATCATCAAGCTCAACTCAGAGAAATAACTCTGAGTTCGTCGATCTGCGATCGACGATCGTCGAGCTGAGTTCGATGAATTTTGAACTGATAATTTTGAACTCTGAATTCTTCTATGTCTGAGTCTACTGAAGTCCTCTACTGGATGGTCCATTAAGGTTGAACCTAATGACTATCCTAAACTTTAGGACTCATAGACTTGACCCTGCTATATAATGTGGGTCAAACTCATCCTAATTAGTGAACCTAGCCCAAATCCAAACTAGGGATCCAACAGTGTCACTGATAGCAGATAATTCTTGTCTCTCCTCTGAATTTGAATTTTACTCCTTGATTGAATGCTGAATTCTTGGATCTTGGACAAACGGCTAGAAGGGCATTAATTTGATTCCTCAATTATCCCAGTAATTAAGCCGAATTTTACTTTGTGAAATACTGTAATTAATGCTGCCAATGAACAGCTATATTCAAAAGAATATATGCATTTAATTACTCAGAGCAATATAGGAACAATATATTAAATCAGCCTTGGTCAATCTGGAATGAACTACAGAGAAGGAAATACAGAATTGGCTGATTTCCTCGACCTCAGAACATATTTCATCGACCTGAACTCAAAGTTCGTCGAGCTGAGAAATCGTCTTCGTCGACCTGAGTTCAGCGAGCATCAATCTAGAAATATCTTGCTAATTCTGAGATCCAAGTTCGTCGAACAAAGAATCTATCTTGAGGGAAGAAATCGTCGACCTAAGATTGAATATCATCGAGCTCAACTCAAAGAAAGAACTCTGAGTTCGCCGATCCGAGATCGACGATCGTCGAGCTGAGTTCGAAGAACTTCGAACTAATAATATGAACTATGAATTCTTCTGAATTTGAATCTCCTGAATTCCACTGCAGGCTAGTCCATGAAGCTTGATTCTAAAGACTAGGTTAAACTCTAGGACTGACAAATTTGATCCTGGTTATACAATGTGGGTCAAAACATCCTAATAATGAACCTTAGCCAAAATCCAAACTAGGGATCCAAAAAAACACATCGTTTTAATAACACACACACTTCAAACCCTTCCACATTTCAATAACACACCAGGATTTGTTGACTACACAGGAGGTAAGCCACCTTACTCAACATACCAATCTTATACTGCTACCGATGGGAGACACAACTTTAAGCAGTGGACTACTAAACACAACTCAATAATTATCAACCACATTGTCATGCATTAACCTCATAAAATTCCCTTTTTAAAGTCAAGCATTCACAATCGATTATACTTTCGCAGGAATATCATTTGTACAATCTTTTATATCAGTCTACTTGTTCTCAAACTTACCCAAACCATTTGTTTGCCAACATCTTTCAAATCGTTGTTACAATCGTGTTTCACCAACCATTTGTTTACTTAAGGATCTGTCAACTAAATCTCTTCAATCTTTTGTTTAGCACAATCACCAATAGTTTTAAGTTCAGCAAGCCATATGTAAACCTCAACATTAATTTCCTATGGCTTCTCTACCAAGTTCAACCCAATTCTACACTAACCCGAGAGCAACCTGTACTTATGACTTTACTGTACAACAACTTTGACTGGACACTCCTGAGTCTACAGGACACGTATGAAAACGTGTAATAATTCGTTGGAAAGGTATTTCCAAGGACTACAACTTTTTTCTTTGGTCTATCACCCATATCAAACCATAAGGTACTTGAAATCAGCCTCAAAATTTACTGCGAACAGAACACAGATTTCTGCACATATAACATATCAGCCCAGCAAATTTGATTGGACTTTCTTGAGGCTACAGACCTCGTATAAAAATATATAACCATCCGTTGGAAAGGCCTTTCCAAGGGCTACAGAAAACAGATTTCTACACGCATCTTAAATCAAGATGAACGACATCGGTTCATCTTCTTCCTTTAGATATTTCTTCCGAACTAAATACAGATTTTCCTGCTCCCTTATTCACCCTCATGGGACCATTCTTCTTCACGAAACCAAGACATCCGTCTTCACATAGAAGAGAGGAGTGGTTGAAGACGACTAATCTCTAGGGCAAGGCCTTAGCATGGTCCCTTCCGAGGAAATCTACATCTCGTAAGTCAAACTCCTTTGAGTCGACATCCCTCCTAGAAAATAACTATAGATCTAGCACTAAGGGAGAGGTTAGGAAGCATACCTCGTTTCTGATGGTTCTGTCCAAGGATCTCGTCACTCTCCTTGGCGGCATGGTTTTTCTCCGTTGGCACTGTTCTTCACGGAAAACGGAGAAGGTCTTCCTCCAGAAATCTGATTTCGGCAACCCTTCTCTCCCAACGGTTTCAGCACAGGAACTCATTCGGCAAAAATGGCAAAGTGACGGCTAGGGTTTCGGTTCATTCCTTTCTATAATCTGTATTACGGTTAAGTCACTCTGCCACGTGTCATCGCCTCATTGGACCGCCCCTCATTATTACTTAATTTAAGTCTTATTGAAAGGACCAGTCCAAGGAATCCATCCGTTCGAATCATGAAATCTGGTTCAGTCTGTCTACACAAGAAAGTGAATTTGGTCAGTGTCGTGAATCGCCTAAGGTAAATTCGTCGGTTATCATTCCTTATATTTGACGAATCGGCGAGTCCCGTCGCATAATATCGACGAATCGGTTAAATGATTCATGACGAATTCGTCGAATACCCTTGGTGATATTCAATGAATTTCTCTTGGCCAAATTCCCATATTTAAATCTCGCTGAATTACTCTCAACTATATTCGACGAATTCGTCGGGTATCATTGGCGATATCCGACAAATTTTAATTGGTTGATATCTCCATCCAGCCATGGGTCGGGTGTATCGAGTATCACCCAGCGATACTAGACGAACCAGTAGGCATACTTGACGAATTCATCGGATATCCTCGACGTCATCCGACTAATTTTACTTGGCCGAATTTCCATTCTTCATCTCGTTGAATCCTTCGCAACCTTATTCGACGAATTTATCGGATATCATTGGTGATATCCGATGAATTCTACTTGGCAGCTGCCCCCAACCAAGTAGCGAGTGCGTCGAGTATCACCCAGCGATACTCGACGGATGATAATCATACTCGACGGATATGTCGATATCCTTGACGATATCCGATGAATTTCCCTTGATCATTTTATTTGAACCCTCTTCCCCCACAATTCATTGGACACTACTAGCTCCCAGCCTTCCAGTCAATGCATATGGCACCTGTTGCCAGTGCACCCCGAGCTTGAGTCAAGTCTGTTGTCTCAGGCATATGCGAGGGGCCTAGCATGAAATGGGACGTTACATTGGAGCTAGCCTTCTCTTACGCGGAGGTGAGGTGGTCTAAAAGCTCTTGTGAGAGAAGCTTCACGGCCAGTTTGGCATGCATGATGACGGGAGTGAGAGCTCAAAAGTCGATTTAAGGACAAAGGGGGATATCAACTCCAGGGCAATCTTGTGGTATTTATAGAACCGTGGAGGGACCTGCAAAAGATTCTTTTCCAGGTCAGCAAGCACTCATTAAATACCTGAGGTTGGATGTTTCTTTCTGAATGTCTCGGAAGCTCGCAAAAAGCGGGGATTGTGTACAACCCGTATTCGATGGGTAGGTCCCTCCTCCAGGATCAATGCTTTGCGGGATCTTCAGGAGTGAAAGGGCTCAAGAAGACGAGCGAGACCCTTCCAGTGTTCGTCAAACAAGCCATGTGAGCCAGTTCATTGGCGTCTAGTGAGGCATGCCTTATCGATGCCTTCCGCTCTTGGCGTTGAGTGAAGCTTGTGATGTCGATGCCTTCTGCTCCTGTCATTGAGTGAGGAGTGTTCTGTCGACGCCTTCCGCTTTTGGCGTTGAGTGAAGCTTGTGTTGTCGACGCCTTCTGCTGCTGGCATTGAGTGATGCGTGCTCTGTCGGCTCCATCTGCTCTTGGCGTTAAGTGAGGCGTGTAACATCCCTCAGAATTCTAGACCCCTAGGATGGTTTTATCATGACTGGGTCATGACAAAACCCTGGGAAGCACTAAAGGGTTTTTGTGAACATGGGATTTAGGGTGTGAACCACCTTGGTCTACAAATAGCAGAACTTCAAACAATAGCTTAGGTTTGACCCTAGGGCTTCACCATGACTCCATGATGCCACCACAACATCTCTAACCTATTAGAGGTTCCATTAGAGCCATAAAGACCAACTGAGTCAACAATAGAGGTCAAGTTGACCAAGGTCAACCTTAAGCTTAAGAACGTCAACTTAGCTCAATTTGGGTCAATTGACCACCTAAGTGTCAAATGACCTCACCCTTAGCCTTTTGGCATCATAGGGTTACCCAATGGCTGTAACACCTCCCCTGTAATGACAATATAATATGGGTCCGGCCAGGGCCCCACAACATACAGACGCCACAGCTTTATCATTAAAATATGATATAACTACCCAATCTCAAAACTCAAAATCAAATAACAGCGGAAACATCAACCGAGACTAGAAGTTATCCACATACACAAGAGTATCGAAACGGCCTTATGGCCTTACAACAAAAGAGATTCCAAAACTCACATGATCACATCCAACAATAATGTGCAAAAGCACTCCTAGACTACCTCGGCATGCAAGCCGGAAAAACAAGAGCATCAAGCATACAATGCCACAAAATAGAGCTTGTACAAAACTTGAAACACTTTGTGAAGCTTAGGCCTTATTGGCCGGCGAGCTAGCTCCTGCTTGCGATCCTTGCCCTGTAAAAATTGGTTGTAATGTGGGTCAGCAAAAGCTGACCTCAAACTGTGCTACAAACACATCTCCTCCCGGCTGCCCCTAACGGACCCCGGGGTACCCCTCCAACCTGCAAGTCAGCACTTCGTATACCATATATATAAACAAGTAAAGCACTAAAACAACAAGCATGGATATCTCACACAACATGCTCATTTTCTATTGTTGAGCATATAATAAAAAGGGGCCTACTATGCAGCATGTATGCAAAACCCGGGCTTCACCCAAGGCACCCTATCGCGTATGCTTCTAGCACATCATCAAACATCTGGGTACTTCCAATTTCCCCATTGGCATTAAGCCACAAACAAAAAGGGTACTGTAATTTCCATAACGGCATACAAGCCGCCACAAGGAACTCTTGCCAAGGCCCCACCCGCTCATGGTCTTAGACCGGAGCTTGCCTGCAAGATCTGACTTCTCATGTCAGGATTCCGTCTAACACACTGACCGATTCTAAGAACACTTACTGGACCACACCCGCTCATTGCCTCATTGCGCGAGCTTGACCCATACTAGGCGTTCTCGTCAGTCTCACAGAAGGGGACTAGTCTCGCCGGGACACTCTCCCCATATGACTTGCACGTCATGGGATAGCCAGCCGACCACGGAGACAAAGCCGTGCCTTAGCACATCACAATCCAATATCATTCCCACAATAATCCCTCATTTGTACTACAACATCCTCGCGTACCAAGGAAACCATCCATCGCCATTGCGGAGCTAACCTTGTCCGGTTCCGGCTACACGCACTCACTAGAGAAAAGGGGGAAAACACAAACATCACTATGGCGAGCATTAAACATGTCCGAGTCGGATTAACGGTCGCGATGACGGCTTCACCCACAATGCCTAATCCACTAACAGAGCGGATCTCTAATGCAAAAACATGCCGGGGACGGACTCAATCGACCCGGAGGTTCCTCTTGAACCATGGCGACCCAAACCCCTCTCATTTGAGAGATTTCGTGCCCGAAAGCTTGAAAGAAATGATGTTAAACACGCATCCTAAAACCAAGAGTAGATGTGTCATTACCTTACGACCCCTCTTCCTAGCCATGGAAACTTAGCCGGAAGAAAACCACCGCAACGGACTTGCCTCCACGGATCTGGACTCGGCTCGCGATTTGGGGCTCTGAAGCTTCTCCGGCTGCCGGATCTCTCCTTCACCTTCTTCCTTGCTCTCCCTTCTCTCTAGAAATTAGAAAGAGAGTACTTGATGAAGAATGTGGGTTTCCTAACCCTATTCCCGGACATAACTCAGCAAGGACAGCCTTGGATGATCAGATCCCCTTAGAAGGAAACGAACGGCCACGATCCGAACTTAAAACCAAAACACCTGGGCCGCACACGGCTTGCGACACGCCCGTGTCCAAGGCCGTGTGCCTCAATCGATGCTGAAACCGTCGTACCCAGAATAGGACACGGGCACTGGACATGCATGTGTTGAACATGACATGCTCGTGTCACTCAGTACATGCTCGTGTTGCTGGGCATGTTCCTCCATCGACACAGGATCAAAAACCACCCGAGAAGGACACAGGTATCCAACACGCCAGTGTCAAAATTGACACGCCCGTGTCAGGCCGAACACGCCTGGGCTCCAGGCCGTGTTTAATCCCCCTACACGGCCTGACTCACAACCCGCGCAGGACACGGCCTGGGACATGCCCGTGTCTCAGGCCGTGTTCGAAGTCTCGATGATCGTCGACTACCTTTTTGTCGACTTCGCGGAAAATTCGTCAAACACGCGCACGACACTGCCTTGGACACGCCCGTGTCCCGGGACGTGTTCACTATCTCGACACTTCGTCGAGCGCAGTTCGTCGACCACCCGAGTTCTCCATCAAACCCGAGCATGACACGACCATGGACACGCCCGTGTACCAGGCCGTGTGACCCTGCCAAGACTCAAACTTGGCTCTCGACGATGTTCGTCCCTCTTTCGAATTTTGGGGCGTTACAACTCTCTCCCCCTTAAAAGAATTTCGTCCTGAAATTATAGAAAGCAAAAAGGGGTACATAAAACTTAGATGATACCTGACCGAAATAGCTCTGGATATTCCTCCAGTATGGTTTGTTCTCGCTCCCACGAGAGCTCCTCACGACTGCAGTTGTCCCATCGGACTTTTACGAGTTTGGCCTCTTTGTTCTGCAACTGCCGAATTTCTGAATCCTATATAGCAATTGGACAAACTCGCATCCTTAAGTCTTCCTCTATCTGCATCGATGCCGATTCGATCACCATATTAGCCTCTACTAAGGCTTTCCTCAAGATGGACACATGGAAGACGTCGTGCAATCCACTCAGCTCCGTGGACAACGCGAACCGGTACGCTGCTTCTCCCACCCGTTCTACAACCTCGAAAGGTCCCGAAAACCTCAGAATCAACTTCTTGAGTCGGCGAATCTGTGAAATGCCTTTGAACAGCTTTATCTTTAAATAGACCCAATCGCCTACCGCGAACTCCAACTTCCTGTGGCGAGCATTAAAATATTTTGCTTGCCGATCTTGAGCCACCTTCATGCGCTCTTGAATGGTTCGCACCATCTCACATATATCAGCTACCACTTCTTTTCCCAAAAGTTTGGTGTCTCCTGCCTCTGTCCAAGACATCGGTGTTCGACACTGCCTCTCATACAAAGCTTCGTATGGAGCCATTTTTATACTTACTTGATAATTGTTATTGTAAGCAAACTCCACCATGAAGAGGTGATCCTCCCATTTCTTGCCAAAATCAAGAATACACATCCTCAGCATATCCTTCATAGTACGATTCGTTCTTTCGGTTTGCCCGTCAGTTTGAGGATGGAAAGCCATACTGAACTTTAGCTTCGTGCCCAGACTCTTTTGAACCAACCTCCAGTCCTTGGACGTGAAATGTCCATCCCGATCACTAACTATACTTTTAAGAATCCCATGTAGTCGCACCATGTTGCGAACATACAACTCTACCAGCTTCTCCACGCTGTCCTCCTTCCGATTTGGGATAAAGTGAGCCACTTTGGTTAAGCGATCCATAATCAACGAAATTACGTCGTTACCATGCTGCAATCTAGGTAACCCATGAACAAAGTCCATGGAGATGTCATCGAATTTCCACTCGGGGATAGGAAGAGGTTTCAGGAACCCGCCCGACTTCTGACACTCGGCCTTCACTAAGGCACAAGTTTGGCATCCATTCACGTACAAAGCTATGTCCCGCTTCAGTCCAGACCACCAAAAGGATTTCTTCATATCCAGGTACATCTTTGTACTGCCCGGGTGAATGGAGTACTTTGATACGTGAGCCTCAAACATCAACTCCTCGCGGAGCTTGCCGAACTGTGGTACACAAATCCTTCCGTCCTTCCTCAGAATCCCATCAATCAACTCCCAGGTGCTGCTCTCGCCCTTTTGAGCTTCCACCATGTATGGTTGAAACTCCACATCCAAATGAGTCGCTTCCCGAATACGATTAGACAAATCATTATGTATTTCAATCAAGTTCAACCAAGCCACGCTAGACTCGCCCCTTGCTACGCACTCCAAGCCGAGGGACTCCCAGTCTAGCACCAACCGCTCATCATGAGCTTCGATCCAATTCCCTTGCCCCGAGTATTTTCTAATCAAGACATTTGTCACCACATTGGCTTTATCTGGCGTATACTGAATCGCCACCTCGTAGTCTCCAAGGAACTCGACCCACCTGCGATGCCGCATATTCAAGTCCTTCTAATCTAGGAGATACTTTAGGCTGTTGTGATCTGTGAAGATCTTTACCTTCGCACCATAAACATAGTGCCGCCACAATTTTAACGTGAAACTTACCGCCGCCAACTCCAAGTCATGGACTGGGTAATTCCTCTCGTGAGGCTTCAGTTGCCTAGACCCATAGGGTATCACACAGCCATGTTGCACCAATACGCAACCCAAACCGCATCCCGATGCATCACTGAAACTTTGAAATCCTTCGGTCCCTTTCGGTAGACTTAGAATTGGAGCCATCATCAGCCTTTCGTTCAGTTTCTCAAATGCCTGATTACACTCCTGAGTCCACACAAAATTCTGATCCTTACGAGTTAGTGATGTTAGGGGTAGAGCTATCCGCGAAAGTTTTCTACGAATCTTCTATAGTACCCAGCTAGTCTAAGGAAACTTCGGACTCCCGCCACGGTTCTCAAAATCGGCCAATCTCTGATGGCTTCCACTTCTGTTGGATCTACCGCCACCCCATCCCCACTAATCACGTGGCCCAAAAATGCCACTTTCTCTAGCCAAAACTCGCACTTCGAGAACTTTGCATAAAGTCGGTTCTCTCTCAACACTTGCAAGACTACTCTCAAGTGAGTCTCGTGCTCCACCTCCGATTTGGAGTAAACCAGAATGTCGTCAATAAAGACAATGACAAAAGAGTCCAAGTATTCCTGAAATACTCGATTCATCAAATCCATTAATACGGATGGTGCGTTCGTCAGCCCAAACGGCATCACCGAGAACTCAAAGTGACCATACCTCGTACCAAATGCTGTCTTGGGTATGTCCTCATCTTGAATGCGCAACTGATAGTATCCCGACTTGAAGTCCAACTTTGAATACACCACCGACCCCACCGGCTAGTCAAACAGGTCGCCAATCCGAGGAATCAGATACTTATTCTTGATAGTCAATTTATTCAACTCTCGGTAGTCTATGCACAGCCACATACTACTGTCATTCTTCTTCACGAACAACACATGCGTGCTCCACGGTGAAGAATTGGGTCTGATATACCCCTGCCCCAACAGTTCCTGCAACTGTACCTTGAGTTCGGCCAACTCCTTTGGTGTCATCCTAAATGGAGGACGTGACACCGGCCTAGCCTCTAGCACTAACTCAATAAAGAAATCAATCTCCCGTCGAGGAGGCGCTCCAGGAAGTTCATCCGAAAACACATCCTTGAACTCTGCCACTACGGGCACTTCCCCAAGCGATAACTTGGAAAGGAAAACCTCCAATAATGCTACAAGAGCTACTCCACCCTGGTTAACTGCCTGTACCAACTGCATAGCCGAAAGTAGGGAACAGGCCACTCCATTAAGGCCCTCAAACTTGACTTATGTCTGCCCTTCGCTTCTTAGGGTCACCACCTTGGATAGGCAATCAATACTAGCATGATGCTCTGCTAGCCAGTCCATTCCCAATATCACATCAAACTCAACCAACAGTAGGACCGCTGCTATCAACATGAAGTCAACTCTGCCTAGCTCCCAACAAATGCGCCCTTTCTCCCCGGTGGTCATGGATGACCCATTGGGCATGCGCACCTTCAGTTTTGCATCCGCTGAGAACGACTCAACTCCAATTCTCCGGATGAAGCTTTCCGCAAGAAAGGAGTGTGACGCTCCCGTATCAAAAAATACCCTAGCAAGGTATCCGGAAACTAACACAAAGCCTAAAACATAGACATCAAATATAACTGTCTAAAAGTATGAAGCAAAAGGTTAAACTTAAACTTCCTCATACCTGTCACCACATCGGGTTGGCGGATCGCTTCCTGCTATCCAAGCTTGTAAGCCCTTGGTTGCACCGGTTGGAACCGAGAAGCGCTAGAGTCTGCTCCATCCTCGCCTCCTGCTCCGCACCTCCTTGATTACAAAAACAAGCAATGTGCCCCACCTTACCACAATTGAAGCACGTCGGTGGTCCCTTAGAGTGAGACCCTCCGGACGTCCTCTTGCTTTTCTCACCGGACTTGAATGGATGAGGCTTTTCCTCCACCTATTCCCTTCAGACTTTCCTTGGAATTGAGGAGGCTTCCCTTCCCCTTGCTTAGGCGCAAAACCCTTACGATGTTGGCTTCGCTCTAGATCACTCTCCAACATCCTGGCAGCCTCAACCAACTCATTGAAACCAACTCTCTTCATGGTGATGAGGGGTTGCCTTAGATTCTCCCTCATTCCCTGGTAGAAGAGGTTATCCCTCTCTTCATCATCTGCCATTGTCATTCCTGCATAACAACCCAACCGAGTGAACTCTTATACGTACTCGTCCACCGTCTTGTCCCGCTGCATCAAGTGTAGGAACTGCCTTTGGAGGGCCAACCTAGTCGAAATGGGAATGTACTTCTTTAGGAAAGCATTCCCAAACTCTTCCATGGACGGGGTGCGTCCAGGAAACTGGCGGCCGCTATGGCTCACCCACCACAACTTCGCATCTCCCTCCAACATGAAGGCCGCAAACTCAGATTTCTTCTCCTCTGGCATCTCTACCGCCCTTAGAAGCTCTTGAATCCGTTCCCACCAATCCTCTGTATCAGTCGGCGTACCGACTTCCTTGAATGTCAGGGGATGGAAGCTTAGAAAATACTTCATCTACCGGTCAACATGCCCGACCACCACTCTTTCGGCCAACGGCTCTGCTCGCTTGACTTCTCCGCCCGGCACGGCCATCGTCGTATCCGGTGTAGTAAGGGTTGCTACATGAGCTGTCGCTACAGCTTGGGCTGCCACCATTGCTTCTGCAAGAATGCAACCGAAGTCGGCCGGGTTTACACCCATGCCTAAAGGGCCCTGAGCAGTAGCGCTGCTCGCTGAAATCTCTTCTCTTAGTATCGACGTACCTGCCTCGTTGTTTGCACTCTTTAAGAAAAGCAAGGAAACAAGGAATCAGACTCTTACTCATAAGACTCAAACATAAGAACACTCATGGTCCCGCATTACTCCTATGTGGATAACTTCTATACACACTGACCTTGAATCTAACCTCGTTTTGATACCAAATTGTAACACCTTCCCTGTAATGACCGTATAATATGGGTCCGGCCTGGGCCTCACAACATACAGACGTCACAGCTTTAGCATTAAAGATGATATAACTACCCAATCTCAAAACTCAAAATCAAACAACAGCGGAAACATCCACCGAGACAAGAAGTTATCCACATACACAAGAGTATCGAAACGGCCTTATGAACTTACAACAAAAGAGAGTCCAAAACTCACATGATAACATTCAACAACAATGTGCAAAGACACTCTTAGACTACCTTGGCATGCAAGCCAGAAAAATAAGAGCATCAAGCATACAGTGCCACAAAATAGAGCTAGTACAAAACTTGAAACACTTCGTGAAGCTTAGGCCTTATTGGTCGGCGAGCTAGCTCCTACTTGCGATCCTTGCCTTGTAAAAATTGGTTGTAATGTGGGTCAGCAAAGGCTGATCTCAAACTATGTAACAAACACATCTCCTCCTAGCCGCCCCTAACGGACCCCGGGGTACCCCTCCAACCTGCAAGTCAGCACTCCGTATACCATATACATAAACAAGTAAAGAACTAAAAGAACAGGTTTGGATATCTCACACAACATGCACATTTTATATTGTTGAGCATATAATAAAAAGGGGCCTACTATGTGATAAGTAATATTTACGCGTATTTTTACTATAATATTTAGTTTAATATTTAGTTTAAATTAATCATATTTAATTTATTCTGGTTAATAAATTATATCTTTTTGATATATGTTAAATAATTTAAGTTTTATTTATTTTTGTAGGATTTATAACTATTATTTATTATTTATTTTAGTTTAATAATTAATATAAAATTAATAATAATTTATATATTTTCATTTATAAATCATTTATTTTATATTTTATTTTACTAAATTATATATATATATATTTGTAGGTTTATTGACGTGGTCGCGCACCCGACGTTTGCAAAAGAAATATTTACCGAAGTCGTCGCGTTGGCCGAGCAATTCATGCAGTCTACATGAAACCAAGGCAAAGTCTCACTGCACTCGTTCAAACCGATCAAGCATTTCATGTCGCAACCACCCATTCAGCTCTTCTTCATGCAAGCTCATGATAAATATATTATTATGCATTGGTGTCGCCACGCCATCATCTCCAACTCTTAAAATGACCGGCGCAAAGCAAGTCTTCGACATTCAACTGTTTTCATCATTCTCATGCACAACGCCATCGTCGTCTCCTTTTTATGTCAAAGCCGCCACCTCATCATACAACCTACATCACCACCCCTTTCTCTCTATAAAAACCGCCACAGTTAAATACATGCACTTTATTATTATTATTACTATAACCATTTACTTCCCCTCTTCATTTCTCCATGAAACCGCTAGCTCCTCTTTATTCCATGAAACCGCTAGCTCCTCTTTATTGCATGAAATCACCATCTTTATATTCTTCTTCATTATCTCCTCCCTCCATTTACCTCCTCTTAAATATTTGATAAATATTTGATGTTTCAACTCCATCTTAATTTTAGTAATTATGTCCATCATTCATCTCCTCTTTATAAACTATGAAACTCCCCCATTTAATTTGGTTGTTTTTTCATATATGTCATTAATATTTAATTATTATTATCACTTTATTTTCCTCCTCTTACCCTTGGCCTTCCAACCTTTCATGTGTCTTTCATCCTTTCTTTTTTTCCTATAAATAATGGCCAAGGGGGGATCATGAAGGGAGTCCACCATTGGGGTTGAAAATCGGGTTGGGTGGCTTATTTTCGAGATATCTTTGGAGTTAGTTTTATTTTATGCAATTTTATTTTATTTGCAATATAGTTTAGATTTTTCTTTTCATGAAATTGTACTCTTTTCAAAAATGTATTTTTCAATTATGAGTAGCTAAATTTCTATAAGTACTTGATCATGATGAAGCTTGGAATAAAATAAACTCTTCTTTTCTTTATCAAATGTCATGTTCTTAATTTTGCTCGCTTACGATTTATCTTTGATTTATATTTCATCGAATTCATATTTCGCGGATATGTTTTTCGATCCAAGATCCGTATCCTGAATGACCGAGAGGTTGCGGATACGAGTAGATCACCCAAAGATAAAAGGAGTTGCATGCACTCCTCGAGAGAGGACGACATAAATCCTCCGGATTGGAGTCAAATCCAGTAGAGGGGTTCACCACCTAAAGCAAGCTTAGGGGTTTCGACTGGCCGAGAGGTCTTAATCGATCAACCTAAGGTTAGTCAAAGCATGAGCTCGAGAGAGACGCTTGTGTACTGTAGGAACCTCCACGGTCGAGTGAGCAATTTAAGAGCCTTGCGTACTTTATGTTCATGAAGGTTCATTTTAATCCAACGGGATTCTAGATCAAGTGTTATCTTTTAGTTTGTTTTCTAGCTTTAGTTTTAATTTACCTTGAATTTAAATTTAGATAAAATAATATTAATTTGCGTGAGTAGGAGTACTCAACAGGCCCCGAGTCTAATACGACATTTCCTATACTATATTTCGATAGGTACGCTTGCCTATTTGAGATTATAGTTTGGATACATTTTAAAACTATAAAATTTCCTCATCAAGTTTTTGGCGTCGTTGCCGGAGACCATTTTTGTTGATATTTTGAAAGCGCTAATTGTATTAATTTTATCATTCTCGTTCTCTACCCCTATTCACTTTTTCATTTTCTTTTTTGAATTCCATTCTATTAAGTAACGGTTGTTTTATTTTCTTTCTTTTTACAAAGAAAATCTTATCGCAATTGGCCGCCAAAATTTCCGAGCTTCAAAATCAACTAGATATTTTGAAAGCCGCAAGACAGCGCCAAATTTCTTGTTCTTATTGTGGTGCCCCTCATCGGAGTGAGGAATGTTATTATTTTTATTATCAAAATTATTCTTATAATTTTGATAATAATTATGAAAATCATTCTTCCTACTTTAATCAGCACCCTTTATCTAATTTCCATGAAAATCACTTTTCCAATAATTTTTCCAATTTTAATTTTTCAAATTTTCATGAAAATACTTTTTCAAGCTTCACTGCGAACAATTTTTCTGATTTTTGTAATTTTCCCTCTTCCTCGGATGTTGATTTCCGGCATGATCACCCGGAAAGATTCCCGAGTAATGAGGATTTTTATTTAGATCCGAATTTTTGTTCTTCTTTTTCCGCAGCGTAAGGTTTCTCTCCTAATTTTGGGGATTCTTCTACATTTTTGTTTGATTCTTCTCCATAAAATTTGGATGAGACTTTTATTACTTTTAGTGATTTTTCCTCTTCTTCGGATAATGTCACTAATGCGGAACATGAATCTTCCTGTCCCCCCGTAGTTGCTTATACCGAAGAAGAAGAAAAACTTTTATTTCAAGAACTTGTTAGGTGTATGGACGCATTGGGAGCAGAAGAAGAATATGTTTCTCCTCTCACTACCCCCAATTTTCCTCCTATTAATGAATCTCCATGGACAATTTATGACTTTTTAGGAGCAAAAATTTATGAACCTGATGCGTCCAATGATTTGATTTTAATTTATTCTACTGAGAATACATTAATTTTAGAACATAAACAATCGAAGCTTGATCAATTTCTTTCACACGACCCTCCTCCGTGTGAAATTGTCTCTAACACGTTTATTTTTTATTTTTCTTATTCTAATGATTTTCATGTAGAAGATGGGCCGTTGCAATCAAATGTTGTCCCCGACCCTTTTGTCGCTGATCTAGAAAGATTCAAATCACCTCAGGTATGCATAAGTGATTTGAATCTACATTTTCAAGTCAACTGCAAGAAGGAAAATCAAGAAGCAAGCGGAGGAGTTGTCGGGCAAGCGACTTTGGCATCTTCGCCAAAGCGCGAATTAAGGGAGTTTCCCCTTCATTTTAAATTTTATTTTCCTTTCTCCTAATCCAAACCGTCTAGCTTAAAGACGGGAAAAAGAAAAGCGCTCTTGAGAGACACCTCTTGCTTATCTATTAGTTTTTATGAATTTTAATTTTCACAAACTGTTTTTTTCTTTTCCCCCTCCTACTTGACTTATAAACATTGGGGACAATGTTTATTTTTAAGTATAAGGGTGGATTCTTACTTATTGTTTTTATTTAAAAATCCAAAAAAAGAAAAATCTTTAAAAATTTTAAAAAAAAATTCTTTTTATTATCCAAAATACAAAAAAAATAGGAAAAAAAGAAAATACAAAAAATATAATAAACCCTTACTTAATATTTTTGTGATTTTTCAGAAATTTATTTTGAGTTTATTTATAAGAATTTTTATAATTTTTGATTTTCTAATCTTTTATTTCATCAAAGTTAGTTAAATTTAATTTTTAGGTGATTTGATTTTAAGAAATAAATTTATGAAGTAAATTTATTTAGAGAAGTCCATTTAGCCATTTTTCTCTTTTATTGTAATTAGTTTCAATTTCCTAGTACTTAGTTTAATAATCCTTAGATTTTAATTATCTTCACTTTATGCTTTAAGATTCTTAGGAAAGCTTAAATCACTATAGTTGCTCTCTTAGTTTTTTAATTTAATCTAAATTTTGTTAAGCCTTTCCCCTTGTTTTTAATTTTCTTGTTAGATCATATATCATGGGGATAAGAGGATAAAATTCATTATCCCATGGTACACATATGCAATTTTTCTTTTTTTGGTTAGATCATATGTCAAGGGAATCAAGTATTCCTTGGTACACATATACACCCCCCCAAAAGAAAGGAGTAAGAGGATAAAATTCATTACTCCTAAGTAATTTTGTTTGAAGAGAAAAAAACATTAAAAAGAAAAAAATTGTGTGGTGTGAGAGGATAAAATCCATCACCCCAAATCTAAGATCTCTTCAATTGCCTTTCTCCAAACCCAAAATTCAATATAATTGCTTTAGATTTAAATTAAATTTGTAAGAGAGCATAAGTAGTAGTTTAAATTTTCCTTTAAGTTTCTTTTTAGTGAAAAAGTGTTAATAATTTTTAATCTAACTTTGTTTGCTAAATACTTAATTTTGAGTTCTAAATAATTTATTAGAGAAAACTTTGCTAAATATTTAGCTCTTCACATTTTACTTTCATATTTTAGGACTTAAAATTTTATTTTTAACTTTCTCTTGATTTAATAAATTTTTAGTTTGATTTAAAAATTATATTAATGTCTTATAAGTACTTCTCATAATTTTGCCCTGGAATAGCAAAAGCTTAAGTATGGGGATATTTGATAAGTAATATTTACGCGTATTTTTACTATAATATTTAGTTTAATATTTAGTTTTAATTAATCATATTTTATTTATTCTGGTTAATAAATTATATCTTTTTGATATATGTTAAATAATTTAAGTTTTATTTATTTTTGTAGGATTTATAACTATTATTTAGTATTTATTTTAGTTTAATAATTAATATAAAATTAATAATAATTTATATATTTTCATTTATAAATCATTTATTTTATATTTTAGTTTACTAATTTTATATATATTTTTTTGTAGGTTTATTGACATGGTCACGCTCCCGACGTTTGCAAAAGAAATATTTACCGAAATCGTCGCGTTGGCCGAGCAATTCATGCAGTCTACATGAAACCAAGGCAAAGTCTCACTGCACTCGTTCAAGCCGATCAAGCATTTCATGTCGCAACCACCCATTCAGCTCTTCTTCATGCAAGCTCATGACAAATATATTATTATGCATTGATGTCGCCACGCCATCATCGCCAACTCTTAAAATGACCGGCACAAAGCAAGTCTTCGACATTCAACTGTTTTCATCATTCTCATGCACAACGCCATCGCTGTCACCTTTTTATGTCAAAGCAGCCACCTCATTATACAACCTACATCACCACCCTTTTCTCTCTATAAAAACCGCCACAGTTAAAGACATGCACTTTATTATTATTATTATTATTATTATTATTATTATTACTATAACCCTTTACTTCCCCTCTTCATTTCTCCATGAAACCGCTAGCTCCTCTTTATTCCATGAAACCGCTAGCTCCTCTTTATTCCATGAAATCATCATCTTTATATTCTTCTTCATTATCTCCTCCCTCCATTTACCTCCTCTTAAATATTTGATAAATATTTGATGTTTCAACTTCATCTTAATTTTAGTAATTATGTCCACCATTCATCTCCTTTTTATAACTATGAAACTCCCCCATTTAATTTGGTTGTTTTTTCATATATGTCATTAATATTTAATTATTATTACCACTTTATTTTCCTTCTCTTACCCTTGGCCTTCCAACCTTTCATGTGTCTTTCATCCTTTCTTTTTTTCCTATAAATAATGGTCAAGGGGGAATGATGAAGGGAGTCCACCATTGGGGTTGAAAATCGGGTTGGGTGGCTTATTTTCGGGATATCTTTGGAGTTAGTTTTATTTTATGCAATTTTATTTTATTTGCAATATAGTTTAGATTTTTTTTTCATGAAATTGTACTCTTTTCAAGAATGTATTTTTCAATTATGAGTAGCTAAATTTCCATAAGTACTTGATCATGATGAAGCTTGGAATAAAATAAACTCTTCTTTTCTTTATCAAATGTCTTGTTCTTAATTTTGCTCGCTTACGATTTATCTTTGATTTATATTTCGTCGAATTCATATTTTGCGGATATGTTTTTCGATCCAAGATCCGTATACTGAATGACTGAGAGGTTGCGGATACGAGTAGATTACTGAAAGATAAAAGGAGTTGCATGCACTCCTCGAGAGAGGATGACATAAATCCTCTGGATTGGAGTCAAATCCAATAGAGGGGTTCACCACCTAAAGCAAGCTTAGGGGTTTCGACTGGCCGAGAGGTCTTAATCGATCAACCTAAGGTTATTCAAAAGCATGAGCTCGAGAGAGAAGCTTTTGTACTGTAGGAACCTCCACGGTCGAGTGAGCAATTTAAGAGTCTTTAATCCAATGGGATTCTAGATCAAGTGTTATCTTTTAGTTTGTTTTCTAGCTTTAGTTTTAATTTACCTTGAATTTAAATTTAGATAAAATAATATTAATTTGCGTAAGTAGGAGTACTCAACAGGCTCCGAGTCTAATACGACATTTCCTATACTATATTTCGATAGGTACGCTTGCCTATTTGAGATTATAGTTTGGATATATTTTAAAACTATAAAATTCCTCATCACTATGCAGCATGTATGCAAAACCCGGGCTTCACCCAAGGCACCCTATCACGTATGCTTCTAGCACATCATCAAACATCTGGGTACTTCCAATTTCCCCATTGGCATTAAGCCACAAATAAAATGTGTACTGTAATTCCCCTAACGGCATACAAGTCGTCACACGGAACTCTTGCCAAGGCCCTACCCGCTCATGGTCTTAGACCCGGGCTTGCCTGCAAACTCTGACTTCTCATGTCAGGATTCTGTCTAACACACTGACCGATTCTAAGAACCCTTGCTGGACCCCACCCGCTTGTGGCCTCATTGTCCGGGCTTGCCCTATGCTTGGCATTCTCGTCAGTCTCACAGAAGGGGACTAGTCTCACCGGGACACTCTCCCCACATGACTTACATGTCACGGGATAGCCAGCCGACCACGGAGACAAAGCCGCACCTTAGCACATCACAATCCAATATCATTCCCACCATAATCCCTCATTTGTACTGCAACGTCCCCGCGCACCAAGGAAACCATCTACCGCCAATACGGAGCTAACCTTGTCCACCAAGGAAACCATCTACCGCCATTGCGGAGCTAACCTTGTCCGGTTCTGGCTACACGTACTCAATCGAGAAAAGGGGGAAACACAAACATCACAAACAGCATCTTGCCGCAACGGATTTCTACAAAATACTTAAAGCTCGTATGCAACATCACCGAGTCGGACTAACAGACATGACCACGGCTTCACCCACAATGCCTAATCCACTAACGGAGCAGATCTCTAATGTAAAAACATGTCGGGGACGGACTAAATCGACCCGGAGATTCCTCTTGAACCATGGCGACCCAAACCCCACTCATTTGAGAGATTTGGTGCCCAAAAGCTTGAAAGAAAAGATGTTAAACACGCATCATAAAACCAAGTGGAGAAGTGTCATTACCTTATGACCCCTCTTCCTAGCCATGGAAACTTAGGCAGAAGAAAACCACCGCAACGGACTTGCCTCCGCGGATCTGGACTCGGTTCGTGATTTGGGGCTCCGAAGCTTCTCCAGCATCCAGATCTCTACTTCACCTTCTTCCTTGCTCTCCCTTCTCTCCAAAACTTAGAAAGAGAGTACTTGATGAAGAATGAGGGTCTCCTAACAATATTCCCGGACATAACTCAGCAAGGATAGCTGTTGGGTACATTGGAAAATGTGTATGAGATTTGAAGAAGCCTCACCCTACTCAATGATATGCATCAAGGTGTATTTGATGTGTTTTGAGTTTATATGTGCAGGTTAAGTAAATGCAGGAATGCAGAAAAATTTCTAAGTCCATGTGTCGACACCTAGAGAAGCTGTGTCGACACTTATGAAGGCTTGTGTCGACACTGGAGAAAAGCTGTGTCGACACTTGGAGTTAACTGTGTCGACACTTGGAAAGGTTGTGTCGACACCAGATTCAACTGTCTCGACACCCAGAGGATGTGTCGACACACAGTGAAGCATTGTCGACATCAAATGTGTCGACACACAGAGGCAGTGTCGACACACAGAAGACTTTGTCGACATCAACTGTGTCGACACACAGGACTTTTGTCGACACACAGCAGAGTTTCAACAAAGTTAAAGAGAAGAAGTATTTGTGTCGACACACAGAGGTAGTGTCGACACACAGAAGATCTTGTCGACATCAAATGTGTCGACACACAGGACTTGTGTCGACACATGGCAGAATTTCAACAAAGTAAATTCGTATGAAGAAAAGAAGTGACTGTGTCGACACCACAAAGGCTTGTGTCGACACATTCAACAGAAGGCTGTGTCGAGAAGTATTATCAACAACAGAAGAGATGTGTCGACACCAGCAAGGCTTGTGTCGACACTTAGTCCACTTGTGTCAACACTTAGTCTACTTGTGTCAACACATGAAGAAGTTCAGTCTCGACACTTTCAGACAGAGACAGTATTTCAAGAAGTGACTGGATGACTTGACAGCTGCCATTTCTAACCAGTCTACTGCAACTGTCAAAGCTGTCAGAAGTTTGTTAGAAACCGGATCAGCCGGTTACCATGGAGAAAGACTATATAAAGGCTTTCTCCTTCAACAGAAGAGGTGATTATTACAATTAAGATTGGAGATCTTACACAGATATCTAACAACACAAAAAAGAAGACCTTCGACAGAAGATCTAAGAAGTTGGAGAGAGAGAGCTCCATCTAAGAAGTGCAGTTGCTGAACCAGGCTGCCAAGAAAGATTCAGATTGAAATCTGAATCACAAGTCTGAAGCTGATTGAAGATCAACTTCTCAGGAGATTCAACCCTACTGAGTTCAGATTCAAGAAGCTTTGAAGAAAGCTAAGAGAGGTTGTTCTCTGCCATCAGATTCTTCCAAGAACTGATCAAGAAGCCATTCATCCATTCTCTCTCTTTCAGGGTGGTGGCAATATATTTTGTTTAATCAATTTTCCGTAGGATCTATTCTAGATCTGAGTTGTAAGCCTATTATATAAAGGCTGAGTGTAGGAGAATATTTTCTCTAAGTGGTAGGCCTTGTTGAAGGCTGAGGTAGGGCTGTGAGCCTGAGGTGTAGGATATTATGATCTCTGAGTGTAGGCCTTGTTGAAGGCTGAGGTAGGGCAGTTGGCCTGAGTTGTAGGAGTGTGGATACACTCTGAGTTGTAGGAACCTGGTTTGGGTTCTGAGCTGTAAGATCTGAGGATCTGAGGTAAAGTGCAGAAGTTAGGCCGAATCTAGCACACTGCTAGATGGCGAAGGGGGCAAGTGGATGTACCCAGACCTTGGGGAACCACTATAAAATCTGTGTGCACTCTGTGATTGAATGTTTCTGTGATTGTTGTGCTGTGTAGTTGTAGAATTTGCAATTTCTGGTTAAATTACAGAACAAATTTTCTGCCTTAAAAAGCAAAAGAAAAAGTACACCTATTCACCCCCCCCCCTAGGTGGTTAAGCACTAATTCTTTCTAGTGGTATCAGAGGGAGGTTCCTCAAAGAAGGACTTAAAAGTCTGAGTAAGATCCTGAAGGCAGATTCAAGATCAAGAAAATGGGTTCAGGAGAAAATCATAAGGAACTAGGTTCTATGAAATTACCCATATGTAGAAAGGAGATATTTAGCATCTAGAAAGAAAGGGTCAGGCTGTTTATGGAGGCTTCTGATCCAAGGATCTATATTACAGTCAAGGAAGGTCCTTATATTCCTATGAAGATTTCTTTTCCGGATGCAAACCAAAGAATTCCCAAGGATTTCACAGAGATGACTAAGGATGAGATCATCCTGGCAACTATGGATAAGAGAGCCCAGAATATCATAGTTAGTGTCATAGATGATGCAACCTTTCAAAATTTGATTTACTGCAAGACCTCCAAGGAAATGTGGGATACTTTAATAGTCTACATGGAGGGTTTTGAAGAAATAAGACAAGATAGAAAATCTATGCTGAACCAGGAATATGAGAGTTTCAGACAAGGAAAGTCTGACACTATAACTGAATGTTATAAAAAGTTCTATAGAATAGTTAATGAACTGATGTCCTATGGAAGAATCTTCAGTACCTATGAACTGAATGATAAATTCCTAAGATCCTTGACAAAGGATTGGGACACTAAGATTTGTGTCATTAGGGAAGTGGCCAAACTTGCAGATATCTCTCCTCCAACCTTATTTGGAAAGTTGTTGTCATATGAGATGCAACTGATGGCTAGGAAAGAGGAAGAGAAAAGTTTAAAAGGTGAGCATAGAGAAAAGTCTGTGGCCTTCAAGGTTGAAGCCACTAAGAAAAATAGGAGGATGTCTCCATCACCTCCTAAGATTATTGCTGAAACTACTTCAGATAATTCAGACAACCAGAATTCAGACAGCAGTGACTCAGATGAAGATTTTGCAGCATTTACAAGACAGTTTTAGAGATTCCTGAAGAAGAAGCAGTGGAAGTCGAAGCCTTCCACATCTCAGCCTAAGGATGAGTATTATCAAAAGAGGAAGTCATTTAGGAAGGACAGGAGCAGGTCTAAGCCAAGCAAATCTACAACATCAAAGATAGTTTGCTATTGTTGTAATAGGCCTGGACATATTGTGGCTGAGTGTCCAGATAAAAGAAAAGAGACTGCTGATAAAAAGAAGAGTCAACACCAGAGAAAGAAGGAGAAATTCTTTGTTGATAAGAAGGAGAAGACCTTGACAGACCAATCATCTTCAGAGTTAGAATCTGAAGATGAGGCCTACATTGGTCTATATGCAGTAGATGAAGAAGAAGAGTTTCTCCAGGTGCTAAACTCTATATATGAACAAGAAGACCATCAGTACAAGGGACTGATGGAAAGAAGACAAGTGTCAGGATCAGCCTGGTCCTAGTAAGGTACAATATCTTTCTAGAAATTCAGATTGCAGTACTGAGTCAGAGTCAGCAACTCCTGCATCAATATATGTGGATGGGTCTGAGTCTGAAGGTGATATTCATCAGCTGATAGATGAATATGGAGACTTGTTGCAGGCACTAAAGAAAAGCAAAAACCTGGCCAAAAAACTGGCTAAGGAAATTGCAGATCTTAAGATAGCTGCATTAGATTCAGAGAAGTTGCTGGATCAAAAACTGAATGAGATTGCCAGATTGAAAAATATAATTGTTATTCAAATGGGCACAATCACATTCAAGAATGATCAGATTAGAAATCTGGAGGTTAGACTTCAGAAAGAGAAAGAGATTGTGGCTAGTTTTTCTAAGCCAAAATCTGTATTACCCTTAATAGATGACTTTGTGTCACAAAAGGGTAAAGCTGGATTAGGGTTTAAGAGAACAGCATGGGCTGCTAAGTCCAATAAGAAAGGCAAAGCTCCAGCTCAAAACAAGAGTGTAAACAATTCAGCAAAGGTTGTACCTAAACAAAGGTATAACAAGTTTGAGTGCTGGTGCTGTGGCAAGGTAGGCCACTTTGCCTTAGATTGTTGGCACAATTCCAGTGACAAGGAGAATAGCAATCTGCCTGTTAGAAGAGCTGCAGGCTGATTTGTCAAATTTCAGACTAACATGAACCAAGGACCCAAAACTTATTTGGGTTCTAAGGTTAAGTACTCTTTATTGCAGGTGAGTCCAAGTGGTCATGCCCCTATATGGTACTTGGACATTGGATGTTTCAGGCATATGACTGGAACAAGGGGATTACTGAAGGACTACACACTTATCATGGATGGCCCTAAAGTAACCTTTGGTGGTTCAGAAAAAGGAATCATCAAAGGATTTGATAACATTTCTAATAACCAGATTACTATCTCTTAAGCGGCTTATGTGAAGGGTTTGAAACATAACCTTATAAGCATAAGTCAGTTAAGTGATTTAGGATATGACATTTCATTTATTAAGAATGGATGTCATATCAAAATGTCAAGTGACCAAAAGGTCATATTGACAGGATATAGAAGGAGAAATGTGTACTGTCTTAACTTTGAGTGTGAGAATAATGTTTCTCCTATTTTTCTTGTAGCTGATGAGAGAGTCTCACATTGTGTTAAATGGCACAAGAGGCTGGCCCATCTTAACTATAAGACTATTGACCAACTCTTTAGCAAAGAGTTAGTGAGGAATGGTCCTCAAGTTAAGTGTATAAAGGATGGGATATGCTCAGCTTGTCAAAAAGGCAAGCAGACCAAATCCACCTTTCATATCCTTGAAAATAAGGATTCAGTGAGGTGTCTTTACCTCTTGCATATGGATCTATTTGGTCCTATGCCAGTTCATAGTCTAGGTAGGAAGGTCTACACTTTTGTGGTGGTAGATGACTATTCTAGATATTCCTGGGTGTTCTTTCTGAGACAAAAATCTGAAACCCCAACTGTCTTATATAGTTTTGTTAAACAAATTCAGAATGAGTTGAACAGTATAGTGGTCAAAATCAGAAGTGACCATGGTACTGAATTTCAGTCTGAAAGTATGACAAGACTATGTGAAGAATTTGGGATTTTTCAAGAATTTTCCTCACCTAGAACACCACAGCAAAATGGTATTGCTAAAAGGAAGAATAGAACACTGATTGAGGGTGGTAGAACTCTATTGAGTGACACTTCTCTCCCAGAATATTTCTGGGCTGAGGCAGTAAACACTGCATGTCATGTGATCAATAGGGCTACTATCACCAAAAGCCACAAAAAGACTCCCTATGAGATTATGAAGGGCAGAAAACCAAATTTATCCTATTTTAGGATCTTTGGTTGCAAGTGTTATGTCCTTAACAATGGCAATTCCTATCTAACTAAGTTTGCTGCCAATTCCCAAGATGGGATATTTGTTGGGTACAACAACAATAGTAAGGCTTATAAGGTCTACAACTTGATTACTCAAGTTGTAGAAGAGTCTGTACATGTAGTCTTTGATGAAACAAGACTGATTAACAGTGAGTTGTCAAGTAGTTCTTGCAGTTCTACAGGTATAAATGAGAGAATGGACAAGCTTACCATTACAGAAGATTTAACTACAAATCAGGAAGTGGAAAATGGTGGCTGCTGTCCAGGGGGAGTACAAGACTCACTAGATGCTGAAGAAAACCAAGAGGTGCAGCATGATGAAGAGATTGGAGGTGTTCAACCTGAAGATAGACTACCTCCAGCTATTAGACACTTAAAGGATCATCCAGCAAATCAGATAATTGGTGATCCTAGACAAGGAGTGCAAACAAGAAGCAGGAATCTGAACACAGTTCTGTGCTCTAGCTTCCTATCACAAGTGGAGCCAAAGAGATTTGAAGAAGCTGTTCTAGACCCACATTGGATTGATGCCATACAAGAGGAGCTGAATCAATTCAAAAGGTGCAAGGTCTGGAAGTTGGTTCATAAACCAAAAGACCACAACATCATTGGAAAAAAGTGGATCTTTAGGAACAAATTGGATGAGAATGGGATCATTGTGAAGAATAAAGCAAGACTTGTTGCAAAAGTATATAGGCAGGAAAAAGGTATTGAATTTGATCAAACTTTTGCCCCAGTAGCAAGACTGGAAGCAATTAGGATGTTCCTTGCTTATGCAACATATCAAGTTTTCAAGGTATTCCAAATGGATATAAAATCAGCATTACTGAATGGAAATATAAAAGAAAAAGTCTATGTAGAGCAGCCCTCAGGTTTTGTTGATCCTCTCAAACCTGATTATGTTTATAGACTTAGGAAAGCTTTGTATGGGTTGAAACAAGCCCCAAGGGCTTGGTATGAAACCCTATCTAGTTTCCTCATTGAGAACAAATTTTCAAGGGGGAAAATAGACAAGACTCTATTCCTTAGGGAATCTAAAGGAAAGATTATTCTAGTTCAAATATATGTTGATGACATAATATTTGGGTCTACTGAAAGTAATCTTTGTAGAAAGTTTGCAAAACTAATGCAAGGAAAATTTGAAATGAGCAGTATGGGAGAACTTAAGTTTTTCTTGGGTCTCCAAGTAAGACAGACTGAAGATGGCTTGTCCATAACTCAGTCTAAGTTCACCATGGAGTTAATTAAAAAGTATGGTATGGAATCATCCACTACCATGAGAACTCCTATGGGATCAAGTGTATCTCTTAGCAAAGATGATGCAGGGAAACCTATAGATGAAACTTTGTATAGAGGGATAGTTGGTTCCCTCCTATATCTGACTGCTAGTAGACCAGATATCATGTATGCTACATGTGTCTGTGCTAGGTACCAATCATGTCCTAAAGAATCTCAACTGACTGCAGTTAAAAGGATTTTGAGATATCTTAAGGGCACACCTAATCTAGGCCTTTGGTACCCTAGGAATGGAGATTTTCTACTGGCAGGCTATTCAGATGCAGATTTTGCAGGTTGCAAGGAAGATAGAAAAAGAACTACAGGCACCTGTCAATTTCTAGGAGGAAGATTGGTGTCTTGGAGCAGTAAGAAGCAGACCAGTGTGGCAATCTCCACAGCTGAGTCAGAATATATTGCTGTAGGAAGCTGTTGTGCACAACTTTTGTGGATTCAGCACCAGCTAGAAGACTATGGTATTCAGGTAAGTAGAACACCTTTGCTTTGTGATTCTACAAGTGCTATTTCTATTGCTAATAATCCTGTTTCACATAGTAGGACTAAGCATATAGAAATTAGATACCATTTTCTTAGAGAACATATAGAGAAAGAGGACATTTCACTAGAATTTGTTAAAACAGATAATCAAATTGCAGATATGTTTACTAAGCCTCTAGATGAAACTAAATTCAATAAGTTTAAAATTGAATTAGGAATGTTGAACATAGATTAGTTTAATAAAATTGGCTAAGTAACATGGTGTCGACACAAGGAGTTGATTGTGTCGACACATAGAAGTGGTGTCAACATTCTAGAGAAATGATGTCGACACATCTAGAAAATTGGTGTCGACACTTCAGAGAAGTAGTGTTGACACATCCAGAGTAGGTGTCGACACATCCAAAAGTGGTGTCGACACTTAGGTTCAACACAGATTTCGTCGAGTGGAGTATCGACTAATCGTCGAGCACAGATGTATAAGTGTCGACACATAGAAGCCAACACTTATGTCGAGACATTAGAAGTTTGTGTCGACACTTTTCAACAGTGTCGACACATTTAGAGGATTATAACGTGCCTTTTCACCTTCATTTTTAGAAAGGTATAAATAGGTCCACAATATTGTCTGTCGACACGCACTCCATAGTTTCGAGACCAAAACTTTGTGTCGACAAATTCTCTCTTCTAAATTCAAGATTTCTCTCAACCCTAATGGCGGACAAGCTTGAAGACAATGTCAATGAAGGATATGAGTTAGTACGCAACGCATTTGATGGAGCGGAATCTGAAATTAAAGGTGTAGTAACCCTAGTTGCTGAGAATGGGTTGGAGTTTCTAGTTTTTGAACCAACAAAGATTTGGAAGAAGGAAATCCTAGAATTTTATGGCACTGCAACTTTAGATTCAACTGGATTAAAGATCAAATCAAAAGTTCAGGGAGCGAAAGTCAAACTTACTTTGAAGAGCTTGAGAAAAACTCTTCAACTACCAAGAACTCAAGAAGAGGAAGAAGTACCCTCATTAATGACTAAGGAAGCACTTCAATGGTGTGGATTGTATCCCACCTTGAAGATTGGAGCTGCAATGAACAGAAAAGGAATTAATCAGCAAGTCAAATTTCTTTCAGAAATAGTTGGCAAAGTCATCCTCTGCAAGCCAGGGGGACATGATAGGATTTCTGTCTACATGTTCAGGCTGATGACAAAGATCATCTACAGACTACACAATGATTGGTCAACAGTGATTTTTGAAAAGATTAAGGAAAGCATTAAGAAGCCCAATCTGGGTAGAATTATGAGTCTGTACTTAGCTGGAACTATTCCTGAAGTAATGGAACAAACAGTTGGTTCTAAAATTAACCACATGAGGAGGATGGACATAAGGATTATCTCAAGATAGGATATGGTCCTAACTAAGGACATGCCTGATGAGGAAAGCCAAGAGGTTCCTGAGAAATCTACATCCCAAGATGTTCCTGCACAAGATATTGCAGATAGTGCTCAGGTGCAGGGGGAGCCTCATATTGAGGAAGAGCCAACCCACCTGGAGAGTGAGATGGCTACACAAACAATCCTTGAGGTAATTCAAGAGGTGAATCAATCAATTCTTATTGATAAAGATGAGACACTAACTGAATTTTTGATTGATGTTGACCATCCAACACAACTACACAGTCAACCACAAGATGTTGTCATGGAAGATACATCTGCTGCTGATAATGATCCTGAGTTTGTGGTACCTCAAGATCCTACTCAATAAGATTTTACCTTAGAAGTGTTGTTTCCTGATTTAGTGCAAACTAATATTGAGGGGGAGCATGCTGGTTTTGAGGGGGAGAAAACTGCTCTTGAGGAGGACCAAGCTAACCTTGAGGGGGAGCATGTAAGGTCTCAGGGAGAGACTGCAAGGAATGATGAGGAGCAAACCAGAACTGAGGAGGAGCAAAGGACTCGGGGGGAGCTACCAAGGACTGAGAAGGAATTGCCTCCTAGTCCTAAGGAAAGGGTTGACATAGCTAGTACCTCAGCATCTGAGGATGAAGAAGCTTTAAGAGCTAAGAAGAGGAAGCTACAGGTCTTCAAAAGGAGAAGCCAGAGCTACAAGAAGACATTACAAACTGTTGCTCCACAACCTGCCCCAACAGCTGATTACAGCTCATTGTTGGTGGCCTTGCAGATCAAGTTAGATGATCAAAGGATTGCCATGGAGAAATATATGGATGAGATACATAAAGATCTATAACTCTCCTTGGAAACAGATATAAAGTTAATAAAATTTGAAGTGAATCAAAATAAGAAAGAAATGACTGATTGTTTCCACAAGGGTGGAAATGCTGTGGTTTTCCTTGCAACACATCAAGAGAAAATCAAGACTCAAGTGGATGATATAGCAGTAAAGAAGGGCTATGTCTTAGAAAATCAAATTAGAATGAATAATAATTTGATAGAATCACATAATGTGATTGTTACAGAACTGAAAAATGTTGCAATAGCCCAGCCTGCTGATAAGTCTAAAGCCCAGACAGAGTTTGATAAGGAGAAGTTTGATAAGCACTTCCAGGAAGGAATAGCTGCTGTAAAAATAGCTATTCATGACTACCAAAAGACTATTTCTGGACTGCTGCTGAAGTTCAAAGCCTTCTATAAAGATGGTGTTAATTTTCTGGATGAACAAATCAGATTCCAAAAGGATGATCTCATGGATCATGTGGCCAGAGAAGTCATAAAGGAGGAGAGAGTATTAGTCAAAGCTGAATCTGACCATGCTAAATAGATATCCAATAGCATCAGAGCCACACTTGGATATCCACCCCTTTGTGATGATGATAATGTGGCTGAGTCTGGTATACAACCTGCTTACTTAGAAGGGGTTCAAGCTGAAGTTGCTCAAGTTATCTATCCTCCAGTTGATTTTGAGATGATTCATGAAGAAGTACAATCAATGTATAACCCTCCAGAGGGTAATAAAAATATTATCATTGAGAAAGTAGACAAGCCAGTGTCAGAGGAAGTTTTGAAGGAGCAAGAAGCTCTATTATCTAAGAAAAGATTCAGAGAACAGGCTGAATTAAAGCCTGATTTTGAGCAGTGGAGTCCAACCTCCAGGAACATTATTCTGACTGCTTGGGAAGCTGTAAAGGATAAAACCCATGATAGGGGTAAATGGTACTCTACACAAGAATGGCAAAAGCATGAAACCAGGCAAGAAGCCATAGTTCAATACAGAAGAAAGGCAAATCTAGGGAAGCTACCTCCTAATGCTCAGGAGCCTAGCAAATATTTCCCTAAGCCCTTTCATTATTTTGAAAGGCAAAGAATAAGGACTGAAGAGCTAAAGAAGAAAGATCTAAAGGGCAAGAAGCCTGCTGATGACACTGATGTTCCAGTTCAAGCCAAGGTCCAATCAGGCAAAGGAATTGTCATCAAGGAGCCAGAGCAGCCTTAGATTAGATTTACTAGATTTGATCACATTGTAAACTTTAGTGTTTAAATCTATGTAAAACTATTATGAAAGAATCTATTAGAAGTTGGAACAAAACAATGTTTAATGCTTAATTTGTTAGCATTATTATTCTGTGATGATATCTTATATATGTTTTGTTTTAAGTAGTTACCCTGTCATATAATATTGTTATACATCATAATATGTATTTATTATGTATGGTGTATATCATTGACTAAGGGTTATGACTTATCCAAATAGGGGGAGATTGTTGGGTACATTGGAAAATGTGTACCAGATTTGAAGAAGCCTCACCCTACTCAATGATATGCATCAAGGTGTATTTGATGTGTTTTGAGTTTATATGTGCAGGTTAAGTAAATGTAGGAATGCAGAAAAATGTCTAAGTCCATGTCTCGACACCTAGAGAAGCTGTGTTGTAACGCCCTGAAACTCAAAGGAGCGAAGGGGGGACGTTTTGGGCCAGTTTGGGTTCTGGCTGCAGGCACACGGCCTGGGACACGGGCGTGTCCCAGGGCGTGTCAAGCCTGTGTCGACACTTAGCCGCGAAGTCGACGAGATTCGCTCGACGATGCGTCGAGACAAGGCACACAGCCTGCGACACGGGCGTGTCGCAGGGCGTGTCGACCTGTCTCGACGATCGTCCCGGGGAGTCGACGAGATTCGCTCGACGATTCGTCGAGACATGGCACACGGCCTGCGACACAGGCATGTCGCAGGGCGTGTTGACCCGTGTCGACACTCGTCCCGGAAGTCGACGAATTCTGCTCGACGATCGTCGAGACAAGGCACACGGCCTAGGACACGGGCGTGTCCGAGGCCGTGTCGAGTGTGGAGACCGTGTACACGGACCTGGAGCCCAGGCGTGTCAAGGTGACACGGGCAAGGACACGGGCGTGTCCTAGAACCCGTGCAGTGCTCGGGTTGATTTTGGGGAAAAATGATGGGGGTACACGGCCGGCCACACGGCCGTGTCAGGTGGAACACGGGCGTGTCAGCTCGAACACGGGCGTGTTCGATACCCGTGTGAGGTTCCAGGTGATTCGATTTTGACGGCGAATGAGGCACATGGCCCTGGACACGGGCGTGTGCCAGGACGTGTTCGGTCCAGATTGGGCATTTCAGCCCCGAATCGAAGCCGTTCGTTTCTTTAACTGAAGATCCAACGGCTGGGGTTGTTCCTGAAGGGATATACCCGTGAATGGACTTGGAAAACCCTTACTTTTCATAACTTCTCATCTTTCTAAAACCTTAGAGAGAGAGGAGAGCCAAGGGAGGAAGAAGGAGCTAGATCTCGCCATTGGAGGAGCTTCGGAGCTCCGAATCGCGAGCCGACTCCGGATCCACGGAGGCAAAGCTAGTGCGGTACTTTTCATCCGATTACTTTTCAATGGCGCCAAAGAGGAACGCAAGGGTAACGATCCTCATCTTGAGCATGAGTAGCTCTCTTTCTTTTCATAGGAAGCCCGCTCTCGCGAGTTTGAGGAGAGTTGGAGGCGTTCCTTCGGGTAGATATGTGAAGTCCCCGTTGTTTAGAGTCTGTAAGCGAGAACGGACATAGGCAGGATGTGTGAAGCCTACCCGGACATGTTGGTCTGGAACGGTGATGTTGCATTGCATAAATGCCGGAGAAGACTCCGTGCTATTGGTTGTTTTTCGGGTTTTCTACGCGGTAGATTGCAGCAGGGAGCCTTGGGGACTAACCCAAAGGTGCACCCGGAAAACTGGGCGGATACGAGATCTTGCCAACTTGGTGGCCTGAGAGCCAACCTGAACATAACTGGGTTATGTGACTTGTGATGGAAATGGGACTCGGTGGAAGTTTGACCCGCGCAAATGGCTTAAATTGTCGTTGCGATGTGAGCACGGGTTAGATGGAACCGCGCTCGTTCTATGTCGTTCGGTTAAAGAGACCTAAGGCACGTGGCACTTACCGTTGGCATAGATTAGGGTCTTCGGCGATCAATGGCTTAAATTGACGTGACCCATGCTGGGAAGACAAATTGCTCATAGGTTTGGCCGTCTAAGTGACGGTGGGGAGTCCGGAATGTCTATGGCTTTAATTGACGTGACATCGACCGGTTCACCAAGAATGTGCCCTGAGAGCACGGGGCGTGTGGCCGTGCGAGCCAACGTCTGTGATGAAATGGCTATATATATATATACATTGCTCGCTTATGCTAATGAAATGCAGGGAAGGAGCATCGCCGCCCCGAGTTGGGGGCGGGATCGTTATAATTTGGTCAGCATTGCTGACCGTTGCCTTGTTTTGCCACCGTGCGGTGGTTTGTTGCTTGCACGTGCAGCTGGACCAAGCGGTCAATAGCGGGCTAAAGCCCTTTTTGCGAAGCCGGCCCTCGAAGGCCCAAATGGAAGTGTTTACTATTTTATTCATGTATGACCGACCTGCGTGCCATGGTTTGTAAAACATGTAATATCAAGTGAAACATTTTGTAAGGCCTTAAGGCTTATTTTGGGTATTTTGTATAACATTCATATTCTGTACTAGTGGACATTCATGCTCAAATGTTGGGTTCTTTATTGCAACTTTTATAAACTGCTTCCGCTAGAATGCTCTGTGTAGGACGTTGAGATTGGTTGGATGGTTTCCATAAGTAACCACCCGGTCTGTCTGTGGCATACGGCGTCGGGCCCCGGCCGGACCTACTGCTATATGCTATGTGACGGATAGGGGGCGTTACAATTTGGTATCAGACTACTAGTTTTGGTCGGGCTTAGACTGAATTCGTGGCCGAATTCTTTTTACGGGGTGGTGAGCACATTGTGTGCGTCATCGTTATAATGGTAAAAGAACCCATGAATGTCCACTTAGGAATGAAAATACTCGTGTTTGAGGAACCTGCGTGTTCCTATAATTGTTGTTTGCAATTTATTTGGTCGCTTAACGGTGTTTTGTACCACTATAGGTGACCAGAAGTGGTGTTGGGCCGTCAGAACGCCGAGTTTCTGAGGCTAGTAGTGCACCGGATGTTGCTCCTGCAACACCTCTGTCGGCTGAGAATATTCGATTGGTGGCTGAAGCGGTGTTGGTCGTGATAAATGCGCAGCCTGCAAGGCAAGCGCAGCAGCCCGCTCCTGTGATGGAGCAGGAACCTCTTCAAGAGGCTTAGCCGAGGAGAGTGGAGCAAGTGGTTGTGGAACCGGTGGTGCCAAGGAGGGCAACTGAGAGGCAGCTTAAGCATGTAATGAGCTTTAACCCTCCGTTATTCTCGGGGTTGGGAACCCCATCTCAGGCTGAAGATTGGCTCTCCAGGGTGAAGAGAGTCATGACAGCAACGGAGACGGAGGAGTGGCAAATGACCACCATCGCTACGTTCCTTCTGGACGGTGAAGCGAGGATGTGGTGGGAAGGATTGGAGCTGCATCATTTGAGAGGTAGATAACTGGTAGACGTTCCGATGGAAGAGTTCTCGGGATTGTTCTTAGCAAGATACCTTCCTTCGACGCAGAAGATAGCGTTGGAGAATGAATTTCTGAAGTTGGTTCAGGGTGAGAAGAGCGTGGATGAATGTCTCCATGAGTTCACCCGTTTGAGTCGATATGCTAGCTCCACCATCATGGATGAGGAGCGCAAGACTAATTGTTTTTATGAAGGCTTGAGGGATGAGTTGAGACTACTACTTTCGGGGCCGATGACGCAGGGTTTCTTAACCTTGGTAAATACTGCCCGGTCCTTGGAGAAGGACATGTAAAATGTACAAGCAAAGAAAAGCTTGGGTGAGAAGAAATCTGAATTCAAAGTGCCGACTACTTCAAAGTCTGGCTATCGGAGGTCTTTCAAGAAGCATAGGACTTCGGGTCCAGCTCCTTCTGGTGCTTCTGGGGCGACTACGAGTCGGACCCCGGGTGCGTGTTTTACATGTGGAAAGACGGGGCATTTCGCCCGTGACTGTTGGAGCGGACGTCCTAAGTCCGAGAGAAGGTCGGGAGCTACTTATGAAGAGAAGGGAAAGGCGGTGGAGTCGACCGCATCCCATTATGCTCGGGCCAAACCAAGGGTCTACAATCTTGGCCAACAGGAGGCCATTAAACAAGTTGATGTGGTGACAGGTACGATTTAATTTATAGCAAGTCAATTTCAATAAATACTTGTTATGCTCATGTTACCTTACCACTACTTGTTTAGGATTTGTATTGATTTGTGAAAATCCGGCACGAGCACTCTTCGATACAGGAGCCTCACACTCCTTCTTGTCCGAAGGATTTATATCACGCATCGGAGTCCCTTCTTCGATGACGAAGGATAAGTTGGATGTGTTGTTGCCCAATGGGTGTTCGATGCGAGCAAATAGGATCTGCGATGTTAAGATTCGTATTGGGGAGCAGGAGTTCGACCTGCGGGCGTCTTTACTTCCGTTAGTGGAGTTCGACGTCATATTTGGCATGGACTGGCTCTCGGAGCAGCAGTCTCATATAGATTGTGGTAGCAAGGAAGTCAAGCTGGGAGCAAGTCGTGAAACGACTTTTACGGGTTTAAAGGGGTCGAGCAAGACATTGATGTCTGCTCTTCAGGTGGTGAAGGCGGTTCGTGCTGGTGCAGAACTGTTCTTTACACTAGTGGAGGTTGCAAAGTCGAAGCCCGCGTTGGATTGTATTTCAGTGGTATCGGAATACCCTGATGTGTTCCCCGCGGATCTTCCTGGAGCCCCGCCTCAGCGGGAGATAGATTTTACGATCGAGCTAGTGCCAGGTGCAAAGCCTGTGTCACGATCTTCGTATTGGCTAGCGCCTAAGGAAATGGCGGAGCTGAAATTTCAACTGCAAGAGTTGTTGGAGCAAGGGTATGTGCGCCCGAGTTCTTCGCCTTGGAGTGCACCGGTCCTCTTTGTTAAGAAGAAGGACGGAAGCTTGAGGCTATGTATTGATTATCGAGAGTTAAAGAAGCTGACGGAGAAGAACAAGTACCCGATCCCCCGGATTGATGATCTCTTTGATCAGTTAGTCGGGTCGACGGTGTACTCGAAGTTGGATCTCAATGCTGGGTACTATCAGCTGCGTATAAGGGAGAGTGATATCCCGAAGACAGCGTTTAGTACGAGATACGGGCATTATGAGTTTACGGTCATGCCGTTTGGGCTGACTAATGCGCTGTCAGTGTTCATGGATTTGATGAACAGGACGTTCAGGGAGTACTTGGACCATTTCGTGATCGTCTTCATCGACGATATTTTGGTGTACTCGCAAAGTGAAGAAGATCACTTCAAGCATCTTCATTTGGTGTTAGAAACGCTAAGGAGAAATCAGTTGTATGCCACGTTCTCGAAGTGCGAGTTTTGGCTATCCTCAGTGGCGTTCCTCGGGCATATAGTGAGTGGAGAGGGTATTGCTGTGGATCCGACGAAGATTGTTGCGATACGGGAGTGGCCTGAGCTTGCTACGGTAGCAGAAGTCCGGAGCATTTTGGGGCTTGCCGGCTATTATAGGCGCTTCGTAGAGAACTTCTCGCGGTTAGCGTTACCTCTCACTACTTTGACGAGGAAGGAGCATAAGTTCGATTGGACGCCGGAGTGCGCGCAAGCTTTTGAGGAATTGAAGTGTCGGTTGACCACGGCGCCTGTGCTGAGTTCGCCATGTGGAACCGAAGGCTATGAGATATATAGCGATGCTTCGGGCAGCGGTTTGGGTTGCGTGTTACTGCAACACGGAAGTGTAATAGCTTATGGCTCGAGACAGCTAAAAGTGCACGAGAGGAATTATCTGGTCCATGACTTGGAGTTAGCGGTCGTGATTTTTGCCTTGAAGCTGTGGAGACACTACTTGTACGGTGTGAAGATTGATATCTACACCGATCACAAGAGCCTGAAGTACCTTATTGATCAGAAGGATCTGAATATGCGGCAGCGTAGGTGGATGGAGTTCCTGGGGGACTATACGTTCAAGATCCACTATGTGTCTGGCAAAGGGAATGCAGTTGCGGATGCGCTGAGTCGGCGAGCCCCAGCTCAAGCTAATTGGCTATCGGTGCATGATGAGCGGTTCGTGCGGGAGTTGTAGGCGTTGGAGATTGTTTGTGTTGATAGACAATCAAGTGCTGAAGCAGTTCTGAATTGTACTGAAGTCCAATATGACCTGGCTGATCGTATTCGGCAGGCTTTGAATATGGATGCTCATATGAAGCAGTTCATGGTAGAGGCTCTGGATGGGTCAAATTCCCAATTCGTCGTGGAGGACGGATTGCTTTGGAAAGACGGTCATTTGTGCGTCCCAAGTGTGGGCAATTTACGGGTGGAGTTGTTGTACGAGGCACACCATACCAAGTACTCGATTCACCCGGGGAGCACGAAGATGTACCGTGATGTGAAGAAACTATTTTGGTGGCCGGGATTAAAGAAGGATGTGGCGCTATACGTAGCGAAGTGTCAAACCTGCGCCTTGGTAAAGGCGGAGTGCCAAAAGCCGGGAGGATATCTTAAGTCCTTGCCTATTCCGGAGTGGAAATTCGACGACATCTCTATGGACTTTGTGCACGGTTTGCCAAGGTCGCAAAAGGGGAACGACGCCATTTGGGTGGTTGTTGATCGATTAACGAAGGTGTCGTATTTTATTCCGCATAGGAAGGATTATCCGGTGGAGAAGCTGGCAAAGCTTTATGTGGATAACATAGTACGGCTTCATGGTGTGCCCCGCAGCATCGTGAGTGACCGAGATGGGCGGTTCACATCCAATGATTGGAGGCTGGTGCAGCAAATGTTGGGAACAAAGCTGAAATTCAGCACAGCCTTCCATCCACAAACGGATGGGCAGACCAAGAGGGTCAATAGAACCATAGAAGACATGCTCCGCATGTGTGTCTTAGATTTTGGAAAGCAATGGGAAGACCACCTTTATCTGGTGGAGTTCGCATACAACAACAGCTACCAAGTGAGTATTCAAATGGCGCCTTTTGAGGCCCTATATGGTAGAAGATGTCGCACGCCGTTGTCTTGGTTAGAAACGGGTGAGTCAAAGTTGTATAAGCGATCGGAAGTGGATGAGGCTACTTCTTTGGTGAGAACCATTCGGGAGAGGTTGCTTATCGCTCAGGACCGGCAAGCAAAGTACTATAATGCCAAGCACATGAACGTGGAGTTCGCTGTGGGCGATTATGTATACTTAAAGATCAAGCCATTCAAGGGTGTCTCGCGGGTGCGGCGATTGAAAAAGCTAAGCCCAAGATACCTTGGACCGTTTGAGGTTCTGGAGCGAGTTGGTGAAGCGGCCTATAGGTTGAAGCTTTCAGTGGAGCTTAGTGGATTACATGATGTATTTCATATCTCGGTACTTCGGAAGGCGGTACAAGAGCCTTCGCAAGTGATCGCGGTTGATCAATTGTCAGTGGATAGTGGGCTAACGACAAAGGTCAAGCCCGTGCGGATTGAGGACTCGGAGGTCAAGCGGCTACGTAATAAAGAGATCAGGATGGTCAAGGTCCGGTGGGACAATTGCGGTCGTGAGGAGCTCTCTTGGGAGCGAGAGCAGACTATGCTTGACGAGTATCCGGAGTTGTTCCGCTCATGTACAAATTTTGGTTTTGTACATGTCTTTCCTTTATGTAATTTCGTGGGCGAAATTATTTTAAGAGGGGGAGAGTTGTAACGCTCCGAAACTCAAAGGAGCGAAGGGGGGACATTTTGGGCCAGTTTGGGTTCTGGCTGCAGGCACACGGCCTGGGACACGGGCGTGTCCCAGGGCGTGTCAAGCCTGTGTCGACACTTAGCCGCGAAGTCGACGAGATTCGCTCGACGATGCGTCGAGACAAGGCACACGGCCTGCGACACGGGCGTGTCGCAGGGCATGTCGACCTGTCTCGACGATCGTCCCGGGGAGTCGACGAGATTCATTCGACGATTCGTCGAGACATGGCACATGGCCTGCGACACGGGCGTGTCGCAGGGCGTGTCGACCCGTGTCGACACTCGTCCCGGAAGTCGACGAATTCTGCTCGACGATCGTCGAGACAAGGCACACGGCCTAGGACACGGGCGTGTCCGAGGCCGTGTCGAGTGTGGAGACCGTATACATGGCCCTGGAGCCCAGGCGTGTCAAGGTGACACGGGCAAGGACACGGGCGTGTCCTAGAACCCGTGCAGTGCTCGGGTTGATTTCGGGGAAAAATGATGGGGGTACACGGCCGGCCACACGGCCGTGTCAGGTGGAACACGGGCGTGTCAGCTCGAACACGGGCATGTTCGATACCCGTGTGAGGTTCCAAGTGATTCGATTTTGACGGCGAATGAGGCACACGGCCCTGGACACGGGCGTGTGCCAGGACGTGTTCGGTCCAGATTGGGCATTTCAGCCCCGAATCGTAGCCGTTCGTTTCTTTAACTGAAGATCCAACGGCTGGGGGTTGTTCCTGAAGGGATATACCCATGAATGGACTTGGAAAACCCTTACTTTTCATAACTTCTCATCTTTCTAAAACCTTAGAGAGAGAGGAGAGCCAAGGGAGGAAGAAGGAGCTAGATCCCGCCATTGGAGGAGCTTCGGAGCTCCGAATCGCGAGCCGACTCCGGATCCACGGAGGCAAAGCTAGTGCGGTGCTTTTCATCCGATTACTTTTCAATGGCGCCAAAGAGGAACGCAAGGGTAACGATCCTCATCTTGAGCATGAGTAGCTATCTTTCTTTGCATAGGAAGCCCGCTCTCGCGAGTTTGCGGAGAGTTGGAGGCGTTCCTTCGGGTAGATATGTGAAGTCCCCGTTGTTTAGAGTCCGTAAGCGAGAACGGACATAGGCATGATGTGTGAAGCCTACCCGGACATGTTGGTCTGGATCGGTGATGTTGCATTGCATAAATGCCGGAGAAGACTCCGTGCTATTGGTTGTTTTTCGGGTTTTCTACGCGGTAGATTGCAGCAGGGAGCCTTGGGGACTAACCCAAAGGTGCACCCAGAAAACTGGGCGGATACGAGATCTTGCCAACTTGGTGGCCTGAGAGCCAACTTGAACATAACTGGGTTATGTGACTTGTGATGGAAATGGGACTCGGTGGAAGTTTGACCCGCGCAAATGGCTTAAATTGTCGTTGCGATGTGAGCACAGGTTTGATGGAACCGCACCCGTTCTATGTCGTTCGGTTAAAGAGACCTAAGGCACGTGGCACTTACCGTTGGCATAGATTAGGGTCTTCGGTGGTCAATGGCTTAAATTGACGTGACCCATGCCGGGAAGACAAATTGCTCATAGGTTTGGCCGTCTAAGTGACGGTGGGGAGTCCGGAATGTTTATGGCTTTAATTGACGTGACATCAACCGGTTCACCAAGAATGTGCCCTGAGAGTACGGGGCGTGTGGCCGTGCGAGCCAACGTCTGTGATGAAATGGCTATATATATACATTGCTCGCTTATGCTAATTAAATGCAGGGAAGGAGCATCGCCGCCCCGAGTTGGGGGCGGGATCGTTATAATTTGGTCAGCATTGCTGACCGTTGCCTTGTTTTGCCACCGTGCGGTGGTTTGTTGCTTGCAGGTGCAGCTGGACCAAGCGGTCAATAGCGGGCTAAAGCCCTTTTTGCGAAGCCGGCCCTCGAAGGCCCAAATGGAAGTGTTTACTGTTTTATTCATGTATGACCGGCCTGCGTGCCGTGGTTTGTAAAACATGTAATATCAAGTGAAACATTTTGTAAGGCCTTAAGGCTTATTTTGGGTATTTTGTATAACATTCCTATTCTGTACTAGTGGACATTCATGCTCAAATGCTGGGTTCTTTATTGCAACTTTTATAAACTGCTTCTGCTAGAATGCTCTGTGTAGGACGTTGAGATTGGTTGGATGGTTTCCATAAGTAACCACCCGGTCTGTCTGTGGCATACGGCGTTGGGCCCCGGCCGGACCTACTGCTATATGCTATGTGACGGATAGGGGGCGTTACATGTGTCGACACTTATGAAGGCCTGTGTCGACACTGGATAAAAACTGTATTGACACTTGGAGTTAACTGTGTCGACACTTGGAAAGGCTGTGTCGACACCAGAATCAACTGTGTCGACACCCAGAGGCTGTGTCGACACACAGTGAAGCATTGTCGACATCAAATGTATCTACAAACAGAGGTAGTGTCGACACACAGAAGACTTTGTCGACATCAACTGTGTCGACACACATGACTTGTGTCGACACACAGCAGAGTTTCAACAAAGTTAAAGAGAAGAAGTATTTGTGTCGACACACAGAGGCAGTGTCGACACATAGAAGATCTTGTCGACATCAAATGTGTCGACACATAGGACTTATGTCAACACATGGCAGAATTTCAACAAAGTAAATTCGTATGAAGAAAAGAAGTGACTGTGTCAACACCACAAAGGCTTGTGTCGACACATTCAACAGAAGGCTGTGTCGAGAAGTATTATCAACAACAGAAGAGATGTGTCGACACCACCAAGGCTTGTGTCGACACTTAGTCCACTTGTGTCGACACTTAGTGTGGCGTTCGACATTTCATGTGAGTATGTTTGAAGTTATAAAACCAATCCTTTTTGTTACATTTTATAAATGGTGAACTTATTACTATAACGCCATATCCCCTATGATGAAAAAAATAATATCTAAATCAATGTATATGTACTACTTTTACGGCCCTTTGATATTAACTGTTATAATTCAATTGGGACTTATATGCCTGTGAAAAGGGTAAAGGGAATCGGGACAGGTGGTACTAATATCTAATTTATTTTGTTGGGTACTGCACCCTGTTTGGATGTTGAAGCATTCACTGCTACAGCTTTATCTTGAGTGAGGCGGTGGTGTTGGTGAGGCGGTATTAACTATGCATATTGCTGAGCTGTTGCTTCCTATTCCTCATTTCCTACTTCTCACCGCTTGGAGTTGGTTTTGGAAGAAGAAACTAGGGCAAAGTCGCACTTCCTTTCCTCTCTGTGTGTGTGTCGATTCGGCAGATTTGGCCGGAAGATCGTGACGAAAGGGTGTTTTTGGTGACATCTCTCTCGTTGTGAGTTTATTTCTCCTTCCTTACTCTCCTTTTCTTCAGTTCAGATTAGTTGTTTTTGGTTTATGAATGTCATCGGGGTTAGGGTTCTCCAGTTTTCTTTTGGCATGTCTCTAGAGTTTGGGTCGTTCTTTGGTGAAGTGCTATTCGGAATTTATATGTAGCCGATGGAAGAGATGTTTGCATGTGTTGTGACCGGCGATTGTTGTTCTTTTTTTGTTCTAGCCGATCTTCCGCAGTGCTTAAATTACTAACCTATCTGTGTTCACCTGGATATAGGATGTTGGTAATTTTTGGTCAGATAATTATGCAGTTTGGGTACTGGAGTGGCCTTTTGTTGTTTCTAATGCCCATATTTCAAGCGGTGGGCTAATACTACGCTGTGCAATTTATCATATAGGGTTGTTGCATGATTAGGATATGCATAATTCTGTCTTGTAGTTCTAGTATTGAGCCACTAGTGTTTCTCCTTCATGGGTTTGAGATGGGGGCTGATGCACATGTGAAAGCTTCCAAGTTTCCTGATTAGGTTTCCTGATGGGTTTCCAGATTGGGTTTCCTGATTGGGTTTTCCGTTTGAGCCTATTTCCGAACTGTGAAAACTGCGATCAGTACTTATAGTGGTTTTAGCGTCTCACCTATAGTCCATATGCGTCAATGTCATAGCTATAATGCGATGCAACCTCGATATTGATGCCCTACTGATAAGGTTCCTAAACAGCTATTGCGAAGGATGGCATCTCATGATAGGCATGACGATGACGTTGGGCATGACACTGGAAAGGAAAACGTGTCGGTGAGCTTTATCTTCTTACTTTATGCTCTATTTTATGCAAATTTGTTTACTGGCCATTAGATTCTTATGCCTTGAGATATTATGAATTATAAAATCATTGATAACAATACTCGTTATTATGTATGGCCTTGGCAAAGGCAAACAGGCGAATGAACCTCTGAGGGGATAATCTTGTAAATAACCATTCTTATGTTATTGTCGACACATGATGTTGTTAAGGGTATAATGAACTTACTTGTACATAAATGATGTTCACAAATGCCAAATCAGTCGGCTGAAAGGCATAGACGCGTGATGAACGTACTGATTTGGACACAGAAACCCCTAAAGGGTTGGGCCCAAGATTGAAAGACAAATCTCAATACTGATATGGTACAGATACCCTTAACACCACCTTAATAAACGAGATAAATGATTTCATTGATTGCTAACCTGTTTTCCTCATTTATCGTTTTGTTCTTTAGATATACTATTAGTCATGAAGGTTACAGTTTTCCATATAAACATAATCTTGATACTGATTTATGCTAACATTGCTATGAGGCCAATGTTGAATACAGCCAGGTAAGCAGATAAAGTCTCGCTTAGTCTTTATAAGAGACTGATGATTTATCATTCCAAATTTTTAGGAAAAGGAAAACAGCATGCCAGTCATCGTTAGTGTACTGCTTGGAGTATATGAAGTGCTTGAAATCATGACTTTGATTTCATTTTGTGAAGATGTACACTATAGTTTTATATATAAGCATGTCTTGTTATATCTTTCCTTTTATATTGTGTAGGAAAATATGTTTATAGTTGGAATTTGTTCTGGATTGGACTTGGATGTGTGGTTATACTCATTGTGATGAATGAAAAAGTTTATAAAAGCTTTGTTATATTCATGAAAAGCTATTCTTGTGAATTGTGCGGACTACGGGCCGTTACAATTTAGTGGTATCAGAGCCAGGTTTTCTCAAAGCCTGGCCACAATGAGTATGTACACACGACCAGAGTTCAATTTTTTCGACATATAGCATGACCATGTGAATGTGTAAACTGCTAATATTATGTTCTATTGTTTGAAGGATCCTTTACAGACGGTAAGGGAAGCAATGTCAGAAGATAGTGATGCAGCCCAACAAGAACATCCGCAGCGGGAACATCTGTCAGCGGAGCAGCCTGTGCACCCGCCCTACGACCCCCCAGCACAACCCCCATTGACAGACTTTGCTTGTGTCCTGGCAGAAGCTATTAAACTGGTGCGGGATGTCCCTCCAACCCTACCGTCTTCAGAGTTTGTTGGGCCTTCGCAACAGAGACATTTTGATGTGGACTTAAAACAATTTCTCGATTTGAAACTGTCGGGATTTAGGGGTGGTCTATCACCCCTGGAGACAGAAGATTGGATCTCTCGTATAAAAATAATATTTGAAGTAATGCTTTGCCCAGAGGAGCGGAAGGTGGGCTTGGTCACTTTTCTTCTTGAAGGAGAGGCAAAACGGTGGTGGTTAAATGTTTGTGGACGGTTATCTGATCAAAGGCAAGGTAGCATTTCTTGGAGCACTTTTGTGCAGGAATTTACAGGATGGTTTGTGCCTGAGTCGGAGAAGAAGTTATTGCAAGATAGGTTCTTACGTCTGGTACAGGGTCCCCGCTCCGTACTCGAGTATGAAACCGAGTTTGCTAATCTCGCATTTTATGCTGAAGCTTTTATACCCAATGAGAAAGAGAGGTGTCGTAGGTTTCAAGAAGGTTTACGGGACAGCATTCGGGCGATATTAGTACCACTTGAAATTAAAGAGTATGGGGCTTTGGTACAGAAAGCACGTTTGATGGAGATAGATGCAGAGAAGACACAAAGAAGAAGGGAATTTGGGAAGAAGAAATCCCAGTGGACTGCAACGAAGGAGCCTTAAAAATTAGGTGCATCATGGAAATCTGGCGATTCTGGGAAGCGACCTCGTTTGGCAGATAGCGGCAGTGTGATGCAACCTCCAAGTCAAGAACAAAAGTGCGGGAAATGCGGCAAATCTCATAAAGTACAATGTTTAGTGGGGAGCAATGTCTGCTATTTATGCCGCCAGCCGGGACATCGCCAAAGGGAATGTCCTAGAAGGAAGGAAGGAGACAATAGTTCGAGGAGGTTACCAGCTCTGCAAGGTCAGAAAGTTTACCAGCTGAGTGTGACAAAGGAGAGTGAATCTCTTGCTTCAACCTCAGCTCCAGTAGAAACCTCAGTGGGAGAATGTCAGATTCAGCCCCGAGTATGCAATTTAAATCAGCAAGAGGCGATCGCAGATGATACTGTGGTGACAGGAATGATTTATGTTTATGGTCATCTGATGAAAGTTTTATTCAATACTGGTGCGAGCCACTCTTTTATATCCACTAGTGTATTGAGTGTTATTTTAGAAAAACCCTACATAACATAAGATATACTTCACGTCCCAAATAATCAACTCCTTCCTATGCAACAACGAGTGGTAGTTACTTTTCGACTGAATGATAAACTTTTTTCGGTTGACTTTGTGGTATTACCACTTACGGAATTTGAGATGATATTGGGAATGGACTGGTTAGTACAGCATGAGGCAGTCATTGATTGTAAACGAAAAGAAGTAACGGTGAAATGCTCCGATCAGAGTACAATAGTTTTCCAAGGGTTAAGCTCGGTTTCCAAAATGCTAATATCTGCATTGAAGGCTGCTAAGAAAATCCGGAAAGGATGCGAAGATATTTTAGTAATGATTCGAGGAACGACAGCAAAAACAACAGATATTCAAATGGTACCCGTGGTACGTGAGTTTCAAGAACTTTTTCCTGAAGATTTACCAGGACTTCCTCCGAGACGAGAAGTTGAGTTTGAAATCCATTTGGAAGAAGGAGCGAAACCGGTTGCAAAGACACCATATCGAATGGCTCCAAAAGAACTCGCTGAACTGAAATGTCGGTTGCAGGAATTAATAGACAAAGACTTTATTCGACCTAGTACGTCTCCCTGGGGAGCCCCGGTGTTGTTTATAAAGAAGAAAGAGGGGACACTGCGGTTATACGTGGATTATCGGGAATTGAATAAATTAACCGTGAAGAACAAATATCCTTTACCACGCATAGAGGATTTGTTTGACCAACTGGTACACACAAAAGTGTTTTCAAAATTGGATCTGAGATCAGGTTATCATCAGCTACGAATAAAAGAGGAGGATATTTTCAAAACTGCCTTTAGCACAAGGTATGGACATTACGAATTTGTCGTAATGCCCTTTGGATTAACCAATGCTCCTGCATCATTTATGGATATGATAAATCGCATTTTCAAGGATTATCTGGATAAATTCATCATTGTGTTTATTGATGATATACTCATCTATTCAACGTCGGAGGAAGAACACGCCCACCATTTGCGATTAGCCTTGCAGAGATTAAAAGAAAGTCAATTGTACGCAAAATTTGCAAAATGCGAATTTTAGTTGAAGGAAGTTTCATTTTTAGGGCACGTGATTTCAGAACAGGGTTTATCTGTTGATCCTGCAAACGTTGATTCAATCCTTAACTGGCCACAACCTACCAATGTGACAGAAATGCGGAGTTTTCTTGGGTTGGCAGGGTATTATCGACGATTTGTTAAAGATTTCTCCAAAATTTCCTTACCATTGACACAGTTAACACGCAAGAGTATCCCTTTTCAATGGAATGAAAACTGTCAACTCGCATTTGAAACACTCAAAGAAAGACTAATGACAGCTCCTGTATTAATACTGCCATCAGGGACAGACGGATTTCAAATTTACAGTGACGCGTCTTATAAGGGTTTCAGTTGTGTTTTAATGCAACTGGGGAAAGTAATCGCTTATGCCTCACGTCAACTGAAGGATGCTGAAAAGAATTATCTGACTCATGATCTGGAATTAGCTGTAGTAATTTTTGCTTTAAAAATCTGGCGACACTATCTATATGAGGTGAGATGCGAAATTTTCACATATCATAAAAGTTTAAAATACATTTTTACACAGAAAGAATTAAAATTTCGACAGCGGCGCTGGCTAGAATTTATAAAAGATTATGATGTAAGCATTCAATATCATCCTGGAAAGGCAAATGTCGTTGCCGACGCTTTGAGCCGCAAAAGTGTTGTTGAACCATCAGCTTTGAAAATCTTTAATGTGCAGCTCTTGCGGGAACTGGAAAAGATGGAGATAGTCCCCATTGTGTCCTCAGACGGTAAACAGACTCAAATATTTCAGATGCAAATTCGGTATACCTTAAAGGATAGAATCTTGGAAGCCATGCCAAAGGATTAATATTTGATGAACTTGGTGGAAAAGTAAGAAAGGGGGAATCTAAAAGTTTTACTGAACAGAACGGGTTACTTTTGCTGAATGGTAGGTTATGTGTTCCGAATGTGGACAATTTACGAAAGGATATACTATATGAGGCTCACAACACGCCCTATTCCGTTCACCCGGGTCGAACTAAAATGTATCATGACTTAAAGAAGGACTTTTGGTGGCTTGGAATGAAGAAAGACGTGATCACTTATATAGCATCGTGTCATGCATGCCAAGTTGTTAAAGCTGAACATCAAAAGCTCGGGGGTTATTTGCACTCGTTACCAATACCAGAATGGAAATGGGAGGATATTGCCATGGACTTCGTCTTTGGTTTACCTCGTAGTAAATTGGGTCATGACGGTATATGGGTTATCATTGATCGGTTAACAAAAAGTGCACACTTTATAGCAGTAAGACAAGATGGACCGCCAGAAAAATTGAATGAATTGTATATTGATGTTATTGTCAAATTGCATGGTATCCCTCAAACAATTATATCTGACCGTGATGGGCGTTTTACATTGGGGAATTGGAGACAAATTCATAAACGTTTGGGCACTAAATTATTATTTAGTACAGCATTTCATCCCCAAACGGATGGGCAATCAGAGCGAACTATCCAGTTCCTAGAGGATTTATTACGGATGGTTGTACTGGACCTCAAAGGCTCATGGGAGAAATATCTGGCATTAGTGGAATTTGCATATAATAACAGTTATCAGTCTTCCATCCAAATGGCGCCATTTGAAGCGTTATATGGTCGACGATGTCGTACACCGTTAAGTTGGGCGGAAGATGGTGAAAGACAATTGTATAACCAAGAGAAAGTGGATAAGTGGCATGAGAATATTGTACTTATTCAACAAAGAATGAAAGTGGCGCAGGATCGACAACAAAAATATTATAATGCCAGATATCGACTCGTGGAGTTTCAAGTTGGTGATCTCGTGTGTTTAAAGATTAAACCTTTTAAAGGTGTTACACGATTGCGGCGACTGGGAAAGTTGAGTTCGCGTTATGTGGGGCTATTCCCTGTTATTGAACGTGTTGGCGAAGTCGCATACCATTTAGCATTACCGGGGGACTTACAGAGATTGCATGATGTTTTTCATGTGTCGGCCCTTCGTAAATATGTTCGAGATCCCGAAATAATTATCCCAACTGAAAATCTACAACTTGAAAATGACTTGTCTAGCCCGATAGAACCATATCAGATTATTGATCAGCAAAGCAAGAAATTACGTAATCGGAATGTGAACTTTGTACATGTCTGGTGGAAAGGTCACCCACGAGATGAAGCGACTTGGGAATGGGAAGATACTATGCGAGAGTATTTCCCTCTATTATTTGACGAGCCTACAGCTTAACATTTTTGAGGATGAAAATCTATACGGAGGGAAGCATTGTTGCGTTCGACATTTCATGTGAGTATGTTTGAAGTTATAAAACCAATCCTTTTTGTTACATTTTATAAATGGTGAACTTATTACTATAACGTCATATCCCCTATGATGAAAAAAAATAATATCTAAATCAATGTATATGTACTACTTTACGGCCCTTTGATATTAACTGTTATAATGCAATTGGGACTTATATGCCTGTGAAAATGGTAAAGGGAATCGGGACAGGTGGTACTAATATCTAAATTATTTAGTTGGGTACTGCACACTGTTTGGATGTTGAAGCATTCACTGCTACAACTTTATCTTGAGTGAGGCGGTGGTGTTGGTGAGGCGGTATTAACTATGCATATTGCTGAGCTGTTGCTTCTTATTCCTCATTTCCTACTTCTCACCGCTTGGAGAGTTGGTTTTGGAAGAAGAAACTAGGGCAAAGTCGCACTTCCTTTCCTCTGTGTGTGTGTGTCGATTCGGCGGATTTGACCGGAAGATCGTGACGAAAGGGTGTTTTTGGTGACATCTCTCTCGTTGTGAGTTTATTTCTCCTTCCTTACTCTCCTTTTCTTCAGTTCAGATTAGTTGTTTTTGGTTTATGAATGTCATTGGGGTTAGGGTTCTCCAGTTTTCTTTTGGCATGTCACTGGAGTTTGGGTCATTCTTTGGTGAAGTGCTATTCGGAATTTATATGTAGCCGATGGAAGAGATGTTTGCATGTGTTGTGACCGGCGGTTGTTGTTCTTGCTTTGTTCTAACCGATCTTCCGCAGTGCTTAAATTACTAACCTATCTGCGTTCACCTGGATATAGGATGTTGGTTATTTTTGGTCAGATAATTATGCAGTTTTGGTACTAGAGTGGCCTTTTGTTATTACGAATGCCCATATTTCAAGCGGTGGGCTAGTACTACGCTGTGCAATTTATCATATAGGGCTGTTGCATGATTAGGATATGCATAATTCTGTCTTGTAGTTCTAGTATTGAGCCACTAGTGTTTCTCCTTCATGGGTTTGAGATGGGGGCTGATGCACATGTGACAGCTTCCAAGTTTCCTGATTGGGTTTCCTGATTGGGTTTCCTGATGGGTTTCCTGATTGGGTTTCCTGATTGGGTTTGCCATTTGAGCCTATTGCCGAACTGTGAAAACTGCGATCAGTACTTATAATGGTTTTAGCGTCTCACCTATAGTCCATATGCGTCAATGTCATAGCTATAATGCGATGCAACCTCGATATTGATGCCCTACTGATAAGGTTCCTAAACAGCTATTGCGAAGGATGGCATCTCAGGATAGGCATGACGATGACGTTGGTCATGACACTGGAAAGGAAAACGTTCCGGTGAGCTTTATCTTCTTACTTTATGCTCTATTTTATGCAAATTTGTTTACTAGCCTTTAGATTCTTATGCCTTGAGATATTATGAATTATAAAATCATTGATAATAATACTCGATATTATGTATGGCCTTGGCAAAGGCAAACAGGCGAATGAATTTCTGAGGGGATAATCTTGTAAATAACCATTCTTATGTTCATGTATTTATCAATGTGTCGACACATGATGTTGTTAAGGGTATAATGAACTTACTTGTACATAAATGATGTTCACAAATGCCAAATCAGTCGGCCGAAAGGCATAGACGCGTGATGAACGTACTGATTTGGACACAGAAACCCCTAAAGGGTTGGGCCCAAGACTGAAAGACAGATCTCAATACTGATATGGTACAGATACCCTTAACACCACCTTAATAAACGAGATAAATGATTTCATTGATTGCTAACCTGTTTTCCTGATTTATCGTTTTGTTCTTTAGATATACTATTAGTCATGAAGGTTACAGTTTTCCATATAAACATAATCTTGATACTGATTTATGCTAACATTGCTATGAGGCCAATGTTGAATACAGCCAGGTAAGCAGCTAAATTCTTGCTTAGTCTTTATAAGAGACTAATGATTTATCATTCCAAATTTTTAGGAAAAGGAAAACAGCATGCCAGTCATCGTTAGTGTACTGCTTGGAGTATATGAAGTGCTTGAAATCATGACTTTGATTTCATTTTGTGAAGATGGACACTATAGTTTTATATATAAGCATGTCTTGTTATATCTTTCCTTTTATATTGTGTAGCAAAATATTTTTATAGTTGGAATTTGTTATGGATTGGACTTGGATGTGTGGTTATACTCATTGTGATGAATGAAAAAGTTTATAAAAGCTGTGTTATATTCATAAAAAGCTATTCTTGTGAATTGTGCGGACTACAGGCCGTTACACTTAGTCTACTTGTGTCGACACATGACGAAGTTCAGTCTCGACACTTTCAGACAGAGACAGTATTTCAAGAAGTGACTGGATGACTTGACAGCTGCCATTTCTAACCGGTCTACTGCAACTGTCAAAGTTGTCAGAAGTTTGTTAGAAACCGGATCAGCCGGTTACCATGGAGAAAGACTATATAAAGGCTTTCTCCTTCAACAGAAGAGGTGATTATTACAATTAATATTGGAGATCTTACAAGATATCTAACAACACAAAAAGAAGAAGACCTTCGATAGAAGATCTAAGAAGTTAGAGAGAGCTCCATCTAAGAAGTGCATTTGCTGAACCAGGCTGCCAAGAAAGATTCAGATTAAAATCTGAATCACAAGTCTGAAGCTGATTGAAGATCAACTTCTCAGGAGATTCAACCCTACTGAGTTTAGATTCAAGAAGCTTTGAAGAAAGCTAAGAGAGGTTGTTCTCTACCATCAGATTCTTCTAAGAACTGATCAAGAAGACATTCATCCATTATCTCTCTTTCAGGGTGGTGGCAATATATTTTGTTTAATCAATTTTCTGTAGGATCTATTCTAGATCTAAGTTGTAAGTCTATTATATAAAGGTTGAGTGTAGGAGAATATTTTCTCTGAGTGGTAGGCCTTGTTGAATGCTGAGGTAGGGCTGTGAGCCTGAGGTGTAGGAGATTGTGATCTCTGTGAGTAGGCCTTGTTGAAGGCTGAGGTAGGGCAGTTGGCCTGAGTTGTAGGAGTGTGGATACACTCTGAGTTGTAGGAACCTGGTTTGGGTTCTAAGCTGTAATATCTGAGGATTTGAGGTGAAGTGCAGAAGTTAGGCCGAATCTAGCACACTGCTAGATATGCGAAGGGGGAAAGTGGATGTACCCAGACCTTGGGAAACCACTATAAAATTTGTGTGTACTCTGTGATTGAATGTTTATATGATTGTTGTGTTGTGTAGTTGTAGAATTTGCAATTTCTGGTTAAATTACAGAACAGATTTTCTGCCTTAAAAAGCAAAAGAAAAAGTACACCTATTCACCCCCCCCCCCTCTAGGTGGTTAGGCAGTAATTCTTTCAATAGCCCTGGACAATCAGATCCCCTTAGAAGGAAACGAACGGCCACGATCTAAACTTAAAACCAAAACACCTGGGCCACGCACGGCTTGCGACATGCCCGTGTCCAAGGCAGTGTGCCTCAATCGATGTTGAAACCGTCGCACCCAGAACAGGACACGGGCACTGTACATGCCTGTGTCAAACATGACATGCCCGTGTCACTCAGTATACGCCCGTGTTGCTGGGCGTGTTCCTCCATCGACACAGGATCAAAAACCACCCGAGAAGGACACGGGTATTCGACATGCCCGTGTCGAAATTAGCACACCCGTGTTAGGCTGAACACGCCTGGGCTCTAGGCCGTGTTAAATTCCCCTACACGACCCGACTCACAACCCGCACAGGACCCATCCTAGGACACACCCGTGTATCAGGCCATGTTCAAAGTCTCGACGATCGTCGACTGCCTTTTTGTCGACTTTGTGCAAAATTCATCGAGCACGCGCATGACACGGCCTTGGACACACCCGTGCATAGGCCATGTTCACTGTCTCAACACTTCGTCAAGCGCAGTTCGTCGACCACCTGAGTTCTCCATCGAACTTGAGCACGATACGGCCATGGATACCCACATATCCCAGGCTGTGTGACACTGCCAAGACCCAAAATTAGCTCTCGACGCTGTTCGTCCCTCTTTCAAATTTTGGGGCATTACAATGGCCCCATAAGACCCATGCCTAAGTCACCCAAGTGGCTAATTTGGACAAACCCAACCCATAGCTCAATTTGGTCAATTTGGGCTAACCTAGCCGAATCCAAGTGGGCTAAGCCCAAACTAGTGTGGCCTATTAGTCTAGGAGGTGGAGATTCACCTTTGGGGCCCACTAATTTCAGAGATTGGTGACTAGGAGAGAGAATGGGAGTTTTCCCCAATTTGGAGGAGAGAGAAATGAGAGCATAATGGCCATCATGGCCATGGAGGCTTCATAACCCCCCACTTTTATGTGGCTTTTACTCCTCTGAGGGAGAGGAGAGGCTTTCAGGAGGTGGTTGGCCATTGGGGTATCTCAGCCCCCTTAATTTGGTTGAAACTAAAGAGTTGAGTTTTTTGCCATTAATGGTGTTTGATGAAATTGGGGAGTTACAAGCCTCCTCTCACAAATCCCCTCTTTAAGGACCTTCACCAGAGCAAGGGCAAGCGTTTCCCCCGATCCTTTCTCAACTCAATTGAGGTTGGTGTAGAAATTGCAGAGGAGCCAACGCTTGGTGGTCGGAAATGGTGAGGAGGCAAAGCACACGCATTCAAGCCGTAAACCAGGTCCTCATCTACTCTTTCTTTATGGGTTGCATCTTAGGAATCTTTAGAGAAAAGAATCTTGCTCAATTGAGCACGATCCAGTGGAATTTTTCCACTGGTTTTTCGTGAAAATGAGGGTGTTGGGTTCGCTAGAATCCGCCGTCTCCGGCGGCCAAACCACATCCGACTGATAGCCCCCACCTCAATGGAGGTGGTGGTGGCGGTGGTTGGCCGGGGATGTGGTGGTGTAGGTGGTTGGTCGGGGAGGTTGTCGGAGGGCCGGGAATTGGGGCTGGAGTTGGCTCCAGGTCGGGCGGATCTGGGTCGTTGGCCGGAGGAAGAAGAAAATCAGGAACCACCTGATCTTGCTTTAAGATCCATGCAGATCTAAATATATTAAATTTGATTTATGTATATTTTTATCACATAATTACACCTAATTTGGAATTTATATTAAAAACACTCAAATGCCTTTTCAAAATAGTGGTCAACATGAAACTTGTAGCCCTATGAGTCTAGTTTATTTTAAAATTGATTTGAACCAATTTGGAGTTCAGGTCAGACCACAACACTCATTTTAATGAGGTATATACTTAAGGTTGATCAGATATTGTTTGGGGTGCCCCCATCAATCCTTATCTTGCTTTAAGATCCATGCAGATCTAAATATATTAAATTTGATTTATGTATATTTCTGTCACATAATTACACCTAATTTGGAATTTATATTAAAAACACTCAAATGCCTTTTCAAAATAGTGGTCAACATGAAACTTGTAGCCCTATGAGTCTAGTTTATTTTAAAATTGATTTGAACCAATTTGGAGTTCAGGTCAGACCACAACACTCATTTTAATGAGGTCTATACTTAAGGTTGATCAGATATTGTTTGGGGTGCCCCCATCAATCCTTACCTCCAAATGACTTGAAATTTGGAGCACAAGCCATTAATATCTTATTCTATAACATATCCAAAACTGGGAATTTTTGGAATAAATGTTTATAAAGTTCTGGAAATCATTTCATTTTTCATTTAAGGTTTAATTAAAGGGCCTAATGACCTCGAAATCCTTCCAAATTTTGCTGAGCGGTCCTTGGGGATAATATAGGACTCTTTATAAAATTTCATCACATTTGGAGATGATTTGGTTTGGAATTTGGTAAACCTTATCATAGTCTTAAAAGGGTTATTTAGGTCAAGGTGTCCCTTGTTGGTATTGAGTGACCAAAACACCTCAACAGAGGTTGGAACTTAGGCCAATAATTTGTTATGACAATATACACCTTCACATGGAGTTGGGGTCGATTAGGGTGGATTTTCCCTTGGATCCTAGTTCAAACCCTAAGGTTGAACTTTGGGGATTTGTGAAGGACATAGGGTGATATGTCTGTGTATGGACTTGGTGTTTAGTCCATGTGATCTTAGGGTGGGGAAATACCCTAGGAAGGAATTTAGTGGTATTTCGACACATGCACCCCACTTTAATCACTTGGAAATTATTTAGGTCTATACACCTTATGGAATAATTAAGGGGCATATGACTTTGGATCTTCATGAGAATTTGGTCGGGGTAATTTTATAGTAATATTAACTTATAAAATTTTTTATAGGATGTTTTGATAACAATACCTCATACTTGTAGATATAACTTTCACCTTTCTCTTTTTGATGATATTGAAGTTATTGTGGTTTAATTGTCTTAGAATGATATGAAACTCTGGCAAAGTTAATTAAATATCATTTGTATGCATTGATAAATTATTTGGAATAATTGGGCATCTTCTCTTAGTATTTCATGTGTAAAGTGAACTAGTGCACCTTATTTTGATAAATAGATAATAAATACTACATCTTGCTGAAAAATTATGTTACTTGGCCAGAGAAATTTTTAGGGCATAATAAAGCATAAAATATTATTACATGTTATTTGGATGAGGTTATAAGAATGTTTTTTCACAAAGTACACTATCATGGATTTATTTGAGGTACTTTTCTATATAGTTTACTGACCTTGGAATTACATGAAACTTAGTCATTAATGTTTTATGATCATAAGAAGGCTCTGGTAATTTTCGTATAATTTTTGCACTATTAATTGTGCTACTCCCTTCATTACCTATATTTATTTGAATTACCATGAATTAATTATTTAGAGGTTATTACCTTTATAAAAATCTGTGAAATTTGGTATTCACTGATATTTTGCTATTATATAGTGTTCATAATTTTTGTATGGTCATAACTTAAGAAAATCTAGTACTTCATGTTCAAAATACCCATGACCTAACTTTTGGGAAACTTTATTAAATGCCAAATTAATTAGGAAAATTACAAGTTTCTGGATTTAGGCTAAATGTGTCATGATAGACCCCCAATAATTATCTTAGGGCTTTTGTATGAAAGTTTGGAGTACCTCCTGTCATGTACATCATTTAGCTTAGATTGGTCCGCATATAGTAAAACTGCGGAAATTGTGATAGCATGTAGAACGGACATAGGGAGATGGGGTTAATAGTTTACTGATTTTGGTGAAGTTAAAATGAGTTCATCATTAGGAGTCATGATGTGTAAGTATCAGGTTGTCTGGTGTTAAATGGTGCTCAGGGTCGACGGAACATCGTCCTTCCTGTGGAGTGAAAGAGAGTCGAAACACACTAGGGTTAGATTTAGTATAACTTTAAATGGGATTGGCTATGGGTAGATACCAATAATAATAAGTACCTTGCGAAAGGGAGCTTTGGGCTTCAGCCCACCGTAGTTCCTAGTGCCCTCGAGAGCCCTTCACAGGGAATGCCTTGGGCAGTCCAAGGTTAATGTAAGACATAAGACTAAACGATTTACAAGAGTAATTAGAAATACTCTATGATTACACTTACACTCACACTTCCCGGTGTTGTGGGAGTTATGTTGGGTCTCACGAGCGGTAGGCTTAGTGGTTTTGGTGATGGGCAGGTTAGCCCGGCGAGCCGATGGCTCGATAGATATTTTGTGACGGACGGGATAGTCCAGAGAGCTTTGGCTCGGGGGGTAAATACATTAATGTTACATGTGCGTAAAATATAAGGTGGTGGGTCTTTGGTATTGGAGAGTCATGGCACCGACACCAATACGATGACTCGGCAAGTGTGGTTTAGCACTTAGCCAAATAATGTCTGGTACACCAGCCGGCAAGAGTACGCAGGAGCTCCGCTTAGTGCACCAGCATTGAGGCCTATGATAGGTCTGACTAGTAGTGCTGATACCGGTTTAGAGTTGGGCGAGGGCCAACCCACCGCTTCTGTTTTCTACTACTGAGGTATCTTGGAAGGTTAGGTTCCAAAAAGGGTGAACTAAAGGTTTGTGTGTACAGAGTCGGGTGTATTTGTTGCACTTGCATGTTCTTATCATAGCAAAATTACATGACATAGCATAATCATTGCATATAACCCTTGACACCTATTGTATAAATTGGTATGGGACTCTTTGTACAGTAGGACTTGCAAAACGACCACTTGGTCTATAGGTTTCTAGGGGCATTCCTATAGGTCATAGTTACTTACTTAGTTTACCTTCTTGTACTTTTACTCGCTCACCTTGTTCATGTGTACACTCATATTGCTTACTGATACTTGTTGTGGTTTTATACCAATAATAGACAAGTTCCACCGTCACCTTCTTACTTTTATTACTCTCCACCTTAAATACCTTCCATTTCCTTGTCCCCGCTCGGTGCCTAGGAGACATTTGTGGAGGGGTGGGGGATGATAGGAATTAGTATTTTTGACTGACGGTCATTGACCAAATCATTTTAGGGGATCGTGGAGCCGAACCTGGAGATGTAGCCCCAAAGGTCGGTGTGCTTGGAGATGGGACAGTCTAGTACATGAGTTCAAGCAGCAGGGACAGTGAGTCCCGACCGTTAGTAGATACTATAGATTTGCTTCCGCATTGAGTGACTTATAGTGAGGATCATGATGTATCGGGTAGGATCCCTTTTATTAATACTTTGATTTATCGTTATTGTGGACTCTCCCTTTGTAGGGATTTATTTTATATTCATGTGATTTCTGGTGGACCGGTATTTGAGTTTTATTCTACTCTTGTACTTACTCTTCTCTTCTGCGATCGGTAAGACTGGCAGGATCGGCGTTTTGTAGTGACGACCTTCCCAGGTGTGTTGGTGTCTCCGCAAAGCGGCGGTTCTAGGCATAAGACCCTATTGGTTTTGCTAAAAATGGGATCTTACAAACTTGTATCAGAGGGAAACCTTGATCGGAAGAGTAGAAGTCCACTAACCCTGGGTCACCCTAGCTCGAGATTAGTTTGGGGATAAACTAAGCAGCAGAAGCTGTAGTGTGTCTATATGGGGGATCACATGTAATTGTCCACTTTTAACTAGGTTTGGGTCAAATTTCTTAGAAGTGGCCTTTGTTATGTGGCCCCCGGCACATCCTACAACACAGTGCGGAGCACAAAAAACTCTGAATGTTGTACCACATCCACCGACTCCCACTTTGTTTCTATAGTCGGAGGTGGGGCAGACTTTGAAGGCCATTTTGGAGGCCTTCAAGGCCCAGCAGGCTCCGGCTCTGCAGTCGAACTTGGGGGCCAACTGGTTGAGCATCTTTCGAGGACTCTCTCCCCCATATTATATTAGGACGGAGTCGGTCGTATGGATGGAAGAGTTGCTTGATATCATGTTCGAGATGCTGACTAGGATACGGTGCCTGTGGGAGGAGAGGGTGCCTTTGGTAGTCTCCTGCTTGAATTCTCAGGCCAAGAGGTGGTGGAAGTCACTTCTAGATACGGTGTTTGCAGATCAGGAGGTTACTGACAATGCTTGAGAGGAGTTCAGGGCTGCACTGTTTTAGCACTTTGTCCCACAGTCTGCAAGAGATGAGCTGGAAGACATGTTCCTGCAGCTGAGGCAGGGCAACAGGACGGTGTTGGAGTTTCACTGGGAGTTCACTCACTTAGCCTGGTTTGCGGACTCCTATCAGCTGGATAATGTGAGGTATACCAAGAGGTTCTATAAGGGCCTTCGAGATGATCTGAGACAGGCTCTTTTGTTTGTGTTTGACATGCCTTTACCTCAGATTCTAGAGATGGAAAAGAGGATGGATGCTGATTTGCACATGGCTCGAGGCTGAAAGAGGCCAACTGAGGATCAGGGTCGGGAAGGCAGGAATGATCAGCGGAGGGGCCGCGTTGCTGATGATAGAAGGGCAGAGGACCAACCTTGACCAGAGGTGAGGCAGGAGACGAGGGAGTCGATGGTATTGTCCCCTCAACCTCTTCAGATGTGGGAGATACAGAGGCTCAGAGGTCTGGCACTTCCCCCGCCCGAGTGCTACAATTATCATTAAGTAGGGCACATCCGAAGAAACTGCCCCATTAGAAGGGCACCTATACTGGCACCACAGGTTGCCCTGTCCGCTCAGCAGTTTTCTGGTCGAGGCCATTAAAGAGGATGTGGTTTTCAGGGCGGAGATCAGAGGCAGGAGAGGGAGTAGGTGTATACTCTAGACTTGGCCCCACCTCGGGACTCGGGAAGGGTGATTGCAGGTATGCTAGTAATTTTATGTTGTTATTTACCTTTGGAATTTTAGAAACAACAAACAACAGTAGCATACTAGGAAAGAAAACCACAAGCTCAATTGCCTAAACATATTTAAATAAAAGGAATAGTTATGGTGTGTGGCAAACCTGCCCATACCTTGGTGGTTACGGGGGTGTCGCACAATTTCGTCTCTGAGGAGTTCGTAAAGGGACTGTAGGAAGTCAGACATTATTTGGGAGTCGTCAGGAAGATGAGTCTCCCCGATGGGACGGAGGCCATAGCTACTGCTAAGTGCCTCCTAAAGGTGACAATTGATGGTCTGACACTCGAGGACCCAGCAACGGTCTTGAGGATGTCGGACGTCGACCTGGTTCTGGGCATTACATGGCTTACTTAGAACCATGCCCAGATAGATTGCCCGGCAAGGAAGGTTGTACTAAGATATGACGGCTCCTTCGCAAACTTCGAAGGTACTACTCCCATCTGTCGTAGGATGTTATCTTCTACTCAGGCCGTCAAGGCGCACATGCAGGGAGATGAGGTTTATCAGGTATTCTTCGAGATGGTCGAGGTCAAGATAATGGTTGACGATATATCGGTGGTGAGGGACTTTGTGGATGTGTTTCTGGAGAAGCTACCAGGATTGCCGCCACACCGGGAGAAGGATTTTCAAATCCAGTTGGTGCCGGGAGCTAAGCAGGTGTATAGGGCTCCTTATCGGATGGCTCTGAAGGAGCTGGTAGAGTTTAGGAGCTAGCTGGAGAAGCTGGTGGAGGCTGGATTTATTATGCCAAGTTCCTCGCCTTGGGGAGCTTTGGTTTTGTTTGTGATGAAAAAGGATGGGACCCTCAGGTTGTGCATCGACTATCGTGCACTAAACTAATTGACAGTCCGGAACACATATCCAGTGCCAAGGATCGATGAGTTATTTGATCAGCTAGAGTGAGCACATTGGTTCTTGAAGCTGGATCTGAGTTCAGCATACTATCAGTTACGGATTCAGGAAGAAGACATCCCAAAGACGGTGTTTAGCAACAGATATGGCTTGTATGAGTTTATCGTGATGCCCTTTCGGCTCATCAATGTGCCATGGGCTTTCATGAGCTTGTTCAACCGGGTCTTCGAGCCATACCTCGATAGGTTTGTCATTTTATTCATAGATGACATACTTATTTATTCGAGGACGAAGGAAGAGCATGCATAATATCTAGCCTTGACTCTAGAGAAGCTCAGGGAGCATCAGTTGTATGCCAAGTTTAGCAATTGCCAGTTTTGGCTGACGGAGGTAGCCTTTTTAGGCCACATTGTCAGTGGAGCAGGACTGGCAATGGATCTTGCGAAGATTCAAGCAGTGCGAGACTCGCCTCCATTTAATACAGCCACGGATGTCCGATGTTTTCTGGGATTGGTTGGGTATTATCGTAAGTTTGTGCAAGGATTCTCTCAGATAGCCCTTCCACTCACTTCTTTGATGAATAAGGACACTCCATTCATTTGGACGCCGCAGTGCGAGGCGGCCTTCCAGGAGTTGAAGTGTCAGCTAACGTCTGCCCCTATCCTTGTTCTTCCATCTGGGAAGGAGGGCTTCTAGGTATACAATGATGCGTTGTTTCAGGTTATGGGTGTTGTACTGATGCAGCATGGGCATGTGATAGCATACGCCTCCCTCCAGCTGAAGAAGCAAGAGCAGAACTACCTTGTGCATGACTTGCAGATGGGAGTAGTGGTGTTTGCTCTGAAGATTTGGTGGCATTACCTTTATGGTGTGCACTGCGACATATTTTCGTATCACAAGAATCTGAAATATGCGGACACGCAGAAGGAGTTGAACATCCGCTAGAGAAGATGGGTGGAGTTTCTATCTGATTATGAGTACATGACACACTATCACCCGGGAAAGGCGAATGTGGTGGAGGATGCACTAAGCCGGAAGACTACCACTTCAGGAGCAGAGCCCCAGTTGATGGATATGGAGTTGGTATAGATGATGGAGGATATGTATATTACTTTGGTGTCCTCGGATGACTCAGAGCTTTATGAGGAGTATCTGGCCGTGATGAACACTACCAATGATATTCGAGATCGCATCAGGGCTGAGCAGAGAATGGATGACAAGATAGAGCCAGTATTCAGGACCTTGAAGGTGGGCACGGCCGGGGAGTATACAGAGTAGGATGGGTTGTTATGCTTTAGAGTACGGGTGTACATACCGGCTAAGGGTAGGATTCGGGAGGACATTATGACCGAGGCTCACTACAACAGGTACTCGGTGCACCTGGGAATCACTAAGATGGAAGTCGACCTGAAGAGGACGTTGTACTGGTCGGGCATGAAGAGGGATATCACATACTTTGTGACCCATTGCGAGACTTGTCAGTTAGTGAAGGCAGAGTGTAATAGTCCGGTCGGATTGTTGAAGTGACTTCTGGTGCCGGAGTGGAAGTTCGACAGTATCGCCATGGATTTCATACATGGTCTTACTCGATCACATGCGGGGAACGACTCGATATGGGTGATCGTCGATCGATTGACAAAGGTGGACAGATTTCTACCGATCAGGAAGGATGCTCCAGTGGGTGACTTGGTGCGGAGGTTTGTGGAGCTGTTCGTCTAATACCATAGAGTGTTGAGGATGATAGTGTCCGATCGTGATGGAAGATTTATGTCCAAGGAGTGGAGGTCGGTCCCGGCTTATTTGGGACCCGGTTGACATATAATACCGCCTTCTATCCTCAGACAGATGGGCAGACAGAGCACACCAATCGGACAATAGAGGATCTGTTGCGTCTTTGCATACTGGACTGTAGAGAGCCATGGGAGAGGTAGCTACTGTTGATCGAATTCTCGTACAACAATATCCACCGGTCCAGCATCGGCATGGCCCCTTATGAGGCTTTATACATGAGGAGGTGCAGGACTCTTTTTCTTGGATCCATGATGATGATCCGAAGTCACTTGGCTCGGAGTTTGTCGAAGATGCGGATACTCATGTGTGGTTGATTCGAGACAGGATGTTGGAGGCCTAGAGCAAACAGGCTAAGTATTACGATGCTCGGCATCGTCAGGTAGAGTTTCAGATAGGAGACCGAGTGTTTCTGAAGATACATCGGATGCATGGAGTCTCGCTGGTGCATGGTCGGAAGAAGCTCAGTCTGAGATACATGGGGCCTTACAAGATCCTAGAGCTGATTGGTCCCTTGGATTACAGACTGGAGCGGCCTCCAGAGCTAGCGGGTTTGCACGACGTCTTCCACACCTCCTCCCTCAGGAGAGCTCTACTTCAGCTGGAGCAACAGATTACGACTACAGTTGGGCCTATAACATCTAATCGATCAGTGCACCTAAAGCCGATTCGTATAGACGATACTGGGATACGTGTAACGCCCTAGGTTCAGGAAACGCTCTTCTGGAAGGTACCGCGCGGTGGTAGAGCTACTGCTGGTGGTAGCTCGATGTTCTCTGCGCTCTCGACGCTCCCGACGCTCTCGATGCTCTCGGCGTCTCAGTGCATGTTAGCACCAGGTGGTAATGTATACCGCACGGCGGTAGTACGCTCAATGATTGCGTCGAGTCCCTCAGTGCTCGACGTTCTCGAGTTGTTAGCGCACGGCTTTAACCTTACCGCAGGCGGTAGCAGAGAAGTTATGGTGTGTCCATATGTAAGCGCACAAATGGACTTCTGAGCGGTGTCGTCCTCGAGAAGCCGAACGATTAGGCTACCGCTTGGCGGTAACATCCCACCGTGCGGCGGTAGCTCTCGTAAACTGAATTCTTGGAGGAATCTTGATCGTCCACTGGTTTTACTTTGAGATCTAATGGCTGGTGCATGCCTCTGTGGGTATATGGCCGAGAGTTAGGTTTTCCCAACTCATTTCTCCGTTGGCTCTGTTGGAACACCCTAGCTGCACTTCCAGGCTCTCTCTTTCTAATTTCTAGAGAGAATGGAGAGTGAAGAAGGAAGAAGAAGGAAGAGATCACGCCGCCGTTGGAGTTCCGAAGCTCCGATTCGCAAGTCGAGTCCGGATTTGGGGAGGCAAGGTCGTTGCGGTCGCGTCCATCCGTCTAGATCTTGGGCATGTCACCGAAGAAATCAAAAAGTATAACAATTCTTTACTTAGACATGTGAAGTCCTCTTCCTTTTGCATAGGAAACCCTCTCACGCGAGTGTGCGGTGAGCGTGAGGTATTCCTTCGGGTAGATATGGATTATCCCCATAGTTTTGCATATAGAGTTCATAATTGAAGTACGGACATAGTCATGGTCTGTGAATCCCATCCGAACGGGTTGGTCTAGATTGGTGATGTTTCATTATGCATGTATTGCCGGAGAAGACTCCGTGCTGTTTGTTTTTCAGGTTTCTACGCGGTAGATTGCAGCAGGAAACTTTGGGAACTAACCCGAAGGAGCACCCAAAAAACTAGGCAGAAATGCATTTCTGCCAGGTACAGCGCGGCGGTAGTATTACCGCCGGTGGTAGATCTACGAAATAGCTATTGTGAGGCCTGTCTTGTGGAGACCTGGTGGCTAGTGTGTGGGGTTGCGCGCTCTGGGAGCCCAGTTTGGTGGCCTGAGAGCCGACCTTATGCATAACCGGGTTATGTACTATTGTATGATTGATATGTTGGGACTCGGGGAAGCTTGACCCGCGCCGATGGCTTAAATTGATATGGAGATGTGAGCAATGGGTGAGTAGAACCATACCTGCTCTATGTGGTTCGGTTAAAGAGACATAAAGTATGTGTCACTTATCGTTGGCATAGAGGACGAGTCTTAGGCCTTGGCCGGAAATACTGTACTGCTCACGATGGTTGCCGTCCTGGGGGCGATGGTGAAGCCTCAGATTGTACCAGATTCACTGAGAATGTGCCCTTGAGAGCACGGGGTGTGTGGCCGTTCGTGCCTATGCCTGTGGTTAAGTATGCTTAAATTTCACTTTCATTTCTATGTTGCGCTATTTGTAGGCCAGACTTAAAAATATATAAATAGATCCAAGAGGGTACCTCTGAATACAAGCTTTCAAGTTTTCTCCTTCTTTAGTCCTATAACAATTTTTGAGATGCCCTTAGCTCAGCACTGGCTAATGAGGGGAAGCACTTTAAGATATTCTTGGTGTGTGGTGAGACCTCCGTGCTCAACCCTTGGGTCAGTCTAGAATCCTAAGTTCTCAGTCAAGCGTGCTTGCTAGGAGAAGTAAGTGTGTGGTCACCCCTTTCTATGGTCCAATCTCCATAGAAACCGAGTCTCAGTTTCAACACCTTCGATTACAATTATTGATGTCTTACTTTCATCTAGACGAGTCATAATTTTAGGAAAAAAATTTTGGTGCGTCTGACGCTCACACCTCTATATGCGTCATGGTCAATTTTATGCACTAAATAACATTATTCGGCATCTGCAATTTTTTTTACAAAAAAATCACAAAATATTAATTTTGGTTGTTTTACAATTATTTTAGGCAGCTGTTAAAGGCAAACCTATTTTCAATAGTCGCACACCAAAAAAGGAAAAAACCCTCTATATTTTCTTCCGCCTGTTATTACGACGCAAACCTTCTCGCCCCCAAATCGCAAACCCTTCGGTTACCCCGATAACCGCTGATTTCCGCTCCTCCCGCCGGTAAACGCCGAGAGGAGAAGACGCGACCGCTTCCTCGTCGTCGCGCCCCGCGTCGCCCGAGTCACCGCCGCAGTCCCCATTACTGCCGTTCATCCATTCCCCGGACACCTGGAAGGGTTACGCCATGGAGAACAGTAGTTGGCAAGAAGGTAAACAGAGCTTCGATTCTTTACCCATTTCAGTATGCAGTTAGGGTTAGGGTACTTATTGGCCTTCCCTGTTGCTTCTGATTGCTCCGCGCTCGCATTTTCTTTCATTTTTTCGTTAGTTTAGGGTTTACTATTCCGAGTTATTGTAATTGATGGCATTGCTGTGCGTTGTTGGTAGATGATTTTAACAGGCCATATTCCTTTCTTTGAACTCAACAATGGGATTTCTTCCTTCCCTCATCCTCCTTGTCAGTGAAACTAATTTTAATAGGCCATATTCCTATCTGAATGCAGTTGCTAAGATCTGGTTTGTTTGATTTTTTCAGACCCAAATTCGGATGGGGAGAAGCTGGGAGAGGAATGCTCTAAGGAAGGTATTATATGCTCTGTTGTGTACGAATTTGGATGCTCTGCTGTGTTGTTTTGGTATAGTTTTGTATGGTTTTTCCAAACTGATGTTGTGTGTTTTTTGTATAGTTTTGTATGCTCTGCTCATGTATGGTTTTGGATGCTCTGATGTGTGGTTTTGTCTTGTTTGTATGGTTTTGTATGGTTTTGCAAGGTTTTGTATGGTTTTGTATGTTTTGTATGGTTTTTCCAGTGAACTCCTACTGGTTGTGTACTCCGAGCTGTTGTAAGTGATGGTTATGTTGTGTATTTGTAGTGGAATTTGATGTTGCATCTAGTTTTGAGACCGAACAACTCTTTCCATCCAGAGAATCACTTGTTGAGTTGGTTCGAGGTGTTGGCATAAGTTTGGGTTTCGTTGTGACGATAAAAGGTTCAGACAAGCTAACAGCTCGACTCACACCTCGTATTTTCTTGGGTTATGACAGAGGGGGGAAATACCGGGCTAATCAAAATAGGAAGGATTTTGTGAACAAAAAATGTAGAAAATCATCAAGTAAGCGGTGTGGTTGCCCATTCAATGTCAAAGGCCAAAAATCAGCAAATGTTGATGAATAGAAGGTTATCGTTCTTTGTGGTAAGCATAACCATGAAAATGTTCATTTGGAGGCACACACGTATGCTGGCCGGTTAAATGAGGCTGAGGGCAAGATAGTGGAACAGATGTATAGTTCCGGAGTCAAGCCACGAAAAAGTTTAGCTGCCGTGAAAAAACGTAGGGTAGGAAACACAACAACCATAAGAACTATTTACAACGAGAGAGTGAAGTTGCAGAAGAAGGAATTAGATGGAGCAACCCCTCTGCAATTTTTGTATCGATGTTTTACTACAGAAGGTTATGTGTGCTACAACAGAGTAGATGTGAGAACCAATCAACTGCGTAGTCTTTTTTTTTCTCATCCAGTTTGTTGGATCCCTAGTTGATTTGGGCTAGGTTCACTGACTTAAGATGTGACCCATCTTGTATAGCCAGGGTCAATTTGCGTCCTAGAGTCTAGGTTAAGTCCTTAGGCTCAACTCCAGATGGACCAGCTTTCAACAAGACCCTTAGAGACTCTAGACTCATAAGTTTTTCAAGACTAAGTAAAGTGAGTTCGACGTTCGTCGAACTCAGCTAGACGAAAGGAGTTCTGCGGTCGACGATCGTGAGATAATTCTTAGTGCTGAGCTCGACGATCTATGTTCTCTGTTCGATGAAAACTCAGTTTCTACTTCAAGCCAAAGTCAGGAGGACTTCAAATTTTTCTAAGTCCAGCTTCATGCTTCGGTCGACAAATTATATTCTGAGCTCGACGAACTTGAACCTCAAGTTCACAGCTTCTCAGGTCGACGAAGTCAGCTTCTCAGGTCGACGAATATTATTCTCTACTCGACGCTTTCTGGACTCAGAGAATCTGTGTCGACACTCAGGATTTCAGTCGACACCAGCTTATGTCGACACCAGAGGATTTGTGTCGACACCAAGATCTATATGTCGACACCAATTTATGTCGACACAGCATTTCAGCAGATGCAGAGTATTTTGTCTAAGTCCAGAACTTTTCTCAACTTGACGAATTTGATTCTCAGCTCGACGAATGAAGAATGTCTGTCAGATGTATGAAGATTGTCTGGTCGACAAACTCTATCAAGCTTAGCTCGACGAACTCAAGCTCAACTCGACGAACTCAAGCTCAGCTCGACGAACTCAAGCTCAGCTCGACGAACACAAGTTCAGCTCGACGAAATATGTTCTTCGTTCGACGAATCCAGATTAGGTTTTCTTCAAAGCTCCCGTCCCGTTTCTTGGCGCTGATTCCTGAACATTTAATGCCAGATCTTCTCGGAATGTTACCATTAGAACGAGCATTGACTATGGACGATCACATGCCGTTTTTCCATGGGACAGTTAGGAAAGTCATTGATTGCTGATTCTTTCCAAGGTCGACTGTAATTACTGCTCGACATTCAAAAGTTTGAATATCCCTCAGTTAGTCACAGACACAGATAGACACAAAAGAATACAGAATCAAGCAGAGTTAAAGAATTACAGTACAGAAGATACTCTAAAGTTGCAGAAGAACAATCTTTTCAAAAATCTAAAGTTCTTGACTGCAATCAGCCTTGACCAGAGAACTCTCTCAAGAAGAAGAAGAAGAACAACTAAATTCAATCAAGAGTCTTCTTCTCTCTATTCACAGGATAACTTCAAAGGACAACAATCAATCAATCTGTCAAAGAAGTTCCTGAAGCAGTTCTGGTCCAGGCATTCTAGGTCATTGAAGGCCTATCACCCTGAAGTAGTGCTCTAGCATTCCTGACCAATTCAAGATCTCAGGGGGAGCAAGAGCTGCTACATCAATCTACAAGTCTTCTCTCTGACTGTTGATAGAGAAGACACTATCTCCCTCTCTCTAATTCCTGTACAGGGTTTTAAATCCCTTCAAAATTATTCTCGTTGCAAGTCTCCTTCCAAAAGACTTGAGGGTTTGGTTTTTGGGTACCTGATCAAAACCCATTGGTGCTCAGGACACCTGATCAACTCATCCTGCAGTGGATTCCTACCTAGGGTGGTAGAAGAGTGGATGTACCCAGATTGATTGGGGAACCACTTAAGCTCCTTGTGTCTTCTGGTTGCTTATTTTCTTTTGTTTTCTGGCTGTGGTTTGTGATTGCTTTTTGATTAGATAGTTACTGTAGTTCATTTGCTTCTCTGTTCACTTAGAAATACAACAAGAGTTGTAAAAAAAAAGTTTTTAGCAAGCACCATACTCTATTCACCCCCCCCCCCCCTCTAGAGTATATCAGATCTAACTTGCACTTTCAATTGGTATCAGAGGCAGGTTGGTTAAAAATACCACACCTTAGTGGTTGCACAGGCTAACACCTGAACCCGAAGATCCCTCTAGTTAGATCTGCTTGTTTAAGTTTTTTTACTAGATTTATTTCTTCACAGAACATGTCCCAAAACAAAGATTATGCTACCACCATACCTCCAGTGTGCAACCTATCTAAGTTTGCACTTTGGAAGGCTAGGATTAGATTGTACATGAACTCTATTGATGAAGACATTTTCAATTCTGTTTTGACAGTGTGTCTAAGACCTCCAGAAAATACAAGTACAAGTGTTTTTCCACCTCCTTCAGGAACAGATGCAGAAATAAAGAAATGGAAATTGGCTGATGCAAAAGCTATGAACATTCTAGCCCAGACTATGTCTGATGAAATATTCCAAAAGGTAGCTGAATGCAACTCAGCAAAGGACATCTGGGACAAGTTATCTGAGATAGTCTCAGGATCTGCTGATGAGAGAAAAGATAGAAGATCTCATCTCATAACCCAGTATGAGAATTTCAAGAAAGGAGAAGCTGAGTCAGTAGCAGACATGTATAATAGACTCAGTCTCATAGTCAATGAGCTGAAAACTTTGGACAAGGAGATCTCATTGACTGAGCTCAATGATAAAATCCTAATGTGCTTCCCAAGCACTTGTGACTCAAGGATCTGGCCAATCAAGGATGCTAGAAGCCTAAATGAGATCACAGCTGAAGCTCTCTTGGGCAAGCTCAAGTCTTATGAGCTGCTCATCAAGAATAGGGAAAAAGAGCAGAAGGCTGCCTCACCAGCTACAAGAAAAGAAAAATCAATAGCTTTCAAAGCCATTGAAGATCAGCCTGAAGACAAAGTCACAGGCAATGAAGAGCTGCTAAGCTTACTGACCAGAAGATTTTACAAAATGACCAGGAAAGATTTCAGGAAAAAGTCTGCCAGAGGGCATGACAAGCCAAGGTATGACAAATCAAATAACAAAGAGATTATTTATTTTGGATACAGGAAACCAGGCCACATGGTGTCTGACTATCCAGAAAATCAATATAAGGACAAAATGGACAGGAAGGAAAGAAGAAAAGACAAAGACTTCAGAAAGAACAGCAATGACAAACCCTCCTCCAGCAAGAACAAACACACCAGGAAGGGGTTTGTAGCTGAAACTTGGAGTGAGACAGAAGAAGAATCTGAAGCTTCATCCAGCTCAAGTGATGATGAAGATGATGCTGAAGAAAAGGAATTCTACATGATGGCTATCAATGCCTCACAACAAAATTCTGATGCAGAAGAGTCAGAATCTGAATCAGAGACTCAATCTGAAGAGGACCAAGTAATAAGTTCTTTTGATTTCAATTCTGAGGACTTCAAGTGTGAGTTTAAAGCACAATGTTTAGATTTATTAAAATCTGAGAAGGAAATCATTTCTCTCCGAAATCAGTTATCTGAACACAGTACCTTAAAATCTGATAACCTCAAACTCTCTAAGGAGTTGGAATGTTGTAGGGAGCAGATAGCCTCACTGAAAGGTGAGCTATCAGAGGACAAAAAGTTTGAAGAATCCCTTAATGGGAGAAGTATCAAACTAATGGACATCACAAGCACAGTGAACTCAAGATTCAATAGTACACTGGGCTTGGGTGCCTCATCTAGCCAACTTATAGTATTAACAACCCCAATTAAGTTTATCTCTGATAAAGGTAAGGGGGTTGTAGAGGTAGCTAGGAAGAACTCTGATCTACCTAAGAAAACCAGAGTTCAACAGGAATCGTCTAACGGAGCTCGACGATCGCCGAATGGAGCTCAACGATCTCAGGCTAAATCGTCGAACTCAGGTCGACGAACTCTGAACCCTGAACTCTGGCATGGTCGATCTTCGAACGGAGCTCGACGATCTGACCCAAGATCGTCGAACTCAGCTCAGAAATCGTCGAACAGAGCTCAGAGTTTTGAAAACTCTTTCAAAGGCAAATCAAAGTTCAATCCTAGAGGTTCTTCATCCCAAATATTTAACTCTTATACTGAATGGATAATACCACCAAGGAGATATCATCCTGAAGGCTATAAGAGTCAACCAGGGATGTCTTTTCTTTCTGAATTCAAAGGTTATAAACCTAGGCCCAAGGTAAATTGGGTCAAAAACAAATAAATTATTTTATGTGCAGGTGAAGACCTATCCAACATCAAACCAGCAATGGTATCTGGATAGTGGGTGCTCAAAGCACATGACAGGAAACAAGGACAATTTCACATCCTTCAAAGCCAAGCTTGGACCCAAAGTAATATTTGGTGATTCAAACTTTGGACTAACAAAAGGATATGGTGCAGTCTAGATTGGCACTGTCACATTCAAGAAGGTAGCCTATGTGGAAGGACTGAAGCACAACTTAATCAGCATCAGTCAACTGTGTAATGAAGGCTACCAAGTGATTTTCAGCAAATCATTATGCAAGATTAAATCAGAGTACAACACAACTGTGTTGACAGGTAAAAGGAAAGGTAACATCTATTTAGTAGACTTTCTTTCAACTAAAGTAGACATATGCTTGTTCAACTCTATTTGTAGACCTAATGAATTATGGCATAAGAGATTAGGACATATAAACCTTAGAACCATTGCTAGGCTATCCAAGGACAACCTTGTTAGAGGACTACCTTCTGGCCCCTACAAGAAGGAAGGACTCTGTAGGGCTTGTCAATTAGGCAAGCAAACCAAAATAAGTTTCAAGTCACTTAATAAGAGTGATTCACCTAGGATTTTGTATCTGTTACACATGGATCTTTTTGGACCCATTACAGTACAAAGCTTAGGAGGGAAATCTTATACTTTAGTGGTTGTAGATGACTTCTCTAGATTCACATGGGTGTTCTTTCTGAGGAAGAAGTCTGATAACTTTAAGTGTTTGACAGAGTTTCGCAAATGCATACAGATTGAGTTCAACACTCACATTGCCCTGATCAGAAGTGATCATGGGACAGAGTTTGATTCTCTTCTTATGCAAGAATTCTGTCAAAGTGAAGGGATCAGGCATACTTTCTCAGCTCCTAGAACTCCTCAACAAAATGGGGTAGCTGAAAGGAAAAATAGAACCCTTATTAAATCTGCTACTACATTGTTGTCAGATGCTCACCTTCCTCTATCCTTTTGGGCAGAGGCAGTGAACACCTCCAACTATGTGTTGAATAGAAGTTTGATACATAAGCTGAAGGGCAAGACTCCCTATGAATTACTCAAAGGGAAGAAACCTAAAGTAGATTACTTCAAAATCTTTGGTTGTATATGTTACATTCATAATAATGACAAGAGATACATAGCAAAATTTCAAGCTAAAGCTGATGAAGGAGTGTTTCTGGGATACTCCATGATCAGTAACGCTTATAGGGTGTATAATAAATCATCTCTTAAAATTGAAGAATCTGTTCATGTATCTTTTGATGAGACTAACATGTCATACAAGGAGAAAGAAATTTCTACCATAAGCTCTTTGTAGTTCCACCACTGTGTGAGTCTATGGATGGATTGAACCTTACCCAAGAGGTATCAAACCATCCCACTCCACGGGATGCTGAAGATAGTGATGAGGAAAGTCAAGAGGAAGTGGCTGAACTTCCCCCATTAGTTAGTATCATTCCCCAAGAGGAATTAAATACTGAAGCTGTTGCTCAACCAACTCCACCAATTGATCTTGTCACATTTAGAGATCACCCCAGATCTCAGGTGATTGGAGACATCTCAGTAGGTGTACAAACAAGGCATCAACTCACCCAAGACTTGATGCATGCCTGTTTTCTCTCTCAAACTGAACCTCTCACCATACATGAGGCAGAGCAAGATCCCCACTGGATCATTGCAATGCAAGAGGAACTCAATCAGTTTGAGAGATGTAAAGTTTGGGATTTGGTTCCAAGACCCCATAACTACCCAGTTATTGGAACTAAATGGGTCTGCAGAAACAAGTTGGATGCTCAAGGCAACATAGTGAGAAACAAGACTAGGCTTGTTGCTCAAGGCTACAGACAAGAGGAAGGAATAGACTATGACCAAATCTTTGCCCCTGTTGCAAGGTTAGAGGCCATTAGGATATTCCTTGCCTATGCAGCTTACAAGAGATTCAAGGTCTACCAGATGGATGTCAAAAGTGCATTTCTGAATGGAATACTTCAAGAAGAGGTTTATGTAGAACAACCTCCAGGTTTTATCTCTCCAACTCAACCCTCTTTTGTTTTTAAATTGCATAAAGCTCTTTATGGTTTAAAGCAAGCTCCAAGAGCTTGGTATGAGACCATAGCAAGCTTTCTCTTAGAGCATGAATTTACAAGAGAAACCATAGATAAAATACTTTTCACTAGACATCATAAGGACCAAACATTGTTAGTACAAATATATGTGGATGACATTATTTTTGGGTCTACTGATCCCAAATTGTGCAAGAGGTTTGCTGACCTCATGCATTCAAAATTTGAGATGAGTAGCATGGGTGAGCTTTCCTACTTCCTTGGTCTCCAAGTGAAGCAGCTCCCAGATGATATCTTCCTCTCCCAAGCTAAGTATGCTAAAGAGCTTATCAAAAAGTTTGGGATGGATGATGCTTCAGGGATGAAAACCCCTATGGCTACAAATGCTGTTGTGGATTCTGATGCAGCAGGGAAACCTGTAGATCAGAAAAATTATAGGGCAATTGTTGGATCCCTATTATACCTAACAGCTAGCAGACCTGACATAATGTTTGTCGCATGCCTTTGTGCTAGGTTCCAAGTGAACCCTAAAGAATCTCACCTTATTTTCCTAAAAAGAATTTTTGAGATATATAAAGAGTTGCCCTAGTCTAGGACTCTGGTATCCTGTAGAGTTAGAGTTTAAGTTAAATGGATACTCAGATGCTGACTATGCTGGATGTAGAGTGGACAGGAAAAGTACCTCTGGAACATGTCAGTTCCTTGGTATGAGACTTGTCTCCTGGTTTTGTAAAAAGCAGACATCTGTGTCTACATCAACTGCAGAAGCAGAATACATGGCTGCTGGTAGTTGCTTGTTCACAAATGCTATGGATACAAAACCAACTCTCAGATTATGGTGTCAAGTTAAATAATTCAACATTATTTTGTGACAATACTAGTGCTATTGTTATAACACAGAATCCAGTTCACCATTCTAGGACAAAACATATTGAAATGAGACATCATTTCATTAAAGATAATGTGGACAAAAAGAAAATTAACTTGATCCACATTCCTACTGATCTACAGAGAGCAGATATTTTCATCAAGCCATTGGATGAGAAAACCCATCTGTTCTTTATGAATCAACTGGGAATGATGGATGGAGAAGAGTTAACCTAGTTTCTGTCTGCATTCGACAAATTTTCTAGAGTTCGTCGAACGGAGTTCGACGAATTAGGGAAAGTTTGAGAGATTCTCATCGAAAGGCGATCGACGAATTCTCTGTGTGAGGAAACAATTTTCGTCGACCAGAGATCGACGAACTTTGCTTCAAGAAGACATTTTGTCGAACGAAGTTCAACGAATTGTTTTCGATTCTTCTGGATGAGATCGACGAATTATCTGTCTATAATTTAGTTCGTCGAGCTCAGTTCGAAGAATTGTTTCTTTTCGTGTAACGGAGTTTGTCGATTCATATTCTGAAAATCCTATATCTAGGTTTTCTTCGACCTCTGTCCCGCGCTTTTAGTTCCCTTGCTCTTGATCGCCATCTCTCTCTATGTTTTTCTTGCAGGACATCAATGGGGATTCCCTCAAGTGCTTTGGTGGCAATGAAGTTTGACACTGGATTCGACATGGACTTTAAATCGTTTCAACATTCTGACCCCATCTTTCTATACATCTTAGAACTGCTGGAAGAACTCAGTTTGAAAGATTTCATGACCAGGCGCATTAAACTTCATGGAATGGAGATACGAGAATGGGTATATACATCTACAGTTTCTGAAGAAAATGTTTTGACCGGCAATATAGGGAACACCGTTGTTTCCCTCTCTCCCGCAGTTCTCACTGAATTATTTGGATTAGTAAATGGAGAAGACAATATGGAAATGGATTCTGAGGAATTCGATGATATGCTGAAACTAATGGGGTTCTCTGGGAACAACCCTAATAAGTTGTTGAAAAAGCAATTATCCGCCGCCTATCAATTTTTGGCAGATATTACGGGAAAGATTTGTTGGGTTTCTCTATGAGGATAGCACAACGCTTGTGCACGCAGCGGAAAGGAAAAACATCAAGAAAACCCAAAAGAGATGGGATCGGGCCATGGTAGTTGAATCAAGAAGTTAACACACAACTATGCAAAAATTACCTTGGTGGCGTTGAGTCACAACTCAACGGAGATGCTCAAGGTTTCGTATTCCTGCTGGTGGCGAGTTTTACGTGGAATAATGTCCACGTCTCTGCAGAAATCCACACGAGCAGGAGAACACCGAATTTTCCGTCGCACGGAAAATCGGGAAGGAGAAAGACCGCACCTTGCTTTCCCACGGACTGCTAGGTCCGCGCCAGGGACTGCAACACCAGCGACGGTCGCCGGAGAGAAGGAAGTCGACGGAGCGAGCACGGCGGGGGCGGAACACTTCCGTCGGCGGCGGGATTCGGGATCGGCGGAACGAACGGAAAGGTGGAATGCTTCCGTCGCGGGATTCGGTTCGATCAGCTGCCAGAGATAATACCCGAAAACCCTAAGTGTCTATTTATACCAGAGGCATAAATAGACTTAGGAATATCACTATCCGCAGACCACCCAGGAAAAATAGGGTCCCAGAATCGGCGAGTATCAGTCGGCGAGAATCGGCGAGAATCGGAGTACAAAACTCGACGATTCTCGTCGATCGTCGAGCCGCTGTCGACGACTCTCGACGATTCTCGTCGATCGTCGAGCCGCGGTCGACGACTCTTGACGATTCTCGTCGATCGTCGAGCCGCGGTCGACGACACTCTCGACGATTCTCGTCGATCGTCGAGCCGCGGTCGACGACTCTCGACGATTCTCGTCGATCGTCGAGCCGCGGTCGACGGCTCACTCGACGATTCTCGTCGAACTCTTTAAGGAAACATTTGCACAAAACTCCATTCAGTTCGGTGATTGGTAACCTTTACCAACACAGTCAATCATCTAACTTCTCCACATCTCTTATGTGCGACCCTGCAGGCTCATATCGCGTTGGCAGTGAGATTACATGTTTGACCACTTTTAGATCACCATGGTAACTCCAACAGACTCTCACTTGATCTTGAAAGTATCAAATCAAAAACCTCACAAACAATGAGTGGCATCTAGCAATGCATCATTGCTCCCCAAGCAATAAGAGTTTATAACTCATAAGCCTTTATGACCAATGTATCAGCGTTGTCTTTGTCCCTTTGTCCCTTACATCCGGAAAGAACTAGAGGCATGGACCGTGTCACCCTCGTAATAGCTCAATCCAAGTTTCTTGATCCAGGACGGACTTCTAGAGAATGGTGAGTCCAATATCACATATTGACTCAACCAAGCATGGTCATGTATTTCTCAGTCTAGTTCCATCAAGGGGCCCATGGATGCAACTCCTATCATACAGGAGGACAAATCCCATATCTGCTCACACACAAACACCCAAATGATTCATAACATGCCCAACAACCACCCTTATCATCAACCTTTCTCAAGGAAGACTTTAGATGGCATCAAAGCATGCTCTTCCTCACTTGATGAATGTTGTGACTTCAGGTCAAAGGATCACAACACCATTGTCAATTGAGACCTACTCGTGACACGATTGGATGACAATCCACAGAGTAGCCTCAGGTTGGGTCTGTCCAGTACAACTTGTTCACTAACAAGTACCCACGTGATGACTTGATATCACAATATCATGACCTGTGAGAACCGGTCATCAGTCAACGCACGTGCTAGCCTTCATGTATCATCATCACCCTTAGCTTCTATGATGATACTCGACCAGGGACCTTTAAGAATGAAGCTTCAAATAAATCATAGGCTCTCACATTCAAGTCACGTACTTGATGTCCCATGGAAGCGAACATTCTAGGGGTATCTATTATGTTAACATTTAACTATCATATAGAAAAGCTCATAATAAAAGAACTTGTCATTAATTGTAAAAGAAAAACTAGGTACATTGTTCATCATATGAACAAATAGCCAACAAAATACATGTTTACATGCAATCCACAAAATTCTCACTAGAGTTGATCATTTAGGTATCGTATACCCATCGATCTAGTATGACCATCATGCTTTCTCTGCGCGAGAGGCTTTGTCAGTGGATCCGCAATATTCTCCTCAGTCGGCACTCTGCAAATGTTCACATCTCCTCGTTCGACAATCTCATGAATAAGATGAAACCGCCGAAGTATATGCTTGGAGAGCTGATGGGATCTAGGTTCCTTAGATTGTGCAATTGCACCATTGTTATCACAGTAGAGAACTACGGGACCAACAATGCTAGGAACTACATCAAGCTCGCCGATGAATTTCCTAATCCATACAGCCTCCTTCGCCGCAGTAGCTGCGGCGATATACTCGGCCTCTGTTGTAGAATCAGCAACTGTCTCTTGCTTGGAACTCTTCCAGCTCACAGCTCCTCCATTCAGGCAAAACACAAAACCTGACTGAGACTTGGAGTCGTCTCTATCAGTTTGGAAGCTAGCATCCGTGTAACCACTTACAACGAGCTCTTCCTCTCCACCATACACCAAGAACACATCCTTAGTCCTTCTCAAGTACTTCAGGACATTCTTGACTGCAATCCAGTGACACTCACCGGGGTCTTACTGATATCTGCTAGTCATGCTCAGAGCAAAGGAGACGTCGGGTTGAGTACATAACATCGCGTACATGATTGATCCAATTGCCGAAGCATATGGAATCAACTTCATGCGGTCCTTATCTTCATAAGACTTTGGACACTGGTCCTTAGAGAGATTCACACCATGAGACATGGGCAAAAATCCTTTCTTGGACTCAAGCATGTTGAACCGCTTCAACACCTTTTCGATGTACGTACTCTGGGTCAAACCCAGCAACTTTTTCGATCTATCTCTATAGATCTTAATACCGAGTATATAAGTCGCTTCACCCAAATCCATCATTGAAAAGCAGTTCCCTAAGTTGTTCTTAACAACTTTCAGGGTAGGAATGTCATTCCCAATCAACAGTATGTCATCTATATATAATATCAGGAAGACAACAATGTTCCCACTGATTCGCTTGTAAACACAAGGCTCATCTTCATTCTTGATGAAACCAAACTCTTTGATTTTCTCATCAAAACGAAGATTCCAACTTCGAGAGGCCTGTTTCAGTCCATAGATGGACTTATTCAGCTTGCATATTTTAATGGCTTCATTTGGGGATACAAAACCCTCGGGTTGTGTCATATACACTTCCTCAAGGAGGTTTCCATTAAGGAAAGTCGTTTTGACATCCATCTGCCAGATCTCGTAGTCATAATACGCAGCAACAGCAAGCAATATCCTTATGAACGTTACCATGGCAACAGGGGAAAAGGTCTCATCATAGTCAATACCATGAATTTGCTTGAAACCCTTAGCCACCAGTCGCCCTTTGAATGTCTGTACATTCCCATCCATGTCGGTCTTCTTCTTGAAGACCCACTTGCACCCTATGGGTCGTACCCCTTCAGGTGGTTCCACCAAGTTCCAAACTTGGTTTGCATACATGGAGTCCATTTCGGATTTCATAGCCTCAAGCCATTTGTCGGAGTCCGGTCCATTCATAGCCTTTTGGTAGGTTGTTGGTTCATCATCATGATCCATAAGCAACACATTACCTATTTGAGACACGAGAAATCCATATCTCTCAGGCTCATACCTCGGTCTACCAGATCTACGTAGGACTTGTGTTCCTTGAGCAGGTTCTCTAGCTACAACATCTTGTAGTCCTGTCTCAGAATCCAATTCTGGTTCATTCATTACATGTGGTTCTTGAACTTCTTCAAGCACTACTGTTGGGTACATTGGTTTAAAAGTACCTGATTTGAAGAAGCCTCACCCAACTCAATGATATACATCAAAATGTATTTGATGTGCTTTTGAGTTACCTTGTGCAGGTTAAGTATTTACAGGAAAGAAGAAAAAGTTTCTAAGTCCATGTGTCGACACCCAGAGGAAAAGTGTCGACACTTAAGAAGACTTGTGTCGACACCCAGGCAAGCAGTGTCGACACTTGGAGTCATTGTGTCGACACCAGGGATGCTGAGTCGACACCAGACAGAAAGTGTCGACACAAGGAGCTGTGTCGACACTCAATGAAGAAAGTGCAGTGAAACAGTGTCGACACTTAACAGTTGTGTCGACACCCAGTGAAGCTGTGTCTACATCAGAAAGTGTCGAAACTTGGAGGTTGTGTCGACACTCAGCAAAAGCTAGCAGAGACTAAGTACAAGTGTCGACACCCAAAGCAATGTGTCGACACATAACAGAAGAGTCAACACTTGAAGAAAGTGTCGACACAAGAAAGAATGTGTCGACACTCAGCTGAAGGCTCAACACTTGAAGAAAGTGTCGACACAAGGAGCTGTGTCGACACTTAACAAAGATCAGCAAAGTTCAAGAATATTCTAAGTACAAGTGTCGACACTAATGGAATGTGTCGACACTCAGCCAGAGTCTCGATAGAAGAAGGATGTGTCGACACAGGGAGCTGTGTCGACACTCAGCAAGTATCAACACTAAAGACATGTGTCGACACCAAGAAGAAGTGTCGACACTCAGCGAGTTCAACACATGAAGATGTGTCGACACAAAGGTGTTGTGTCGACACTTAGAAGAATTCAGCAAAATACTGAAGTACAAGTACTTGTGTCGACACACATTATCAGTGTCGACACATGCAGAAGAAGCTGTGTCGAGACATAAAATCTACAACACAAGGAGTTGTGTCGACACCTTGTAGACTAGTGTCGACACTTCGACAACATGTGTCGACACTTGGTCTATAAGTGTCGACACTTAAAGACAGAAAGTCTCGACACTTTCAGATAGACAGAGAATTTTTCAAGAACTGACTGGATGACTTGACAACTGCCATTCCAGCCGGTCTACAGCACCTATCAGAGTTGTCAGAATTCAGTTATGAACCGGACCAGCCGGTTACCATGAAGAAGGCCTATAAATAGGCTTATACAGTCTACAGAAACTGTTGTTGAAGTTGTCAAAGTTCAGATCATTGATCAAGTGTTTAAACAAAGAAGATCGTGCTATCAAGTGCAGATCTAAGAAGTTGGAGAGAGAGAGCTTCATCCAAGAAATCAGTTGTTGGAACCAGACTGAGAAGAAGGGTTCAGATTTATTCTGAATCTTAAGTAGCAGAGATCAAGGATCAACTGCAGAAGGAGTCAATCTTATTGAGTTCTACTTTCAAAAAGCTTTGAAGAAAGCTAAGTCAGATTGATTTCAGCTGAGTTCTTCCAAGAACTCATCAAGAAACTCACATCTCATCTCTCTATTCTCTGAGTTGTTGAGTTAATATTATTGTATTCACTTTTATCTTGTAGGATCCTTTGGATCTGAGTCTTGTAAGCATGTAATTATAAAGGCTGAGAGTAGGAGAGTTTTATCTCTGAGTGTAGGCCTTGGTGGCTGAGTGTAGGCCTTGGTGGCTGAGTGTAGGCCTTGGTGGCTGAGTGTAGGCCTTGGTGGCTGAGTGTAGGCCTTTGTGGCTTAGTGTAGGCTTTGTGGAAAAGCTGAGTTGTAGGGACTTGGGCCTGAGGTGTAGGAGCCTGTTTTGGGTTCTGAGATAGTGGAGAAGTTTGGCCGAATCTAGTACACTGCTAGATAGGCGAAGGGGGAAAGTGGATGTACCCAAAGCTTGGGGAACCACTATAAAACTCGGTGTCTACTGTGTGTTTGTGGATTGCTGTGATCGTTGAATGTGTGCTGTGATAAATTAGATATAATTCTGTGATATTATCTGTTTGCTGCCTAAAAAGTTAAAAAGATTCAAGTCACCTATTCACCCCCCCCCCCCTCTAGGTGTTTAGGTACAATATCTTTCAAGTGGTATCAGAGGGAGGTTGCTCAAAAAGGACTAACAGTCTGAGTAGATCCTGTTGGCAGATTCAGTGTAAGTGAGTTACAGCATCAAGAAAATCAAGAACCATGGGTTCCTCTAAGAATCACAAGGAATTGGGATCCATGAAGTTGCCCATATGTAGGAAGGAAATCTTTGGGATATGGAAGGAAAGGGTGAGACTTTTTATGGAAGCCTCAGACCCTAGGATTTATATCACAGTAAAAGAAGGGCCATATGTGCCCATGAAGGTTTCAGTCTTGGATGCCAATCAGAGAACACCTAAGGATTTCTCTGAGATGACAAAGGATGAAATTGTTCTAGCCACTATGGATAGGAGGGCTCAGAACATAATAGTGAGTGTCATAGATGATGCAACTTTTCAGAATCTGATACACTGTAAGACAGCTAAAGAGATGTGAGAAACTCTTATTGTGTACATGGAGGGTTCTGAAGAAGTAAGACAAGACAAAAAATCCTTGCTAAATCAAGAATATGGAAGTTTTAGACAAGGAAAAGCTGATAGCATAACTGAGTGCTATAAGAAGTTCTACAGGATTGTGAATGAACTTATGTCCTATGGCAGAGAGTTCAGTAATTATGAACTCAATGACAAGTTTCTAAGGTCCCTAACAAAAGATTGGGACACCAAGATCTGTGCCATTAGAGAAATGTCTAAGTTGGCAGAAATTCCTCCACCTACACTGTTTGGCAAACTGTTGTCTAATGAAATGCAGTTGACAGTGAGGAAAGAAGAAAAGAAATCAACAAGAAGTGAACATAAGGAAAGGACAGTGGCCTTCAAAACAGAAGCCCCTAGAAGGTACAGAGGTAAGTCACCAACTCCACCTCCAAAGATTGCTGAAACTGGGTCAGATGAGTCAGCAAGTACAAAGTCTGAAAGCAGTGAAAGTGATGAGGACTTTGCTGCCTTCACTAGACATTTTCAGAAGTTCTTGAAGAAGAAACAGTGGAGGACAAGGCCTTCTACCTCACAGGGAAAAGAAGACTTTTATCAGAATAAAAAGGCTTCAAAGAAGGACAGGAAAAAGACTAAGTCTAGCAAGGCAACTCTTTCAAAAATATTTTGCTATTGCTGTAATAGACAAGGTCATGTTGTTGTTGATTGTCCAGAAAAAAGAAAGGAGTCTAGTGACAAGAAGAAGACTCATTTCAAAGGCAAGAAAGAAAAATTATTTGTTGCCAAAAAGGAGAAGACCCTGTCAGATATCTCTTCATCAGAAACTGAGTCAGATGCTGATGCATATATAGGGCTGTTTGCTGAAGAAGAAGAAGAAGAGTTCATGCAGATTATGAATTCTATATATGAACAAGAAGACAGTCAATGCCAAGGGCTAATGGCATTGACAGAAAGTGACAAAATCCTGGAGCAGCCAGGACCTAGTAAGGTACAACATTGTTCTTCCAGTTCAATTTCTTGTGCCAGTACAGAATCAGATTCATCTTCATCAAGTGATGAGAGTGTATCTGAGTCTGAAGAAGATATTCATCAGTTGATAGATGAATATAAAGTTCTGTTGCAAGCTTATAAGAAGAGCAAGCCCCTAGCCAAAAGTCAGGCAAAGGAAATTGCTAATCTCAAAGCTATGGCAACTGATTCTGAGAAATTGTTTGATCAAAGCTAAATGAGATAGTCAGACTGAAGCACATAACTGTGATTCAGATGGGGACTATCACATCTAAGAATGATCAAGTCAAGAGTCTGGAGATTAATCTTCAGAAGGAGAGAGATCTAGTTGCTAGGTTTTCTAAACTTAAGTCAGTTCTACCTTTAATTGATGAATTTGTTCATCACAAAGGTAAACCTGGACTAGGCTTTACTAAACCTGCAAGGACTGTCCAGTCCAAGTCCAAGGGCAAAGCCCCAACACTCAACAAGCCAGCTGTGGATAAAACAGTTAAGACTGTACCTAAGCAAAGGTACAATAAGTTTGAGTGTTGGTGCTGTGGCAAGGTTGGCCACTTTGCAATGGACTGTTGGCACAATGCTAGTGCCAAAGTGAGTAGCAAACTGGCTGTTGGAAAACCAGCAGGTAGTCTTGTCAGGATGCAAACTAACAAGTACCAAGGACCCAAGAATTCTTTGGGTTCTAAGGTTCACTAATCTGTTTTGCAGGTGAGTCCAAGTGGCCATGCCCCAATATGGTACTTGGACAGTGGATGTTCCAAACATATGACTGGAACTAGGGGACTACTAAGGGACTACATTCCAATCAAAGATGGTCCAAAAGTCACCTTTGGTGGTTCTGAAAAAGGGATCATCAAGAGTTTTGGTAACATATCTAACTCCTTTATTACAATTACTCAAGTGGCCTATGTTAAAGGTTTGAAACATAACCTTATTAGTATAAGTCAATTGAGTGATGTAGGATATGACATCTCATTTGTGAAAAATGGTTGTCATATCAGGAGGTCAACTGATCAAGAGATCATTTTGACTGGTTATAGGAAAAGGAATGTCTACTGCTTAGACATTATGGTTGAGAACAATGGTTCTCCAGTGTGTCTTGTAGCTGATGAGACAGTCTCTCATTGTGTCAAATGGCACAAGAGGCTTGCCCATCTTAACTACAAGACAATTGGCAAACTCTTTAGCAAAGAGTTAGTGAGGAATGGTCCTCAAGTTAAGTGTGTTAAAGATGATATTTGCTCAGATTGTCAAAAGAGCAAGCAGACTAGATCCATCTTTAGAAGCATAGAAAACAAAGATGCTGTGAGGTGTTTATACCTCTTGCATATGGATCTCTTTGGTCCAATGCCAGTTCACAGCCTAGGTAGAAAGGTCTATACCTTTGTAGTTGTAGATGACTACTCAAGGTTTTCCTGGGTGTTCTTCTTAAGATAGAAATCTGAAACACCTAGTGTCTTCTGTAGCTTTATCAAGCAAATTCAGAATGAACTAGACAGTACAGTGGTCAAGATTAGAAGTGACCATGGTACTGAATTTCAGTCTGATAGCATGACAAAACTATGTGAAGAATTTGGGATATTTCAAGAATTTTCTTCACCTAGAACACCTCAGCAAAATGACATTGCTGAGAGGAAGAATAGAACCTTGATTGAGGCTGGTAGGACCCTATTAAGTGACACATCACTACCAGAATATTTCTGGGCTGAAGCAGTTAATACTGCATGCCATGTAATTAATAGGGCTACCATTACTAAAGGCCTCAACAAGACCCCCTATGAGGTTGTAAAAGGCAGGAAACCAAACCTATCCTACTTCAGGATCTTTGGTTGTAAGTGCTTCATACTTAATAATGGAAAGTCTTACTTAACTAAGTTTGCTGCCAAGTCTCAAGAGGGAATTTTTGTTGGGTACAGCAACAACAGTAAGGCTTATAGAGTCTACAACTTGTCTACACAAGTTGTAGAAGAATCTGTACATGTAGTATTTGATGAGACTAAACTTATTAACAATGAGTTGTCTAGTAGTGTATGCATCTCCACAGGTATAACAAAGAAGTTGGACAAGCTTACTATAGAAGAAGAACCTGCTGCAAGACAGCAAGTAGAAGATAGTGGCTGCTGTCCAGGGGGAGTACTACATGTACCAAATGCAAAAGAAGTACAAGGAGTACAGCAAGATGATGAAACTGAAGAGGTTCAACCAGAAGTCAGGATGCCTCTAACCAATAGGCATCTTAGAGATCATCCAGTAGAGCAGATCATTGGTGATCCAAGACAAGGGGTACAAACAAGGAGCAGAAATCTGAATGCAGCAATTTACTCCAGTTTTCTATCTCAAGTTGAACCAAAGAAGTTTGAAGAAGCCATTCTAGATCCACAATGGACTGAAGCAATGCAAGAAGAGCTGAATCAGTTCAAGAGGTGCAAGGTTTGGGAACTTGTTCCGAAACCTAAAGACCACAATATAATAGGAACCAAGTGGATCTACAGGAATAAATTGGATGAACAAGGAGTCATCATTAAGAATAAAGCAAGATTGGTTGCTAAAGGATATAGGCAGGAAGAAGGTATTGACTTTGATCAAACCTTTGATCCAGTAGCCAGACTGGAAGGCATAAGGATGTTCCTGGCCTGTGCAACCTTTCAAGGATTTAAAGTTTACCAAATGGATGTCAAGTCAGCATTTCTGAATGGTAATCTTAAAGAGGAAGTCTATGTGGAACAGCCATCAGGTTTTGTTGATTCAACTCTACCTAATCATGTCTATAGACTTAGGAAAGCCTTATATGGGTTAAAGCAAGCTCCTAGGGCTTGGTATGAAACCCTATCTAGTCTCCTCATTGAGAACAAGTTCTCAAGGGGGAAAATAGATAAGACTCTATTCCTTATGGAATCTAGAGGCAAAGTTATACTAGTCCAAATATATGTAGATGATATTTTATTTGGGTCTACTGAAAGCAGCCTTTGCAAAAAGTTTGCAAAACCTATACAAGGTCAATTTGAGATGAGTAGTATGAGAGAGCTAAAGTTCTTCTTGGGACTCCAAGTAAGACAGACTGAGAATGGATTATCCATATGCCAGTCCAAGTTCACCCTAGAACTCATAAGGAAGTATGGTATGGATTCATCCAGTACCATGAAGACTCTTATGGGGTCAAGTATGTCTCTTAGCAAGGATGATGCAGGGAAACCTGTAGATGAGTCTTTGCATAGAGGGATAGTTGGCTCCCTACTATATTTGACTGCAAGTAGACCAGATATCATGTATGCTACATGTGTCTGTGCAAGGTATCAAGCCTGCCCTAAAGAGTCTCATTTGACAGCAGTCAAAAGGATATTGAGATATCTAAAGGGCACTCCCTATCTAGGCCTCTGGTACCCTAGGAATGGGGATTTTGAACTAACAGGTTATTCAGATGCAGACTTTGCAGGATGCAAAGAAGATAGAAAAAGCACAACTGGAACCTGTCAATTCCTAGGTGGAAGACTAATTTCATGGAGTAGCAAAAAGCAAACAAGTGTGGCTATCTCCACTGCAGAATCAGAATATGTGGCTGCTGGAAGTTGTTGTGCTCAACTTCTATGGATACAGCATCAGCTTGAGGACTATGGAATTCAGGTAAGTAGAACTCCACTCTTTTGTGATTCTACCAGTGCTATTTCAATAGCCAATAATCCTGTATCCCATAGTAGAACAAAACATATTGAAATTAAATATCATTTTCTTAGGGAGCATGTAGAAAGAGAAGATATTTTACTTGAATATGTTAGAATAGATAATCAACTAGCTGATATGTATACTAAGCCCCTAGAAGAAGCTAAGTTCAATAGGTTTAAAATTGAACTAGGAATGATAAACTTAGAATAAGTTTATAGTATTGGCTAAGTAAAATAGTGTCGACACACATAGTTGTCTGTGTCGAGACAGTATAGTGGTGTCGACACTTCAGGGAAAAGGTGTCGACACATCTAGGAAGTTAGTGTCGACACTTCAGAATATTAGTGTCGACACATGACAAGTAGGTGTCGACACATCCAAAGTGGTGTCGACACTTAGTTTTTACTCAGAATTCTCTAAGTAAAGTCTCGACTATGTGTCGAGTTAAGTTGTGACGACACATAAACAAGTGTCGACGCATATATATGTTGACTAAAACTTGTGTCGACACATATGTGTCGAGACATTCTATGTCAGTGTCGACACTTATCGCCAGTGTCGACACAATTCAAGTTAGCTGCCCGCCTTTTCATCTTCAAACCTAGAAAGGTATAAATAGGATTTTGCCTTAGTCTGTCGACACACTTTCAAAAGTTTCGAGACCAAACTACTGTGTCGACACCTCTCTTCTCTCAAGACAAATTCTTCAAACCCTAATGGCGCCAAAGCTTGAGGAGAACGTTAATGAGGGTTATGAACTGGTGCGCGACGCATTTGTTGATGCAGACCCGGAGATCAAGAACGTTATAACCCTAGTTGCAGACTCGGGATTAGACTTTCTTATTTCTGAGCCAACAAAAATCTGGAAAAAGGAAGTTCTGGAATTCCTCAATGGAGCTAAGGTCGACGAATCTGGATTCAAGAACAAATCCAGAGTCCATGGTGCAAAGGTGAAGGTATCACCTAAGAGCTTGAGGAAGATTCTAAATCTGCCTAGAACAAAGGAAGAAGAAGAGGTAACTGCTTCCAAGACCAGAGATGCATTGGCATGGTGTGGTCTGGATTCTAAGATGAAGATTGGATCAGTGTTTCTTAGAAAGGGCATGAACAATCAAGGGAAATTCCTTTCTGAGATTATTGAAAAAGTAATATTAAGCAAGCCAGGAGGGCATGATAGGGTATCTGTCTCTATGTTCAGCATTATGACCAGGATTATCTTCACTCTGCAAACAGATTGGTCTGTGATAGTTCTTGAGAAGATAAAGGAAAGCTTGAAGAAGCCCAACTTGGGCAGGATTATAAGTCTATACCTTGCTGGAAGTATTCCAGAGGTAATGAATCAAGCAACTGGCACCAAAATCAACCATATGAGAAAGATGGATTTGAGAATATTCTCCAGATGGGACAGGGTGTTGTCTAAGGAGATGCCAACCCCTGAAAAGATAATTTCTGAAAAAGTATCACCTCCAAAGAAGAAGAGGAAAATTGCCCTAGTGGCTCAAGAGTCAACTAGCAGCTCTGGGAGTGAAGAGCAAGTAGTCTTCACACCTGATGAGGAAGACACTGGAACTGCTGTAAAGTCTCCAGCTCAACAGATAAATGCTGAAAGGCAGGGGGAGCTACCACCAACTAGCCCCTTACCTCAAGATGTTCCTGAAATCCAGGGGGAGCCACTAGTGGTAGAAGAGCCCACTCCTCTTGAGAGTGAGCAAGCTACAAACATCATCCTAGAGGTAATCACTGAGCTTAATGCTTTTGATTTTCCTATACAGGATACTAATTTGTCTGATGTTTCTCAGCAACCACAGACTGATAGTAAAGTCCCAGATGTTGTAATGCAAGACACATCTGTTGTAGTTCAGGAAGTATCTGATCCAATGGTTGAAGAGCCAAGAACTTCTCCAGCCCATACACCACAAGAATATACCATGGAAGATCTATTCCTAAATCTGGATCAAACTGATTTTGACATAGATGCAGCTGCTGAGGGGGAGAATGCTCCACTTGAGGGGGAGCAAGTAGTATATGTTGAAGAGCCTGCCAGGCAAGAGATTGAGAAGGCATCAGATGTGCAGACTGAGAGGCCCCCAAGCCCTAAGGAGAGGGTAGAGATAGCCAGCACATCTGCCTCTGAAGATGAGGAGACTTCAAGGGCTAAGAAAAGAAAATTTCAAGTATTTAGAAGAAGGAGCCAAAGTTATAAGAAGGCTCTCCAAACTGTTGCTCCACAGTCAGCACTACAGCCAGCCCCAGCTTTTAATTATAGTGCACTGATGGTTGCTATGCAGATCAAGCTGGATGAGCATAGAAAAGCCATTGAGAAATATGTGGATGAAGGGCAGAAATCATTGCAATTTGATCTTGCACGGGATATCAAGTCAATAAGATTTGAAATGAATCTTAACAAGAAGGAAATGACTGACTGCTTCCACAAGGGTGGGAATGCAGTAGTGTACTTTGCAACTCATCAAGAGAAAATAAAGGCTCAAGTAGATGACATAGCACTGAAGCAGGGGTATGTTCTAGAAAACCAAATCAGAATGAATGACAATTTGACAGTATCTCACAATGCTATTGTCACAGAAATGAAGAACATAGCTGCTGGCCCTTCTACTTCTACTGTTGCTGCTAAAGCAGAATTTGACAAAGTATTCCTAGAAGAAATCACTGTTGTTAAGACTGTCATCCAAGACTCACAAAAGATTATAACTGACAAACTTCAAAGGTTAAAACCTTTTTTTAAAGATGGAGTCAATTATTTGGATAATCAAGTGAGATTTCAAAAAGATGATGTGAGAGATCATATAGAAAGAGAAGTCATAAAGGGGGGGAGGGTTTTAGTCAAAGCCAGCTCTGATCATGCCAAGTGGATATCTAATTCTATCAGAGCAACTCTTGGATATCCTCCTCTTTGTGATGATGATAATGTTGCTGAATCTGGAATTCATCCTGCATATCTAGGAGGGGAGCAACCTGAAGTGGCTCAAGTCATCTACCCTCCTCCAGATTTTGACATGATTCATGCTGACATATAGTCCATGTATAGCTCACCTGGGGGAAAGGACAATGTCATTCTTGAGAAAGTTGTTCAGCCAATATCTGAAGCTATGCAAGAGGCACTGTAGAAAGAAGAAGAGACAAGATTGTCTAAGAAGAGGTTTAGGGAACAAGCTGAACAAAGACCAGACTTTGAGTAGTGGAGCCCTACCTCAAGAAATATCATTTTGACTGCCTAGAAAGCTGCAAAAGATAACATTCAAGACAAGAACGAGTGGTTTTCTGAGGCTGAATGGAGAAAACATGAGTCAAAGCAGGAGGCTATAGTTCAATACAGAAGAAAGGCCAAGATGGGAAAGCTACCTCCTACTGCCCAGGAGCCTAGCAAGTACTTTCCCAAGCCTTATCACTACTTTGAAAGACAAAAGATCAAAGCAGAAGAACAAAAGAAAAAGGACTTGAAAGGCAAGAAGCATGCTGATGCTGAAGTTGCTGAAGCTCCTGTTCAAGCCAAAGTACAAGCTGGAAAAGGAATAGTGATCAAGGAGGCTGAACAGAAATAGCTTAGAAAATTTCTTAAGTTTACTATATAATCTTTTTGATGTAAAACATTTTGTAAACTTTTGGAAATGAATATGACAAAGTATTGGAACAATGTGTTGTGTGATAAATTAGCTATGTGTTAAATTTGTTTCATAATTGTTCTGTGATGATGTCTATGTATACATGTGTGATTGATACATGTTTATGTTTACCCTGCTATATATAATCATACTTTACATCATTTTGTAATTTAATTATGAATGGTGTATATCATTGACTAAGGGTTATGACTTCTCCAAATAGGGGGAGATTGTTGGGTAAATTGGTTTAAATGTACCTGATTTGAAGAAGCCTCACCCAACTCAATGATATACATCAAAATGTATTTGATGTGCTTTTGAGTTACCTTGTGCAGGTTAAGTATTTACAGGAAAGAAGAAAAAGTTTCTAAGTCCATGTGTCGACACCCAGAGGGAAAGTGTCGACACTTAAGAAGACTTGTGTCGACACCCAGGCAAGCAGTGTCGACACTTGGAGTCATTGTGTCGACACCAGGGATGCTGAGTCGACACCAGACAGAAAGTGTCGACACAAGGAGCTGTGTCGACACTCAATGAAGAAAGTGCAGTGAAACAGTGTCGACACTTAACAGTTGTGTCGACACCCAGTGAAGCTGTGTCTACATCAGAAAGTGTCGACACTTGGAGGCTGTGTCGACACTCAGCAAAAGCTAGCAGAGACTAAGTATAAGTGTCGACACCCAAAGCAATGTGTCGACACATAACAGAAGAGTCAACACTTGAAGAAAGTGTCGACACAAGAAAGAATGTGTCGACACTCAGCTGAAGACTCAACACTTGAACAAAGTGTCGACACAAGGAGCTGTGTCGACACTTAGCAAAGATCAGCAAAGTTCAAGAATATTCTAAGTACAAGTGTCGACACTAATGGAATGTGTCAACACTCAGCCAGAGTCTCGACAGAAGAAGGATGTGTCGACACAAGGAGCTGTGTCGACACTCAGCAAGTATCAACACTAAAGACATGTGTCGACACCAAGAAGAAGTGTCGACACTCAACGAGTTCAACACATGAAGATGTGTCGACACAAAGGTGTTGTGTCGACACTTAGAAGAATTCAGCAAAATACTGAAGTACAAGTACTTGTGTCGACACACATTATCAGTGTCGACACATGCAGAAGAAGCTGTGTCGAGACATAAAATCTACAACACAAGGAGTTATGTCGACACCTTGTAGACTAGTGTTGACACTTCGACAACATGTATCGACACTTGGTCTATAAGTGTCGACACTTAAAGACAGAAAGTGTAACATCCCATGTTACTTCTGGACCCCTCAACTTAGATTGGGTTAGGCATGGGGTGAGACTTAAGGAGATCAACTAGGTTTGACCCTAGGTAGTGGGTGGTAGCCATGTGGAGCCCACTATAGGACCAAGTCAAACTAGGTCAAACTAGCCTAATTAGGCACCCTAGCCACACCATGACCCCACCACATTGCCCTAACCCTAAAAACAATCTAAGTGGACCCTAGGGTATGTCACTGGGTCAACATTTTGACCCCAGTTGACCAAGGTCAACCTTGGGCTTAATTTGGTCAAACCCACACCCATAGGCCTAATTAACCTAAGTGGGGCACCCCCTTGACCCAAACTAAGTTGGGTGGTACCACTAGACCCATTTCCACCAAGTGGGGTCAGTCCACCCACCATGGTTGACCAGTCAACCCTAAAAGTCAATTTGGTCAACAATTTGACCTAAAGAGAGAAAATGAAGGCCAAGCCATTTCCCCTTGGACCAAGCCCACTAAAATTGGCCCAAAGTCAGCCCAAGTGAACAAGACCAGTCCTACCCCTCTAAATCAGGAGAGAGAGTACATGCAAGGGGTAAAATTGGGATTTTGAGAGAAGGAGGAGAGAGAAATGGGGATGAAGGGGAATGGTGGCCACATGGCCACCCCTTCAGCTGCAACTCTCTGCCCATCACATGATAGCTGGCCCCCTCTGATATTCCAGAGAATTTTTGGTAGCATGTTGGCCACATGGCACCCATGGTGACACAACCAAAGCTCAAACCGAGCTCACATTGGGCTTATCTCCCCATACACCCCCTCTCAGCCCCAAATAACCCCTCCATTAGCTTCAGAAGGTGTAAAGGAGTGGAATTTGATATCTAGATCAAAGCTTTTGGTGGATAATCGGGTTCGGGAGCAAGCTCGCCGGAGAGGAAAACTTTCATGGCCAACCGCCGCCAAACCCGCCGCCAAGCCCCAATCGAGGTCCGTTTCACCTCACCTCTACCCGTACTAGTTTCCTAGATCTATTAGGCGAGACATCGGGCTCAAATGAGCCAGATCCAAGGTGAGCTTTTTCATGGATTTTGGAATTTTGATGGAGTGCAAGTTCGTCGGAAACCGCCGCCTCCGGCCACCATTTCGCCGCCAAACGTTGGCCACCACCTCAACGGAGGTGGTGGTGGTGGTAGCCGGCCGTGGAGGCTAAGGGGTGGCCGGGAAATGAGGTTTGAAGGTGCTCCAGGTCGGGACAATCTCGGTCCTTGGCTGGAGGAAGAAGATGAACAGATGACATCCATCCTGCTTTAAGATTCGTGCTACATCAAAATTCAATTTTATGTCCCTGTTTTTGCTGTCACTTGCAAGCTAATTTGAGGCTTCTTAGAGGCATTTCCAGAACTTCGTCTCTCAATGAAAATTGTAGCTGCTGGTTTTATCTGTAATTTGCCACCTTAAATATGTGATTTGGAGTAGTGTACAGTCCTGTAGGACATTTCTCCTAGGACTGGTCCTAGAGTAGGGCAGAAATTAAATTGGATGCCCAGGTCACAATATTAGTCACCATGGCCCCAAATGTTGGGCACATGCATGATTAGGGCATACTTAGCTCCTGCCAAAATTTAGGAATTTTTAGAGAATATTTTCCTATAGTTTTTGCTAAAATATCAAAATTCAAATAAATGAAATATAGGGAGTTCTACTCCTCCCCATGGCCCCAAATTTTGGTGGTAGGTCAGTGGGGTCATCCTTGGTGCATGATAAAATTTTCAGCACCTTGGGTTCACTGCATGTTGGGGAATCCACTTGCATGTGCTAGCCTATGTTTAGCCTTGGTGTGCTAATAGCAAACATGCAAATAGGTGTATTTAGCCCAATGGTGACATGCAAAGGACATGGAATTAATTACAGTGGTTCATTAGGGTAAATTTCATCCCTCAAATTAATAATGGAATTTTTGGAATCAAAATTCTATTTATTGGAATTTATTTTAAATATAGCTATTTTGGAAATAAAATTGGAAAATATGGTTTCTTCAAGTACAAATTCAAACAATTTTGCCAAGGCATAGATAAGATCACATTTGACTTAGGAAAAATATGATTTCTCTGTTTTGAAGAACTTTTGGAGTAGATACCCTAAATTCCTCATTTTACCCTTATCTTGTTAATTCTTGAAATGATGGATATATACTTCTGAAAAATGTGGAATTTATTATATTGCTATAAAATGTTATTATTAGTTTTGCATAAATTTCTCAGAATTAATGGATGCATTGTTTGTGTTAAATTGGTACAATGGCATTTTGGTAAATATTTTATAATGGAATCCTATAGGCCATTTTACAATAAATGTTGATGATACTCTGCCAATAGTCATAAATTAGTGTCCTAAAAGCTCTGTAATTTTTCTGGAATTTTTGCGTACATAATTCCTATACATCATTTGGAAAATGGAATTTGTGTGGAATTGATATTAAAAGGAAAATGATAATAAATAATTTAAGGAAAATTATGAAATTTTGTAGGCAGCAATAGTTTGTCAATATACATCTCAGGAAAAATTCCCTAGGTCAGTGGATACTTAATCAAACTACTTCATGTGTAAAGTGACCTAGCATTTAAATTAAAAGAATTAATTAAAGGACTATTTGGCCAAGAAAAATTACGAGGATTCTTAGGGTAGTTCCCTTAGTCCATAACACCTTAGGATAAATATTTAGAGGCAAGTTGCCTTAAGGTTTGGAAGATCACATTTCTAGGGTAACCATAGGTCATGGTCTGCATATAACACAAATAGGTCTGGCCTTAGGGGATTACCAGGGGATTGATTATCGGCAGAAATAAGAGAGAGTGCAACATGAGTAACCCTAGTGGGTAGAGTTGTCTTAGTGAGGGATCAAAGTGCAAGTCTTAGCTAGCAACTGGAGTGGGGATCGGCGAAAGACCGTCGGTTTTCCCGATAATACCTTAAGTCACTAGGGTTGTACTAAAGCAATAAGGAGAGCTGGGGAGATACATGGGTAGCCATCAACTAAAATAAATATCCTTGCGAAAGGAAACGCTGGGCGTAATCCCAACACAGTTCCTAGTGCCCCTTGAGAGCCCTTCACAGGGAATACCGGGGGCAGTCCTGGGATTAACCTTAAATCTCTAAGTATAATAAACTGTAGGCAAGAGTAGTATAATAGGTTAGGACATTGTCGTACCTTCTCGCCCGTGTGGGGTTGGAGAGATTCATGATATATGCTCACCCGTTTGGGGTTTGAGGGAGTTGGTATAAAGGCACTAATGTGCGTTCTCACCCGGGTTTGGGTTTGAGGGATTCAGGACGGGTTTTGGTCCTGCGAGCGGGAGGCTCGGTATGAATTACTTGCATGTGCATAAATATCGTGGCGGGGCATGCGGTACTGGCCGTTCATCACACCGATGGCAGTACGGTGCACCAGGCGGTTGTGGGAGTTAGAGGGGCCAGTGGGTTGTTTTACACTGCGGTCTGGAGGACGACCCCCGATAACACACATCCGACCCAACAAGACTGACGGGTTTGTCAGCAAAGTACGTACGCGAGACTCTAGAGTGCACCTTGGACGTATACAGAGGCGTATGAGAGGGGTCTAAGGCTTGGTAGTGTGCATACCGGTCTAGAAGCGGAGACGCCCACTCCGCTGCTGCCGTAGCCACAGCGGTGGTACCCGAGAGTGATGCTAGCTCTCAAAAAGTGGGAACTAAAGGTCTGTGATCACAGAGTCGTTGTGTGTGAGTTACACTTGCCTGCGTATAAAATTGCATCATATCATTCATTCATATTAGGTCATACGCTTCATAGATCCTTATCATATAAATTAGTATGGGTTCTTTTATATGATAAGTTAAATTTCCTGGAAATCCTAACTTATATATTTGTATGGGCATTTATATAAGTTAGGGTACATTTGTGATGGTAGCTTAGTGGTAGCTTAGCTTATTTACTTGTTCATACTGCTGTTTCTTTACTTTCCTTTACTGCACCGCTCTTACTTACTACTTGTACTGTACTTAGCATTGCTAGAGTAGAATTTCATTACTTAGTACCACTCTAGATAGATATTGTCACATGCTTCCATTTTGCTACCCCTTGTTGTCCTCCGCTTCGTCCTCCCGCTCGGTGCCTAGGAGCTGCGGGGCGAGGTGCGGAGGAAACGACTTAGTCTTTTTGACTAATGGTCGGTGACCAACTATTTTTAGGAGCCCGTGGAGATGGAGCACCAGCACGTCGAGGAGGCAGGACATGAGGAGCAGATACCGCTTCAGCAGGCTACTACCACTGTTGTGCGTCCTCAGGTGGGACGAGAGCGATGTTCTAGCATAGCTTCCACATTTATGATTTTGTGAGAGAGAGATTTGATGTACTGGGCATAAGCCCTTTTTACTCTTTCATTTGTACTTTATTGTGGACTATTATGATGTACTATTCATTTCTTTTACATGATTGTACTGTGGCTTGTGGACTGATAGTTTTACATATACAGTTTACTTCTTCTTCTCATATTGGCCTACAGGTTAATGATCGTACTAGCCGGCAGAATCGGCGTGTTGCGGTGTCGACTAACCCGTGAGTTAGTGCCACCGTAAGACGGCGGTTCTGGGCATAAGACCCGGTAGCCCTCCTTGGTAAGGGGGAGGGGGGGTCTTACAAACTGCTGATACGGATCGAAGACCAGGGGATACGAGTCTTGCGCCGCAAGAAGATCCCGCTAGTCAAGGTCCTGTGGAGGAACCACGGACGAGAGGAGCATACTTGGGAGCCACAGGACCTGATGCAGGAAAGGTATCCAGAGCTATTTAGTCAGGTATACCTCACAACCTCTCAACATGTTCATTTTACTTTCCTTTTTTTAAACTAGTAAGGCTGCCCTAGGAAGAGTAGGGGCTAATCTTTTGTTTATTGGGATCTTGACTTTGCCAATTGGGCGAATTGGTCGTATATTTAGGTTTTTCCCTTTAAACCCCGCTTAGCAACCATGGCATCGAAATGTAATCTTCCACTTCTTATGGGATGTTACAAGTTTCTTTTCTTCGGTAGAAATCCCCGTAGGCCTAACCTGGATTTCGGGGACGAAATCTTTGTTTTGTTTATTGGGATTCAGTTTGTAAGACCCCCCCTCCCCTTACCAAGGAGGGCAACCAGATCTTATGCCCAGAACCGCCGTCTTACGGTGGCACTAACTCACGGGTTAGTCGACACCGCAACACGCCGATCCTGCCGGCTAGTACGATCATAAACCTGTAGGCCAATATGAGAAGAAGAAGTGCATCCCTCATGTCTTCCCGTAAACCTTTGTAGAACCTCTTGGTGTACGCTGCCTCATCTAGCCGGTAGGAGTCTGCAAAACGGGCCAGATGGTTGAATTCTCGATGGTATTCCACCACCATCCTGGAACCTTGCTTCAACTGCAAGAAGCGGTCCTCCAGCTCATCTCGGGCCGACTGCGGAACAAAGTGCTCCAACAGCATGAGCCTGAACTCCTCCCACGTAACCTCGGCAGCCTCCCTATCAGCAAAGGTAGTCTCCAGAACTGTCTTCCACCACCGCTTGGCATGGGACTCCAAGCAGGAAACAACCAGTGGCACCCTCTCCTCCTAAAGGCTCTGTATCCCTGTCAGCATCTCCTCCATGATGTCTAGCCATTCCTCTGTCCGAACTACCCCCTCTGTCCCCAAGTAGGACGGGGGAGAGAGTCCTCGAAAGATGCTGAGCCAGTTGGCTCCCGGAATAGGCTGCGGAGCCGGGGCCTGTTGGTTCCTAAAGGCTTCCAGGATAGCCGTCAGAGTCTGTCCCATGTCAGACTGTAGGAATTGAGTGGGAACCGGCGGCGGTGGTGCAACTTCTGGAATCTGTGTAGGCAGTACTGGAGGTTGCGTCACAAAATTTATCGTCAGAACTTTTTCAACCTTAACTAAAATGGACAATTATATATGTGATCCCCACATGGGCATACCACTGCTTCCGCTGCTTAATTTGTCCCAAACTAAACTCGCGCGGGGGTGACCCAGGGGTTGTGGACTGTTACTTTTGGATCGAGGTTTGCTCTGATACCACTTTTATTCAAACAATTCAACACGACTAACTCCACCCTATTCCAACTCTTATCCTAATACAACTTTTCCCCAAATTACTATTTGCAGACCAACCTATACTAAGTGATGTTCGTGATAGGATGTCCTTCAAATTTTCATCCGAATGACCTAGAATTATTACTGGAGTCCTATCATGAACTAAATGATTTAATTCCAGAATATTAAATTTTTCTCAATTAATCTCCTATTTAAATAATTTCTTACAAATGCCAATTATTGCCAAGTTGATCATGAAGTATCTTAAATTATGATCCCACTGACCCAAGGAATTTTTCATAAGTTGTAGAATGGTAAAATAATACTATCAGCCAAGTTTTATAATTTTCTCTTCAATTTTTTTTTTCTATTTATCTCCTAAATAATTCAAAATTCACATATTGGATATTTTTTCAAAGGAGGTATAAGGAATTCATTTCCAAAAATTCTAAGAAATTTCCAGCAAGCTCATAATGTTAAAAGAGTGCCACAAACAGAATTTCACTAATTTTCAAGTAACAATGGCTATAAACTTTTATTTCTAAATAATTTACCAAAATGTCATTATGAAGATTTAAAACTTTGTGGTTCATCCAAAAATGCTGAGAAAATTAATCAAGGCTATTTATACTCAGATATGTCATCAATAATTTTTTTTTCATAATTTTCTACTGAGTATTTGCAATAATTCTAAATTAAATGAAATAAGGGCAAAAATGTAATTTCCACATTCCTCTTATCAATATTCCTCAAACAGAGACATAAAATTTTTAGGAGTTAAACATGTCATGATATTATTCTTGACAAAATTTGGGGAAATAACTAAGTGACAAACCTAATTTCAACATTTATTCTTCAAAAGTCCTATTAATTCAATAATTCCAAATAATGGGATTTTTGATACCAGTTTGTAAGACCCCCCTCCCCCTTACCAAGGAGGGCAACCGAATCTTATGCCCAGAACCGCCGTCTTACGGTGGCACTAACTCACGGGTTAGTCGACACCGCAACACGCCGATCCTGCCGGCTAGTACGATCATAAACCTGTAGGCCAATATGAGAAGAAGAAGTGCATCCCTCATGTCTTCCCGTAAACCTTTGTAGAACCTCTTGGTGTACGCTGCATCATCTAGCCGGTAGGAGTCTGCAAAACGGGCCAGATGGTTGAATTCTCGATGGTATTCCACCACCATCCTGGAACCTTGCTTCAACTGCAAGATGCGGTCCTCCAGCTCATCTCGGGCCGACTGCGGAACAAAGTGCTCCAACAGCATGAGCCTGAACTCCTCCCACGTAACCTCGGCAGCCTCCCTATCAGCAAAGGTAGTCTCCAGAACTGTCTTCCACCACCGCTTGGCATGGGACTCCAAGCAGGAAACAACCAGTGGCACCCTCTCCTCCTAAAGGCTCCGTATCCCTGTCAGCATCTCCTCCATGATGTCTAGCCATTCCTCTGTCCGAACTACCCCCTCTGTCCCCAAGTAGGACGGGGGAGAGAGTCCTCGAAAGATGCTGAGCCAGTTGGCTCCCGGAATAGGCTGCGGAGCCGGGGCCTGTTGGTTCCTAAAGGCTTCCAGGATAGCCGTCAGAGTCTGTCCCATGTCAGACTGTAGGAATTGAGTGGGAACCGGTGGCGGTGGTGAAACTTCTGGAATCTGTGTAGGCAGTACTGGAGGTTGCGTCACAAAATTTATCGTCAGAACTTTTTCAACCTTAACTAAAATGGACAATTATATATGTGATCCCCACATGGGCATACCAAAAAAAAATTTAAGTTCGGGTCTACGGGGTTCTATTTGCAAGAATCATCAAGAAATTTAAAGACATAACTTAAATGTACCTGATGCGAATAGCTCCGGGTGTTGCTCCAGCATCAGATCCCTCGGCTCCCAAGTGTGCTCCTCCCGTCCATGGTTGGACCACAGCACCTTTACAAGAGGGACCTTCTTCTTCCGTAACACTCGGATGGCTGTATCGTCAATCCGGATTGGCTCCAATCTCACTGATCTGTCAGGCTCTACCGGTCCGGCTGTAGTAGTAATGTGCTGCTCTGGCCGAAGGAGAGCTCTTCGCAAAGAAGAGACATGGAAGACGTCATGTAATGCACCCAACTCCGGTGGCAGCTGCAGTCGGTAAGCCAAGGGGGCCGATCCGCTCCAGGATCAGGTAGGGCCCCATGTATCGTGGACTGAGCTTCTTGTGCCTCTGCACCCGAGAAACACCGTGTACTGGACGTATCTTCAAGAATACCCTGTCAGCATCTCCTCCATGATGTCTAGCCATTCCTCTGTCCGAACTACCCCCTCTGTCCCCAAGTAGGACGGGGGAGAGAGTCCTCAAAAGATGCTGAGCCAGTTGGCTCCCGGAATAGGCTGCGGAGCCGGGGCCTGTTGGTTCCTAAAGGCTTCCAGGATAGCCGTCAGAGTCTGTCCCATGTCAGACTGTAGGAATTGAGTGGGAACCGGCGGCGGTGGTGCAACTTCTGGAATCTGTGTAGGCAGTACTGGAGGTTGCGTCACAAAATTTATTGTCAGAACTTTTTCAACCTTAACTAAAATGGACAATTATATATGTGATCCCCACATGGCCATACCACTGCTTCCGCTGCTTAGTTTGTCCCAAACTAAACTCGCGCGGGGGTGACCCAGGGGTTGTGGACTGTTACTTTTGGATCGAGGTTTGCTCTGATACCACTTATACTTTAGGTGTCAGGGTTAAATGAATCGATTATGCTATGACATGCAAGTGGGTATGATGGACATGCAAGTGGGTATGATGGACATGCAAGTGCAACACACACACAACGACTCTGTGATCACAGACCTTTAGTTCCCACTTTTTGAGAGCTAGCATCACTCTCGGGTACCACCGCTGTGGCTACGGCAGCAGCGGAGCGGGCGTCTCCACTTCTAGGCCGGTATGCACACTACCAAGCCTTAGACCCCTCTCATACGCCTCTGTACACGTCCAAGGTGCACTCTAGAGTCTCGCGTACGTACTTTGCTGACAACCCGTCAGTCTTGTTGGGTCGGATGTGCGTTATCGGGGGTCGTCCTCTAGACCGCAGTGTAAAACAACCCACTGGCCCCTCTAACTCTCACAACCGCCTGGTGCACCGTACTGCCATCGGTGTGACGAACGGCCAGTACCGCATGCCCCGCCACTAGATTTATGCACATGCAAGTTTATCGTATCATAACCGAGCCAAAGCTCCCTGGACCATCCCGTCCGTCACAAGTATCAACCGAGCCAAAGCTCCCCGGACCATCCCGTCCGTCACAAGTATCAACCGAGCCAAAGCTCGCCGGACCGAAACGTCCATCTCTTATTCCAAACCTCATCCCTTTGAACACCGCGGGATGGCGCCCCTTTGAACACCTCGGGACGACTTAACCATTTCCAATACTTGTCCAACTAGTGAGTGCAGTGTGAAACCCTATTTACTAAATTACTCTTTTGATTTGTTCTTTAAGGTTTACGTTAACCCAGGACTGCCCCCGGTATTCCCTGTGAAGGGCTCTCAAGGGGCACTAGGAACTGTGTTGGGATTACGCCCAGCGTTCCCTTTCGCAAGGTACTTATTAATATTATTGGTTGATTTCCTTTACCCATTACCTTCTCATATTGCGATAGGCTAATCCTAAGGTAGTTTAGACCTTTCACTCTCGCGGGCACGACGATCTTTCGTCGAACTCGCGTACCTTCTAACACACATCCACACGATTCCCACCACTCCTTAGAACTTTCTAGGTGACTCATCCACTTTTATTCAAACAATTCAACACGACTAACTCCACCCTATTCCAACTCTTATCCTAATACAACTTTTCCCCAAATTACTATTTGCAGACCAACATATACTAAGTGATGTTCGTGATAGGATGTCCTTCAAATTTTCATCCGAATGACCTAGAATTATTACTGGAGTCCTATCATGACCTAAATGATTTAATTCCAGAATATTATATTTTTCTCAATTAATCTCCTATTTAAATAATTTCTTACAAATGCCAATTATTGCCAAGTTGATCATGAAGTATCTTAAATTATGATCCCACTGACCCAAGGAATTTTTCATAAGTTGTAGAATGGTAAAATAATACTGTCAGCCAAGTTTTATAATTTTCTCTTCAATTTTTTTTTCTATTTATCTCCTAAATAATTCAAAATTCACATATTGGATATTTTTTCAAAGGAGGTATAAGGAATTTATTTCCAAAAATTCTAAGAAATTTCCAGCAAGCTCATAATGTTAAAAGAGTGCCACAAACAGAATTTCACTAATTTTCAAGTAACAATGGCTATAAACTTTTATTTCTAAATAATTTACCAAAATGCCATTATGAAGATTTAAAACTTTGTGGTTCATCCAAAAATGCTGAGAAAATTAATCAAGGCTATTTATACTTAGATATGTCATCAATAATTTTTTTTTTTCATAATTTTCTACTGAGTATTTGCAATAATTCTAAATTAAATGAAATAAGGGCAAAAATGTAATTTCCACATTCCTCTTATCAATATTCCTCAAACAGAGACATAAAATTTTTAGGAGTTAAACATGTCATGATATTATTCTTGACAAAATTTGGGGAAATAAGTAAGTGACAAACCTAATTTCAACATTTATTCTTCAAAAGTCCTATTAATTCAATAATTCCAAATAATGGGATTTTTGATTCCAAAAATCCCATTATTTCAATGAGGGGTAAAACTCATCCTAATAGGCCACTGAAGTTAATTACATGAATTTAGCATGATCCAAATGGGCCTAATACTCAAAATTTCAAAAATTACTATTGGCACACCAAGCCTAAGCATGTTCATCATTTGCATGTGGGATTACCCACCATACATTGGTCCAAACTTGATGAAATTTAAAACATATATTTATAATGTCCTGAAGGACAAGCCACCAAAATTTGGGGCATTTTAGAGTTGAATTAACCCAAAAATCACCTAAACAAACCTAGGGGTAATTTGGTAATTTCACCATAATTTTAATTACAATAAATCCCAATTTTTGGGCAGGGCCTAAATATGCCCTAAACCAGTTACTTACCAAAATCTCAAGTCATATGGGCCTCTGGATGGGCTTGGGCATCACTTTCAAATTTCTGCATTTTGCTATTTGCAGCCCAAGGCCATTTAATTTTTTGATCTTGCATGTGAGATATCTCAACATGCAGAGGGTTAAATTGTCTAATATTTCTACCATAGGTCTAATATACTACTAAGGGCAGGCCACCAACATTTGGGGCATGTTGGAGTTGATATGCTCCAAATATCAACAAAATTTAATTTATCATATTTGGACTAAAACTATAGCATTATATTCCCCAAAAATTCCCATTTTTGGGGAGGGCCTAGATATTCCTAATTAAGCCATATGCCCAAAATTTCAGCCCATTTGGACTTAGGGTTTGGGCAGGGCACCCATTTTAGTTTCTGCCCTACTCTAGGACCTGCCCTAGGAAAATGGCTCTATAGGGCAGTACACTTAACCAAAAATTATGTGTAACATGTCAAATTAAAGGTGACTCCAAGACCTACAATTTTCATGTTGAGAACATTTTATGAAAAAGGCTGTAAGGGCCCTAAATATTGACTTGCAAAAATCGGATTTTAGGGGACAGAAATTACACTATTCATATATTTAAATAATTCCTGGATTTATATTATTGCATGGCACAGATCTTGACGCAGATGGACGGCAGCTGCTCATCTTCTCCAATCCGCCTGGTTCTCAGCCCGATTTTCATGGGGCTTTTCCCGGCGGCTACCGGCGGCGCCTCCACCGGCAAACATCTCCTCCCCCCTCACGGTGGTGGGGGCAAGCATTGGCCGGCGGCTAGGGCGGCCGGAGGTGGCGGCGCCACCTCACCCGAAGCTTGCAAAACGCCATTAATGGCTGAAATGAAGAAACTGGATTCGGTCTCATTCAAGCCCGAACCCTACCCTAATCATTCCTAAGATCTATGCATGAAGAGAGAGGTGAGGGAGGACCTTCCCGGCGGCCTTGCGACGTGAGGAGCGGCGGGGAACCATGGCGGCGGTGGCGGCGCTTCTCCCTTGGTTTTCACGGCCAAAGCTTGGTTTCTCTCTATCTCTGCTGCTGCTCTACTTGTTCTGAGAGTGGTGAAACTGAAATGGGAGAGGGAGAGAGTGAGAGGATGAAGTATGGAGGGGAGGGTGATAATTCCTAAGTGCAAGGTGGAGGGATTTCTTTGTTATTGTCACCTTGCATGCATGGGTGGGTCCCACTCCATCCAACTCCTTCTCATGACTTCCAAGGGTCGGCCAGCCCATGTGGGGGCTGATGGCATGGGTCCAAGTGGCTTATTCCACTAAATACCCTTAAATATACCTTTTTCTCTCTCCTAAATTATTCTTTAATTTTGAGATTCTCTCTCTCTCTCTCCTAGTCACTAAGTTGGCTGGTAAATCTCATATTGGCAGCCCACATGTTTATTTCATCCACCAAAATATGGTTAGCCCAAGTGAGTTGGGCTTGAGCTTGAGTTAGCCCATTTGGGCTAGCTTGACCCAAACCTAGGCTAGGGTTGACTTAGGTCAATTTGGTCTTTGAGGTTGGCCCAAATGGGTCCTTGGTGACCCATTGGCCTCCTCTGAGGCCTAGGTAGGGTTGTATTGGCCCTTTAGAGGTCACTTGACCCTTAAGTAGGGTACCTTGACTACTTTAGGGCTAGAGTTGACTTTGGTCAACTTAACCTTTTTGGTTGGCCCCAATGGGTCCTTGGTGACCCGTTGGCCTCTCACTATGGTTATGAAGGTATGTGTGGGGTCCACTTGGCTAAGGGAACTTCAATTGGCCCTTGTGTAGGCCAGTTTGACCCAATGTAGGCTAGGTTGACCCATTTAGGGTTAGAGTTGACTTTGGTCAACTTAGCCTCTTGGGTGGACCCCAATGGGTCCTAGGTGACCCATTGACCTCACTCTATGGTTAGGTGGGCTTGGGTGGGGTCCACTTGGCTTGGGGATGGTCAATTGACCCTAAGTAGGTTGGTTTGACCCATTTAGGGTTAGGGTTGACTTGGGTCAACTTAACCCTTTTGACTGCCATCCATGGGTCCTTATTGAACTAATGGATCCTACCATGGTTTGATGAGAACATGGTGGGGTCTTGAAGTCTTGGTGATGCCCCATGGTTATCTTAAACAAAGGTTCAGGAATTTACTATTTGCACACCATAGTGGTCTCAGCCACATTCTTAGGTTTCCTTGGTCTTCTTGGGCTTCCTAGGGTTTGGTCATGACCTAGTCATGGCCAATAACCACACTTATGGGTCTAGTTGGAAATGGGATGTTACAGAAAGTCTCGACACTTTCAGACAGACAGAGAATTTTTCAAGAACTGACTGGATGACTTGACAGCTGCCATTCCAGCCGGTCTATAGCACCTGTCAGAGTTGTCAGAATTCAGTTATGAACCGGACCAGCCGGTTACCATGAAGAAGGCCTATAAATAGGCTTATACAGTCTACAGAAACTATTGTTGAAGTTGTCAAAGTTCAGATCATTGATGAAGTGTTTAAACAAAGAAGATCGTGCTATCAAGTGCAGATCTAAGAAGTTGGAGAGAGAGAGAGCTCCATCCAAGAAATCAGTTGTTGGAACCAGACTGAGAAGAAGGGTTCAGATTTATTTTGAATCTTAAGTAGCAGAGATCAAGGATCAACTGTAGAAGGAGTCAATCTTATTGAGTTCTACTTTCAAGAATCTTTGAAGAAAGCTAAGTCAGATTGATTTTAGCTGAGTTCTTCCAAGAACTCATCAAGAAACTCACATCTCATCTCTCTATTCTCTGAGTTGTTGAGTTAACATTATTGTATTCACTTTTATCTTGTAGGATCCTTTGGATCTGAGTCTTGTAAGCCTGTAATTATAAAGGCTGAGGGTAGGAGAGTTTTATCTCTGAGTGTAGGCCTTGGTGGCTGAGTGTAGGCCTTGGTGGCTGAGTATAGGCATTGGTGGCTGAGTGTAGGCCTTTGTGGCTGAGTGTAGGCTTTGTGGAAAAGCTGAGTTGTAGGGCCTTGGGCCTGAGGTGTAGGATCCTGTTTTGGGTTCTGAGATAGTGGAGAAGTTTGGCCGAATCTAGTACACTGCTAGATAGGCGAAGGGGGAAAGTGGATGTACCCAAAGCTTGGGGAACCACTATAAAACTCTGTGTCTACTGTGTGTTTGTGGATTGTTGTGATTGCTGAATGTGTGTTGTGATAAATTAGATATAATTCTGTGATATTATCTGTTTGCTGCCTAAAAAGTTAAAAAGATTCAAGTCACCTATTCACCCCCCCCCCCCTCTAGGTGTTTAGGTACAATATCTTTCAACTACCTTTTTCAGTCTTTCTTGATAAGAACTCTTTCTCCAAGAAGACATCAGTCCTTGCGATAAACACTTTGCCCTCAGACGGTAGGTAAAAGTAATATCCCTTCGTTTCCTTAGGATATCCCACCAGATAATATTTATCCGATTTGGGTTCCAGCTTGTCAGGCATTTGACGTCTCACGTATGCCCCACAACCCCAAATTTTAATGAACGACATACTAGGATGCTTCCCAGTCCATATCTCATATGGTGTCTTCAGAACCGTTTTCGTTGGAGCGCGATTCAATGTCATTGCAGCAGTCTCTAAAGCAAATCCCCAAAAGGAAACAGTCAAGTCTGCATGACTCATCATCGAACGTACCATGTCTAACAGTGTACGATTTCTCCTCTCAGACACACCATTATGTTGTGGTGTTCTAGGTGGAGTGAGCTGTGATATAATACCACACTCTTTCAGATGATCACGGAACTCATGACTCAGGTATTCGCCACCTCGATCAGATCGGAGTGCTTTAACCCTTTTACCCAACTGGTTTTCTACTTCATTCTTGAACTCTTTGAACTTTTCAAAGGTCTCGGATTTGCACTTCATAAGATACACATATCTGTATTTACTGAAATCATCAGTAAATGTAACAAAGTAGAAATATCCACCTCTAGCCATGGAACTCATGGGTCCGCATACATCACTATGTACAACACCCAAGAGATCCTCAGCCCTCTCAGTATAACCAGTGAAAGGAGCTTTAGTCATCTTGCCTAACAAACAAGATTCGCATCGCTCAAATGATTCATAATCAAATGAGTCCAAAAGTCCATCTCTATGGAGCTTGGATATGCGCTTCTCGTTGATATGACCCAAACGACAATGCCAGAGAAATGTAGGGTTCGATTCATTTGTTATTAGTCTTTTATTATTTTCAACATTACAGATCAGATGGTTCAAGTTCAAAACATAAATACCATTAAACAATTGGGCTACAGCATAACAAACATCATTCTTAAATATAGAACAACAATTGTTCTTAATTATAAAAGAAAATTCAATCATGTCCAAGCCTGAAATAGATATAATATTTCTAGTTATGGCCGGAACAAAATAACAATTATCTAGTTCTATTACAAGCCCACTGGACAAAGAAAGACGGTAAACCCCTACGGCTACAGCAGCAACTCTTGCTCCATTGCCGACGCGGAGGTCCACCTCCCCTTTACTCAGCAATCTTCTCCTTCCCAGTTCCTGCACATTTGTACAAATGTGAGAACCACATCCGGTATCCAATACCCAAGATGAAGGAGCAGAAAGGTTTATCTCTATAACGTGAATATTTGAAGCGGAAGTCATACCTCCCTTCTTTTTCTGCAGACCTTCAATGTACGAAGGACAGTTCCTCCTCCAATGACCAGCCTTGCCACAGTGTTGGCATTTCCCTTCCTTCACCATGCTTTTCTTTTTCATCAGTGCAGAAGACTTGGGCTCAAGATATGACTTAGGTCCCACCTTCGTCTTCTTAGAGCCCTTGCCCTTGCCCTTGCCCTTATGCACCATCAGTATGGGGCTGGCAGGCTTGGCCTTCTTCATATTGATTTCAGCAGTTCTCAACATGCCTAGGAGTTCGGGCAGTGTCTTGTCTATTTCATTCATGTTGTAGTTCAAGACGAACTGCTCATAACTGTCCGGCAACGATTGCAGGATCAGATCTGTGGCCAACTCTTGACCAAGAGGAAGACCCAGCCTTTCAAGGTTCTCTATATACCCAATCATCTTGAGTACGTGACTCCCTACTGAGTCTCGAACTCCCATCTTGCACTGAAACAACGCTTTTGTGATGTCGAACCATTCTTGACGAGCCTGCCCTTGAAATATTTTCTTGAGATGCTCGTCAATCTCCTTGCACCCCATGTTCTCATGTTGCTTCTGAAGCTCAGAGTTCATAATGGCAAGCATAAGACATTCGACATCTAAAGCATCGTCAGTATACTTCTTATAAGTATCCTTCTCAGCACGGGAAGAGTTCCCGGTCGGCACCTCGGGGGCTTCTTCTTCCAAGACATAGAGCTTTCGCTCTTGCCTGAGAACAATTCTCAGGTTCCTATACCAGTCCATGTAATTTATCCCACTGAGCTTATCCTTCTCAAGGATGGCTCTCAGAGACAAAGTGGAGTGTGAAACACTTGCCATGGAATTCTACAAGAATTTATGCAGAATAAAATCAGTACCAAAATTTCAAATACAATATATTTTGATTTGGACTTCAATTAAAACACTCCCACTATTTTATTCGAAATGATAGCCCTCACTAACAATTCGGAGAGTTCATGTCAGCTACTCTCTTAGTGGACAAGATCCGTATTTCACCAACACAATGAGTCAGCTTTGGCTTTCCTCTCACGATGCGGTTATTTAGGTAGGCAACGCTTGCCAATTGCATCCTCATGCAATTCTTGTATGGTTGGTGAATAACTCCTTACTCGCATCCATCATATGGTGCATGCCAACCCTATGCCTCTAGGCACTCAACCTTTGAGGTCACCTAGTTAAGTTGGACCCGATGTCGACAGTGGGATATCACAATTATCCGCTCGCACCCTTACCAAGATAGATTAATGCACCTTGCTTTGGCAAGCCCACACTTCATCGATCGAGGCAGGAAGAGTGTCATCCATCGGAAGGCATCCGAACACTTAATATTTGATGAAGAGATTTTAATTATAGGTTAACAATTAACCATGATCAACATTTGATCAATGTGCACATCCAAAGAAAAACAATTTTCTAAAACCACATGCATCCCTTATGTGCACAACCTGACACCATCAACATTTGATAGAAGGAATGGCTAAATCTGAACATCCGGAAACTTCCAAATCCTCAGATTTACATGCATTGGACAAAAGCAAAGACAACTCAACTTAAAGTAGTAGACAAGCTCATCTCTCTATGTTGGATTCAAAATCCAAAACAAACTCGAGGGATGGTTACTGCTAAGGAGACTACAATTTCTAACAATTAGAAATTCTCACGCAATCCCAGACGTTCTTGGAGGGGTACCAAGACTAAATCTAGACATTTAGAACACTTCTAAATCCCTAGGTTTGCACGCACTGGAATAACAAAACTTCCAATACAACAATCATGGCTGAACCTGCCTCTGATACCACTGTTGGGTTTCTCTATGAGGATAGCACAGCGCTTGTGCACGCAGCGGAAAGGAAAAACATCAATAAAACCCAAAAGAGATGGGATCGCGCCATGGTAGTTGAATCAAGAAGTTAACACACAACTATGCAAAAATTACCTCGGTGGCGTTGAGTCACAACTCAACGGAGATTGTTGGGTATTGTATCCACAATTACCTGGATTTGAGGAAGCCACCTGTCAAGCTAAGATGAATTCACAATGTATTTGATGAAACATCTTAAGTTGTACTTGCAGCTCCCCCACGCTAAGTGCACACCAATGTCAGGGTGCAGTAGGTCAATATACACGGGTCTGCAAGACGTAATCCCTCGTTGAGCAGATCAGTGTGTTGGCCTACGTGTACTCTCTCTATTGGAGTGCACTTACTTTCAAGTACAGGGCCGTTCATATGCAAGAGAAGACAAGGAGCATGGATGGGTCAAGGAGCAGCTCCTGGGTGGAAGACGAAAATTCGTCCAAGGAAAATTCGACGAGAATCACCAAGTGATTCTCGCCGATTCGGCGAGAATCACTAGTGATTCTCGCCGAATCGACGAGAATCATTAGTGATTCTCGCCGACCCCTTCTGGCTACCTCAAAACGGTGCCAAGTAAGATTCGGCGAGAATCACTAGTGATTCTCGCCGAACCAGTGGTTAAGCAACTCATGAATACCAAGTGAAAATCGCTGAGAATCAATAAGTGATTCGGCGAGAATCACTAGCGATTCTAGTCGTCGAGAATCACTTGGTGATTCTCGCCGATTCGTCGAGAATCACCTGCGATTCTCGCCGATTTTCACTTAGCGATTTCTTGGGATGCTGCTGGACCGGATTATGCCGCTGGACTAGTTTGAACCGGATTTCGGGGTTATACATGTGGGTCCCACAAACGGTCATATTGGAGTTAACTACAGTATATATATTCGGGTATTTTGAACAGTAAAGCAGGGGACAAAAATCAGAAACCGAGCCGCGACGTAACCCCAAAAATCGCGATTCCTCTCCGCCGCTGCCGTCACGCTCGGGCAAGTTGGTCGCCGCTGCTGATCGACTTTCTTCCCGATCTCCGGCGACAGAATCTTAGCAAAGCTTGAGTCTCACGCGTCTATCCAGAGATCCCTTGTCTCTCGATTTGTTGACCGGGAAAAACTTCCCCGTCCGAATCGATCGAGACGACCGATCCTCGTGTGACCGTTGGTAGACCTAGCTAGCTTCGCTACGAAGTTTGGATCTCAAAGTACTGCTGCCGCGCACCTTCGTTGCCGCCGATCCCGAACCAAGCCGCCGCTCGGATTGCCGCCGCCGGTTCCGGGGAGATCCTCTCCAAGAGAGACCAAGGTTGTAGACTATTCGTTGACTTCACGAACACGTCGTCGAACGAAGAGGAACACCGTAGTCTCCAAAAGAAGTTTGTATCTCGTGTACATTCTATATTTACTTTTGTTGTAAAGGAACTTTTGTTCCGCGTTGTAAGGGTTGGGTGCAACCCGTTTTGTGGGAGTGTTGACTCTCACGTGTGGAATGGTTCCTTCCAATAGTGCAGGGATTGGATTTCAATCCTGTTGGAGAAGAGACCGAGTCGTCCCGTGTTGGGAGATAGGTCGAAGGGGGAAAGTGGATGTACCCAAGTCGGGGAACCACTATAAATTACATGTGTATTCTGTGTGCTGTGCCTTTTTATTTTTATTGTGCAGGTACATTCGTAAGTTCCGCAAAAGCGCTACACGTCACCTATTCTCCCCCCATAGGTGCACATAGCCGACACTAGGTGGACTTTCAAGTGGTATCAGAGCAGGTTGCTCTTCAAAAAGGTTAACACCTTGAGTAGAATCCTGCCACCAGTGTCAGAAGCATGGATCTGGATTATGAGATACCGCCACTCAAACTCCCCGCATGCACAAAGGATTATTATCCCATCTGGAGAATGAGAGTGTCATTTCACCTTGATGCTATCGATCCTCGAGCATCCTTCATCCTGGAAGAGGGTCCGTTTATTCCCATGAAGACCTCCGACTCTGGGATCCAAGTGCCCATGGGCATTGCTGAGATGTCAGAGACGGAACTATCACTATTTCACTTGGACGAGAGGATTCGTCAAATTATTATGGATATCTGGTCTGAAGCCTCTCGCTCTAGATTGGAAAGATGTAGGACGGCTAAATCCATGTGGGTGATGATATCAGAGTTGATGGGGGAGTCAGAGAAAGCTGGAATATGTTGTCAACCAGACGAGGAAGCCTATGTGGGGGTCCTCACCTCTGAAGATGAAGGCAAGCATCACTCGGACAACATCAGAGCTCCAGTGTCCGTATCAGAGACTGACGAGACCAGTGAGGAAAGCAGCTCTGACGAGGATGAAACAATGGTCACTGATTCCAATGACAATAACACAGATGAGCAGGTAACATCTTCATCCTGCCCCATATCTTTTGACCTTTCTGAAGACAGAAACTGCTCTCCTCTAGAAAATTCTGATTCCCTGAAGAGAGCCCTTCAGGAAAGCAACCTACTTGCTGAGGAGCAAGCTCGAGAGATTGCTCGACTGAAGATCTTGTTGGTTCTCCAATTGGCGTCCAACAAGGTCAAGGACTCTAAGATCTCAGCTCTAGAGAGTAGTCTAGATAATGAGAAACGTATAGTATCAAACTTTTCCAAAGTTGATGCTATAAAGAGAAAGCAAGAAACCGGGTGGATCTCCCGGATTATCCAGGCATGGAGAAATGGGGAAACGGTATTCCGACCCCCCACTCCAAGCAGGAAGGCAACTCATCATGCCTTCAGGTATGACCACAGGAATAGTCGTGGTCACTGCAAGGGTGATCTGTCCCCATGTGGAAACGTCCATAGTGCAAGGGTCGTCATGGCCACCCATGAGGAAATACCTAAGGCTCATTCTGAGCCCTTTGTATTCACTGCCACTGCCTCAACACAGTGTGGATCTGCATGTCCCAGCTCACAGAAGACTTCTCACCACTCGAGGACACGGGATAGAGAGGATAGAAGCCATGATGTCAGGTTCCATGGGGCCTCTGTAAGGGAGATGCCTGAAAGAATGGCACCACCTTCCCGGCCTCATAATGCTCACAACATGCATTCTTTCCACCCTTCCACGTGTCACGATGGAAGAGGAATTTTTGTGACAAGATCATGCCCTATCCCGTTTAGACCTAGGACCGTGACTACATCAGTCACTAGATCAGGTCGGAAACGGCGATACAACATTCACCCATGTTAGTGCTGCGGCAAAGTGGGGCACTTTGCCATCGACTGTTGGCACAACCCCTCTGTGCCCATGGCAAGGGCTTATCCACATTCTCGGGACAGAGGTAGTCTTCCAGACAGGTTTTCTGAAGGAAGGCAGTTGCGTGCTTATGCTAACAGGAACCTAGGACCCAATATGATTTGGGTTCCTAAGGTAAAGTAATTCTTTCTTGCAGGGTAGTCTAGGTTCCCGTGAATATGATGGGAACTAGACAGTAGGTGGCTCAAGACTAAATTGGAACAAGAGTCTGCAATAACAGATGTGATATCTACTTGAGCATACTCACATTGAGCGTCTAATATGTTCTACCTGTGGGACTTAAACGATGACTCTCAAAATCCCAGGTAATTTTGATCAGTTCAAGGACTTGCGTCATATTGCATCCTCATTTAAAATATATATATATATATATATATATATATATATATATATATATATATATATTTCTATCCATGTGTATATTTATACTTATGCTTATACATGTATGTGGGCACCTCTAAGGATAGGTTAACTCGATGCATGCAAACCTTTATACATCAATAAAGAGTTGACGAAGATATGTCATCGTGAATCTCGACAACTCACAATTGACATCAAAAAGTTTTTGGAAAAGCCTCGTTCAAATCCAAATAGATTGACTTTAAAATATACATGTATTTATCATTTTTATATTGACTCGACATCAGAAGAATTCAAAAATGTTGCAATGCTTCTCAACGTGAAAATTCCTAGTCAAGAAATCTATCAATTTCGAATTAGACAAATCCCGCCGACACATTATATACTTGAAATCTCGCCGAATTAGACAAATCACGCCGACCCTTCGCCTTCTTCACGAATCCCGCCTCACGTCGCAACAGATATCCCTCAAGAGATCTTCCGCCGACTCGCCGAAACCCGCAGACTTGCCGAAACCCACAAGAGCTCTCCCGTCGACTCGCAGAGACCCGCAGGAAGCTCGTCGCACCGCCTTCGCAAACTCCCGTTGATTCCCGCCGAACCCTGCAGGAAGCTCATCGCTACACGAATCCGGCTCTCCATCTTCTTCCCGTAAGTTCTCGCAAGGTTCTCGTCGAATCGCGAAGTGTCTCTGTGACCGCAAGGTTCTCGCAAGGTCCATCGTCAAATCGAGAAGGTTCTCGCAAGGTTCTAGCAAGGCCGAACCCCGCAGGATACTCTCCTATCCACCGAAGGTCTTCCCAAAGGACGCTCGAGGAAGAGTTCTCGCAGGAAGCTCACCAACTCACTTCCGTATAAGCCCTTAGGTAACCTCTTCCTCACCCGTACTTGGACGCTCTCACTAGTGACGCTTTCTTTTTGAATGTTCATTAACGCTTAGAGTAGGGATTCTCTCTCTAGATCTGCAATGGCCCCAAGGACAACTGCTGGGTTGGTCACTGGTTGCGAGCTTGTTCGGACTGGGTTCTCTCACGCCTCGGACGAATTCCGCAACATCATTCTGATGCTGGAAGAGGCTGGGCTAACATTCGTCCTGGAGCACCCTTGCAAAATCCTAGACAAAGAGGTGCTGGAGTTCTTCGCTACCGCAAGACTCCGAAATGGCGACTCCGTAATCAAAAGCAAGGTGGCTGGGGTAAAGGTCAAGCTGTCTGCCAGCAAGCTGACTCGCTTCCTGCAGCTTTCTAGCTCGGAGCATGAGGACTATTTGGAGGACGATGACAAAATCAGAACTCTCTTATTCTGCGGTCTCCCACGAGGAACTCGGTCAATAAAGAGAAAGGATATGAATAAAGAAGGGAAGCTCCTATCTGACATTATTGGAAAGGTGCTCATCTGCAAGTCGGGCTCTCATGACCATATCTCAGCAGATATGTTCAAGATCCTGATAGCTGTTGTCTGCCGCAAAAGGTTCAACTGGGGGGAGTTGCTGTTCGAGAAGATCAAGGACACCTTGGGCTCTCCAAGTTTTGGCCGCATCTTAAGTCTATATCTAAACCAGCTAAATGGAGACAAGTTTGACATGAGCAAAGGTGTCCCTCTCCACTACTTGAAGAAGATGGACACAAGTGTGTTTGATCGATGGGAGAGGCGTATTGGGCAGACTGCAGTGGAAGAGCAACAGGGAGTATCTCCAGCAGTCACCCCCGGTGAAATTCCTGATACCTTGACTGCAGGAATCGAGGGGGAGCCTCTACCCTCGCATACTGATGTAGTATCTAACATCTCCCAGCTGGCCAGAGATGCTGTGGCAGATCTACACGAATAAAGTGAACCTGAGCTGGAGCATGGGGAGGCCCCGAACCGAAACGAGCAAGGAGCCGAAGCTACTGGAATGGAGACTGCTGACAACGAGTTGGAAGATGCTGCTGATATAGATGATTTCTTGGATGATGACAGAGAGGAAGATGAGAATGAGGGACATGAAGTATTGGAGGCTCCAGATCTTGTTGAACCTCCATCTGACAAGCCTGCACCAGTGGAGGGGGAGTCAGACAAATCTACAGAGGCCGCCAGCATTCCTCCATTAGAGACTGTGCTTATGTCCAGCTCTACAGATGCGTCTGCTGAAGGGCAAGGTCCACAAGTGCCTCCGGCTCTTCCATTACGAGATGAGCTAGCCACTCACACAGTAAATGTCATTCAGGGAATTGTGAATGAACTCAAAGACTCCTTTGCTAACGCTCAGAATAAACTGCTGAAAAGGATTAAGACTTCTGAAAATCTGATGCTCAAGAATATGGTGGAGCTCAATCATAAACTTGACGTGATGGACAAGAAATTTGAAGAAAAGTATACCGCGGCCGGCGAAGCTGTCACACTCCTTATGGCCGGATTGAAAAAGAACACTGATACTCTTGCTGTCGTAAATCAGAATGCACATGTTGTCGCCAACAACATTCAAAAGTTTGACGGTAATATGGTCACTCTCAACGCCAATCAGCAGGTCTTGGTCTCTGAATTCTCCAAGACCACGAAGCATATTGATGACTCCCTACATTCCTATGCCAACTTCATAGCTGTAGAAGCCAAAAAGGGGAGAAAGAGTATCTAGCTAAGATGGCTGAGCTTCAAGAAGTCACGATCAAAAACTTCGAACAGTCAAACAAGTACGTCTATGACAGCTGCCGGTGGATGCTCCACCAGGCATTAGGCATCCCCTTGGCTGAAAATCCTGCAGATATTCATCCTCCTGAGACATCTATGGCCGCTGAGGGAGTAAGTGCTGCTGAGGGAATAAGTGCAAGTGCTGCAGATGTTCCCATAAGTGAAGTTGATGCTAGGGCTCTCTCCAAAGCTAAACTGAGGAGCATGTTTGATCAAGAGGCCCTAGCAAAAGCCAAGGCCAAGAGAAAAGCTCAGGAAAGGACCTCCAAGGAGACACTAGCTGAAAAGAGGATCAGAATGAGTGAGGAGGACGTACGAAACGAAAAATGGAGTCCAGTCTCAAGGAACATCATCTTAGACACCTTATGGCTGCAAGAAAGAGGAGAGATCAATCGAAACGAAGTATATAGCCAGTATGAGTGGGAAACGCACAAAACATTTGAAGCGAAACGCAACATCTTTTTCAGAAACAACAAGGATGCAGATAAAGTTCCTCCTCCTAGGTATTACCCGAAGCCCAAAGAATACATGGAGAGGCAAAGCAAGAAGTACTTGGCTCAAAATCTTAAGGGTGACTTAGCTAAGGAAAAATAGTCAATAACTTATAGCTTGTCACTTTGTCTTAAGAACGTTTAATGATTATTGTTATCATATGAACAATTCTGAGATTATATGTGTATATATATATATTGGTATATATATTTGAATTTGTGAATGACTCAAGTCCTGATCTGGTTGCATATATTCTCTTGTGCTGCATGTTTAATTTCTGAATGCTATAATTATTATTTGATAGGTGTTATTCATCTTAGCTAGTAGGGTTTTGGCTTCGTCAAATAGGGGGAGATTGTTGGGTATTGTATCCACAATTACCTGGATTTGAGGAAGCCACCTGTCAAGCTAAGATGAATTCACAATGTATTTGATGAAACATCTTAAGTTGTACTTGCAGCTCCCCCACGCTAAGTGCACACCAATGTCAGGGTGCAGTAGGTCAATATACACGGGTCTGCAAGACGTAATCCCTCGTTGAGCAGATCAGTGTGTTGGCCTACGTGTACTCTCTCTATTGGAGTGCACTTACTTTCAAGTACAGGGCCGTTCATATGCAAGAGAAGACAAGGAGCATGGATGGGTCAAGGAGCAGCTCCTGGGTGGAAGACGAAAATTCGTCCAAGGAAAATTCGACGAGAATCACCAAGTGATTCTCGCCGATTCAGCGAAATCGACGAGAATCATTAGTGATTCTCGCCGACCCCTTCTGGCTACCTCAAAACGGTGTCAAGTAAGATTCGGCGAGAATCACTAGTGATTCTCGCCGAACCAGTGGTTAAGCAGCTCATGAATACCAAGTGAAAATCGCTGAGAATCAATAAGTGATTCGGCGAGAATCACTAGCGATTCTCGACGACTCGTCGAGAATCTCGACGACTCGTCGAGAATCACTTGGTGATTCTCGCCGATTCGTCGAGAATCACCTGCGATTCTCGCCGATTTTCACTTAGCGATTTCTCAGGATGCTGCTGGACCGGATTATGCCGCTGGACTAGTTTGAACCGGATTTCGGGGTTATACGTGTGGGTCCCACAAACGGTCATATTGGAGTTAACTACAGTATATATATTCAGGTATTTTGAACAGTAAAGCAGGGGACAAAAATCAGAAACCGAGCCGCGACGTAACCCCAAAAATCGCGATTCCTCTCCGCCGCTGCCGTCACGCTCGGGCAAGTTGGTCGCCACTGCTGATCGACTTTCTTCCCGATCTCCGGCGACAGAAGCTTAGCAAAGCTTGAGTCTCACGCGTCTATCCAGAGATCCCTTGTCTCTCGATTTGTTGACCGGGAAAAACTTCCCCGTCCGAATCGATCGAGACGACCGATCCTCGTGTGACCGTTGGTAGACCTAGCTAGCTTCGCTACGAAGTTTGGATCTCAAAGTACTGCTGCCGCGCACCTTCGTTGCCGCCGATCCCGAACCAAGCCGCCGCTCGGATTGCCGCCGCCGGTTCCGGGGAGATCCTCTCCAAGAGAGACCAAGGTTGTAGACTATTCATTGACTTCACGAACACGCCGTCGAACGAAGAGGAACACCGTAGTCTCCAAAAGAAATTTGTATCTCGTGTACATTCTATATTTACTTTTGTTGTAAAGGAACTTTTGTTCCGCGTTGTAAGGGTTGGGTGCAACCCGTTTTGTGGGAGTGTTGACTCTCACGTGTGGAAGGGTTCCTTCCGATAGTGCAGGGATTGGATTTCAATCCTGTTGGAGAAGAGACCGAGTCGTCCCGTGTTGGGAGATAGGTCGAAGGGGGAAAGTGGATGTACCCAAGTCGGGGAACCACTATAAATTGCCTGTGTATTCTGTGTGCTGTGCCTTTTTATTTTTATTGTGCAGGTACATTCGTAAGTTCCGCAAAAGCGCTACACATCACCTATTCCCCCCCCCCCATAGGTGCACATAGCCGACACTAGGTGGACTTTCAGAGATGCTCAAGGTTTCGTATTCCTGGTGGTGGCGAGTTCTACGTGGAATAATGTCCACGTCTCTGCAGAAATCCACACGAGCGGGAGAACACCGAATTTTCCGTCGCACGGAAAATCGGGAAGGAGAAAGACCGCACCTTGCTTTCCCACGGACTGCTAGGTCCGCGCCAGGGACTGCAACACCAGCGACGGTCGCCGGAGAGAAGGAAGTCGACGGAGCGAGCACGGCGGCGGCGGAACACTTCCGTCGGCGGCGGGATTCGGGATCGGCGGAACGAACGGAAAGGCGGAACGCTTCCGTCGCGGGATTCGGTTCGATCAGCTGCCAGAGATAATACCCGAAAACCCTAAGTGTCTATTTATACCAGAGGCATAAATAGACTTAGGAATATCGCTATCCGCAGACCACCCAGGAAAAATAGGGTCCCAGAATCGGCGAGTATCAGTCGGCGAGAATCGGAGTACAAAACTCGACGATTCTCGTCGATCGTCGAGCCGCTATCGACGACTCTCGACAATTCTCGTCGATCGTCGAGCCGCGGTCGACGACTCTCGACAATTCTTGCCGATCGTCGAGCCGCGGTCGATGACACTCTCGACGATTCTCGTCGATCGTCGAGCCGCGGTCGACGATTCTCGTCGATCGTCGAGCCGCGGTCGACGACTCACTCGACGATTCTCGTCGATCTCTTTAAGGCAACATTTGCCCAAAACTCTATTCAGTTCGGTGATTGGTAACCTTTACCAACACAGTCAATCATCCAACTTCTCCACATCTCTTATGTTCGACCCTGCAGGCTCATATCGCGTTGGCAGTGAGATTACATGTTTGACCACTTATAGATCACCATGGTAACTCCAACAAGATTCTGATGGCCAAGCACTCTGCTCGCGACTATATCACCCGTCACCAATTTCTGATAATGTGTGCAGTAGTAAATAAGCGACAGGTTGATTGGAGTAAAGTGTTATTTGAATTGATCAAAAAGAAGAACAGCAAGAAGGAAGTCTGCTTTGGCAGAATATTGGGAATTTTTCTCAAAGAGAAGGCTGCTGAATGTCTGGTCTCCCCGACCATCTTCATAAATGCCAGCAAGAGCCTCACTTGCGCTCTGTTTGGCAGGTGGGAGAGGACCATCTCCAAGCCCTCAAAGGCTTCCTCCTCCTCCCTCCAAACTTCTGAGAGCACAAGGGCTGTCAAGGCCGCTCCCCACCCTATTGAAGAGATTCCTCCATCTCAACCATCTATTCCAGTACCTCTTCCTCCAAAGAAGCCTCCTCATGTACCTACCCCTCCTTCATCTCCACCACTTGACCTGACAAACATTCCATCTCCACCTCCATCTTCCCCCTTGCAAGTTGATCATCAACCCACTCCTTCAGGTTCCCCTCAGGACATTCCTATTCCTACACCTCCTCAGTCTCCTCTTCCCCCACACTTATCCACCATCCCATCTTATAATATACCATCAGATGCAATCATGCAAGATGCCCCTCCTCCATCTGTTATTCCTCCTCCCATTCCATCCCCTTCTCCTTCCCCATTGATCTATATACCCTCATTTCCTTGCTCACACCTCTTATCAAATCCTTGATCCAAGAGGCCATTACACCTCTTGTGACCTCCATTCATTCCTTATCTGCCCAGATCTCTTTTCTCTCTGCTGTCCCCTCTTCATCTAGGGGCCTGGCTCCAGGTCTTCCTGAACCCAGGCAGGGGGAGATGCTCTGTGATGAAGTTGCAGCAGATGCAGATACAGCAGCAGCAATAGTCACAGAAGTTCCCTCTCCAGCAGATTCAGACTCAGATAAGGATACACCAATTTTGACAGACTTTGATAATGCTGGGATGTCTGAGTTAATTCAATTTATGAATACTGACATTGATTTGGATGAGTCAGTTGCTCCAATAACTCTTGTTGGTGATTTCTATTTAAATCCCAAAGTGACTTTATCAGCTTTGTTGAGAAGTTTTGACACTGTACATATGAAACTCCCTCCAGCAGATTTCTCTAAGCCTTATTTGGCTATGGTACCATATACCTCTCCAGCTAGTCCAGCAGTTGCTAAGCAACTCTGTGACAATTTTGCTCTCTCAGCTTCAGCCTCCATCTCTGCCTCCAGCTCAAAAGTCATTCCAGAAGATACTCCAGTGCCAGTTTCAGCACCAGACTTTATTATGGATGACTCTCCAATACCTACTCTAGATGAGCTCATTCAGACAGACATTGAAGAAGAGAATAAGGCAGTAGCTGATAGCTCTATCTCTTTTGTTTCTGAATCTTGTACAGATAATTCTTCTCTTGTTGCTGAAACTCTTTTTCCTAAACCTTCTGCCACTCCTCCAGCAAAGGCTGTTGTTTCTGATAAAGCTTTAAAAGCTTTGGATGCATTGTATGATACCCCTCAGGATTCAGAATTTGATGATGATGATATTGATTCTGATGAGGATGCAGCTAGTAAGAAAAAGAGATTGTTGGCAAAGAAGAGAAAGGCTGCTCCTCCTCCCAAGCCAAATCCCACTGTAGACACTCCCTACTATATTCTGCACAATGTGACTCCATATAAGGGAATGCCAGCATGGATGTGGCTCTCCAAAAACTAGCAGAAAGATAAAAAGAGAAGCAGTAGATACTCCCCTCCTCCAGTACACAGATACAGGAAGGATCCTCCTCCTCTACCTCCTCCAGCAGCTGGTGCCAGTGGCTATAGCTCCCAGAGATCTGCCCCAATGCAAACTTATCAAAGACAATCAGGGAGATCTTCTGGAAGCAGCCAGCAGAGGCCATCCTCCTCAGGTAGTCAACAGCATAAGCAGCAGCAGCAACAAAGTTCTGAAGCTCATAAAGCTGAAAGCCCAAAGAAGCCAGACTCCCCTCCAATTCCTTTTGAAGATCCAGAGACTGTAAATACAACAAGAATGGCTAGATACCAAGAGCTGATTGGTCTATCTTTAATAAATAAAGGCAAAGCAGAAGGAAAAGATATTTCTGGTCTTTCAATAATGTCAAAGTATAGAAAGGAAGAGCTGAAAAGATTTGACAAAGGCAACAAATTATTTAATGTTGATGATTATATGAAACTTCACCCAGAAGCAGTTGTCCCCAGAGCAACATCATTGAAAATTATTGGGGCAGCTGATATGACCATGACAGTGGCTCAAGCTCAAAATTCTAACAGAGAAATCATTTTCAAGAAGCCAGGAGAAAAGAAAGCAGAAGACAAACCTCAGCAGAAGAAGGCAAAGAAGTAATTTTCTTGTTGTTTCTTTTTTTGTCTGCTATTTGTGTTTAAACTGTGCTTTATATTAAACAAAGCTGTGTGTATATATATATCTGCTGCATGTGTTATAATTCTCTGCCAGATATATCTCTTTTCTTGCTTTGTTTTTCTGTTTTGAGTCTCTGTTAGTGACCTCACCCAAATATGGGGAGATTGTTGGATCCCTAGTTGATTTGGGCTAGGTTCACTGACTTAGGATGTGACCCATCTTGTATAGCCAGGGTCAATTTGTGTCCTAGAGTCTAGGTTAAGTCCTTAGGCTCAACTCCAGATGGACCAGCTTTCAACAAGACCCTCAGAGACTCCAGACTCACAAGTTTTTCAAGACTAAGTAAAGTGAGTTCGACGTTCGTCGAACTCAGCTCGACGAAAGGAGTTCTACGCTCGACGATCGTGAGACAATTCTTAGTGCTGAGCTCGACAATCTATGTTCTCTGTTCGACGAAAACTCAGTTTCTACTTCAAGCCAAAGTCAGGAGGACTTCAAATTTTTCTAAGTCCAGCTTCATGCTTCGGTCGACGAATTATATTCTGAGCTCGACGAACTTGAACCTCAAGTTCATAGCTTCTCAGGTCGACTAAGTCAGCTTCTCAGGTCGACGAATATTATTCTCTACTCGACACTTTCTGGACTCAGAGAATCTGTGTCGACACTCAGGATTCCAGTCGACACAAGCTTGTGTCGACACCAGAGGATTTGTGTCCACACCAAGATCTATCTGTTGACACCAATTTATGTCGACACAGCATTTCAGCAGATGCAGAGTATTTTGTCTAAGTCCAGAACTTTTCTCAGCTCGACGAATTTGATTCTCAGCTCGACGAATGAAGAATGTCTGTCAGATGTATGAAGATTGTCTGGTCGACGAACTCTATCAAGCTCAGCTCGACGAACTCAAGCTCAGCTCGACGAACTCAAGCTCAGCTCGACGAACTCAAGCTCAGCTCGACGAACACAAGTTCAGCTCGATGAAATGTGTTCTTCGTTCGACGAATCCAGATTAGGTTTTCTTCAAAGCTCCCATCCCGTTTCTTGGCGCTGATTCCTGAACATTTAATGCTAGATCTTCTCGGAATGTTACCGTTAGAACGAGCATTGACTATGGACGATCACATGTTGTTTTTCTATGGGACAGTTAGGAAAGTCATTGATTGCTGATTCTTTCCAAGGTCGACTGTAATTACTGCTCGACATTCAAAAGTTTGAATATCCCTCAGTTAGTCACAGACACAGATAAACACAAAATAATACAGAATCAAACAGAGTTCAAGATTTACAGTACAAAAGATACTCTAAAGTTGCAGAAGAACAATCTTTTCAAAAAATCTAAAGTTCTTGACTATAATCAGCCTTGACCAGAGAACTCTCTCTCAAGAAGAAGAAGAAGAAGAAGAAGAATAACTAAATTCAATCAAGTGTCTTCTTCTCTCTATTCACAGGATAACTTCAAAGGACAACAATCAATCAATCTGTCAAAGAAGTTCCTAAAGCAGTTCTAGTACAGGCATTCTAGGTCATTGAAGGCATATCACCCTGAAACAGTGCTCCAGCATTCCTGACCAATTCAAGATCTCAGGGGGAGCAAGAGCTGCTACATCAATCCACAAGTCTTCTCTCTGACTGTTGACAGAGAAGACACTATCTCCCTCTCTCTAATTCCTGTATAGGGTTTTAAATCTCTTCAAAATTATTCTGGTTGCAAGTCCCCTTCCAAAAGACTTGAGGGTTTGGTTTTTGGGGACCTGATCAAAACCCATTGGTGCTCAGGACACCTGATCAACTCATCCTGCAGTGGATTCCTACCTAGGGTGGTAGAAGAGTGTATGTACCCAGATTGATTGGGGAACCACTATAGCTTCTTGTGTCTTCTGGTTGCTTATTTTCTTTTGTTTTCTGGCTGTGGTTTGTGATTGCTTTTTGATTAGATAGTTGTTGTAGTTCATTTGCTTCCCTGTTCACTTAGGAATATAACAAGAGTTGTAAAAAAAAAGTTTTTAGCAAGCACCATACTCTATTCACCCCCCTCTAGAGTATATCAGATCTAACTTGCACTTTCACAGTTTGTATCAAACTTAGCAATATGTTTCCCACGGTTTTCCAACTAGACTGCACTTACAAGACAAACAGATATCGGATGCCATTGTTGTGCATTGTTGGTGTGTCTTCGACTAATCAGTCATTTTTTCATGTTTCACGTTCTTGGCTGACGAAACAGAGGACAACTACAGGTGGGCACTAGATTGTTTCAAGTCTGTACTAGAACCAGGATGCGTACCGATTGTAATGGTGACGGACAGAGAGATTGCCTTAATGAATGCTATAAAGGTTGTGTTCCCTCAAACTAAAAATCTTCTATGTCAGGTGAACATAAACAGAAACATTCTGGCTAACTACAAAAAATATTTCTGCAAGGGAAAGGATTTCGAATGTTTCATGTTCGCATGACAACGTGTCGTTGAGGCAACATGTGAGAACGATGTAACTGTGAGATTTAATAACATGTTTGCTGATTTTTTTGAATATCCGGAAGCTTTGGCTTATGTCAACAATTCATGGCTAGACAATTACAGGGAATATTTTATATGTGCATGGGCTGATAAATACCTGCATCTCGGTAGCACAACAACAAATCGAGTGGAGAGTGCTCACAGCCAGCTGAAAAAATTCCTAGAGGTTTCGGTGGGGAACTTTGGAACAATATGGAAGGCCTTTGACCAGATGATCAAGTTGCAGCATACTGACATTAAGCGGGCCTTCGAACAGAGCTCTATACAGGTAAATAAGGATTACTCAGGCCGTCTATATTCCGAGCTTTTGGGCTTTGTATCTATCAAGGCCTTACAGTACATTAAGCTGGAAGAGGACTTGGTGAGAAAGAGTACTCAACTCAGCAGTGCTACTGAATGCAATCATAAGATAAGGTTGTCATTGGGAATACCTTGTGCCCATGAACTGGTATACTTTATTTCTACTTCAAAGTCTTGCCCGTTATGGTTAATACATAAACATTGGAAGCAGCTAACAATGCATGAAGCGACTCTGGTAACTGAAGAGCCTTCAGTTGACATTACAAGTGAATTGGCTGCCATTGTACAACGATTTGCTATTTCCAATGAATATCAAAAAAAAAAGAAATTAAACGAAAACTACAAGAATTTGTAGATCCATCAAGCACTCAAACAATTGAGCCACAGGGACAGTTAACACGCATCAAAGGTAGGCCAAGAGGCAGTTATAAGAACTTCAGTGATGATTGGAAGTTCACTAAACGTGGCCCCTCACACTTTGAACATGTGTTGAAAGCTGAGGCTAACAAGAATTTTAAGAAACCGAGGCTGTCAGGAAAGCTAAATGCACGAAAGAGAACTAACATTCGTCTGGAACATTCGGCCAGAAACGATCATTTTCTGCGACAGATTCGTGATCAATTGCCAAGTTATTTATCGGGCAATGTACTAGAAGTAGTGGATGTCCTTGGTGATGGAATTGTGGTTTTCGGGTTGTTAGTATCGCCTTGGATTTGGGGGACAATTGGGTACAGGTGCGGAAATCGCTTCATGTTGAACTTGAAAATTACAAGGAGTTTTATGCGGCAGTGTTCGGCAACAATAGAAGAAGGGAGTTGTTAACATCCCTTGAATGCACGTTGACTCCCGCACCACTTGAAAATTGGATGTCCCTACCTGATCTCGGGCTTGTAATTGCATCATGTTATAATGTGGGTGTGATAGAGCTTTCCTGTGATCAAAGTTTTACACTTTTACCTCTTCACTCTGTGCCACTCACATCGCCCAAAATGATTTCCATAGACTTCATCAATGGGAATCATTTCATTTTGTTTAAGCTAGCCAAAAATTCTCCATTGCCGCCGTTATTCACACCTTGGACGAGGTATCATGACTCAATTGCAGAAGGATGGGTACATTGGTACGCGTCAAGAAATAAACTCTCGCGGCCGGGGGGTGGATGACAATCCAACGACTGGATTGGAGTAATCTAGATCAAAAGAGGTATTCATGTAGATTTTTCAACATGCAATACCATTACTATTTTTTTCAACATGCTCTCCATTCATGCATACAAAAATCTCTATGGACGGAAGGATTTTGATCAATTTTTGCACCGTATTGGATGCAATAACATGTAAGCATATTTTTGTATATAAATTGTTAATCCCTCTCATTAGTATAACTTTTATTACTTAATATTGGAACAAATTTCTGAATGCTCGCAAGTTTGAATTGAGGTCGATATGCCACGGTTACCTGGAAGGAAGAAACAATAGACTTATTATGTTTTGTTGTTGCTTAAAATACATGTTATTTAAGCCTAAACTGTATGATATTTTGATTTCTGATTTTGGTTTGTGGTTAGTGTTTTTGTTTTGTACTTAACAGTTTGGTTTGCGCAACAGAAAATTCAAAAAATTTGGTTTTTTCGTATTTTGGTTTGCGACTAGCGAAAATGAGTTTGCCTTTAACAGTTGCCTTATTTTAAGTATCGAATTATCCATATTTCGATTAATACTAAAAATAACGATCGAAAAATGACATTTTGGTTGTAAAATGACATTATGATCGTACTATTATTTTCAGATCGTAATATCATTTTACGAGCGTAATGCATGATTTTACTATCATATTTTTTCAGTAATAATTAAAATATGAAGAATTTGATACTTAAAAATAATTATAAAAATACCAACATTAATATTTTATATTTTTGTTATAAATTCTTTTTACAAGTAAAAAATATATATTTTATGAGTGTAAAAGAGGTAAAAATTTTAGATGAATTATCATCACCTAAAAAAATATATAATATTAAATACTAAACCTTGATTTTCTGCAAAAAAAAACATAAAATAAAAAAAAATAAAATAAAATAAAAAAATAATTGATTGAAATACTAATAATAATATGTATTTAATATGACACCTATTTCTAATTGAAAGTAATTATGTAAATTTTTTTTACGGGAGCATGGTGAGCTCATTTGCCACGCACAGCACTCAGACGGTTGTTTCTTTCGGATTTTGTGATATATTTTCGAAGGGGAAGGTCAAGCCGAGCTCGTTCTTCCTCTCTACTTCTTATGGCCGGAGACGCCGACGTCCTACCCTTATAAAGGGGCCAGCTTTCGGGTCCGACAACATCCGACCACCGCGCTCCTCTATTGAAGCCCAGAGGGACGAACCTCGAGTGCTCCCTACACCGCCTCGAGCTCTTCCTCTCCTTCCTGGGCTTCAACTCCCGCTATTCTCTCCTCAATCTCATCCTTTGCGCTTCCGCATTCCTTTTACTTGGTGTTGTCATCCCCGTCGCTACCATGCTACTCACTCGTTGCCCGGGCGGAGGTTGTGAGGGATACCGAATTGAGCGTTTCGAGGTCACCGTGCTCGTCTTCCAGGTATTACTCGCCGCCGTCTCTCTCGCCTGCGTCTCCCGGAATCTCTTCAAGTACGGTTTCCGCAAGTTTTTTTTTGTCGATCAGCACCATGGACAGGTGGATCGGTTCCAGAAAGAGTACGTTCGAAAGATCCAGGTACAACCGAATGGATTAATTAATTTGTCTTGTTCTTAATCTATTTTATTACCCGTTTATAATTCATGGACACGCGACTTCTACAGGCTTGGTAAAACACGCTTCTGATATGTGCTCATTTTATTTCTTCGTCGTCGAGGAAACAAAATCCAAAGCCTAATTCTGTAGTTACAGAACTATTGATTCCGAATTCTACAGGAAGTTCACTTTCTTCCTTTATCTCACCAATGTAACCTTAAATGGTCCTTTGGCCAACTATCCTTCCCTGCTATAGTGATTGTGGCTTGAAATTAAAAATCAGCTCTTAACACTTCTCCACGCTTCCATTAAGATAAATTGATTGTGGCTCTGCCATTATATGCTCTTTAGGCTCCTGCAGTTCCTTAAGTTATGAGAAACAAACAACAACACTCAAGTCTTTAACCTCCTATAGTGGGGTCGGCTATATGGATCATTTGTCGCCGTTGCACCATATATTTAGTCATGATCTCACTATTGCCTAAGTACATCATGTCTTTCATTATAGTGTAATTCCAATTCTTTTTTGGTCTACCCCTCCTCGTTTAACATGCCTAGTAGCTAAACTCTCATAACGCCTAACAAGTGGCTTTAATGGTCTCCTTTGTACGTGTCCGAATCATCTTAATCAAGTTTCATGCATCTTCGCGACAATTGGTGTTACTCCTGTCTTATCACTGATACATTCATTCCTAATTTTATCCTGTCTCGTGTGTTCACACATTCACTTAAACATTCTCATCTCCGCAACTCCCATTTTTTGCTCATACACATAATTCACTACCCAACTTTCAGCATCGTAGAGCATTGTTGGTCTAATTGTATTACGGTAAAACTTTCCTTTAAGTTTTAATGGTTCTTTATGATCACATTAGATCCCAAGCGCGCCTCTCTACTTCAATCAAACTGCTTGGATTCTATGTATCACATATTTATTTACACCTTCAACTTTTTGAACTTTCAAGCCTAGATATTTAAATCATGCATTGGGAGAAATATCTTGGTCACCCAAGTTAATGACTGAGTCATCCACTCTTCTTGCACTACTAAATTTAAGCTCTATGCACTCTGTTTTTATCCCGCTTAACCTAAAATGCTTCTTTTCTGAAGTGTCTCGCCAAAATTCAAGTTTTGCACTTACACATTTGCATGTCTCATCGACAAAAACAATATCATCTAAAAACTATAAACACCAAGATATTATGTTACAGATATGTGGGGCGGATGCGGCGCGAACCGATGACGACGAACCGGGCGCGTCGGAAGCTGCTTGGACCGATGAGGACGACCCAGGCGGAGTCGGCGCGGGGGATATTTAAATATTAAATATGTTACTAATTAAATATGTTGCTTTATTTGCTTGAGGCGTTTTTATTATTTTCTGTATTTCTTATTTTGCGTATTTCCTTTTGTATTCGTTCCTCGCTACTATAAGAGGGCAAGCTTGACATGTAATTCTTATCTTGTATGAATGCATGTCTTTCCCTTCCTCTAATCTCTAACCCTAATCCTCTCTCCCTTCTATCTCTCTCCCTCTATCTCTCTCTCACACACACACCGTTTTCCCCACCACCGCCAACCCTCCCCCGACATCGCAACAATTTGGTCCGACCTGCTATCCCGCCCGCCGCAGGCTGCCGGTTGCGTCCCTCGCCAATGATCTACTGCCGTTTCCACGGTTCCGTCCGGTTTCCACTTTTGCGATCCCGCACGGAGCACAACACGTTCGCCGCAAAACTCCGCAATTCCGCCCGACTTCCGCATCTGCGATCCCGCCCGACTTCCGCATCCACGAGCCCGCCCGGACCACGACGCCTCAGCCCCACGCAGTTCGGCGACCCCGACTAATTTTCGGCCCCGCGATCCAGTTCAATTCCGCGATCCAAGTCCGCATCCGCCACCAGACGCCTGCTCCCGACCGCCGTCCAGTGCCGCACATCGTTTTTTCCCGGCGTCGTATCGCCGCTCAGTCCCGCTCCCAACACCGCCCTCTCGCCGCTGTTCTGCACTCCAGCCAGCCGCACCGCAACACCGCACTCCAGCGCTGCACCACGGCTTTTCCCCACTGCCGCACCGCTGCAGCCCTCTAGCCGCTGCAGACCTTCTGTCGTTGCCATGACGCCAAACACCCGTTCCACCGCCGAAGCGCCAACGGAGGATGCCAACGAGGTCCTCCTACGCCGTGTCAGCACCCAGGAGTCCATCGTGGCGTCCTTGCAGGCCTCCTTGCTCGCCATCCACGCAAAGATTGATGCGTTACAACCTCCCGCTGCCTCGTCCACCAGCGGATTCACATGCCCGGCCAACGACGCATCCATCCTCTGGGAGCAACCTCTCCCGCACAACGGGGAGACCACACCCCCGTTTTTCTTTGGCCGTCCAGCCCTTGCCTTGGACCTCACCACCTTTGCCGGTGTGGACCTGATTGGGTGGATCACAAAGGCGGAACAGTACTTTGACCTCCACCACACTTCCGAGCAAGACAAGGTCTCCACCGCCGTCGTGGGACTCGATGACTCCGCCTTACATTGGGCCCGATGGCTACGACAGTCCAATCCAACCATCTCCTGGCCATAGATCAAGCAGGAGATGATCCACCGCTACGACAGCCGTTACTCCGGCTCCACCATCGAACGACTGTGGGGTACGTCAAGTCGGTGCGTTTGATGAATACATCGATGAGTTTGTGGCTCTCGTCACCTATGTTCCTGTCTTACCGCCGGATCATTATTTTGGCTTCTTCATGTAGGGCCTCTGACCCTACATCCGCTCCTGACTCCGCACTCACCATCCCCAGACTTTTTCAGAGGCCCTTGACATGGCCTGCCTCATGGAGGCGGAATTGTCTCCTCAACCACCACCATCACCAGGAGGACCTCCACTGGGAGGCCAAGCATGGCAGGCCGCTACTCCAGAGACACCAGCCCCTCACCCTCTTCCAGCTGCTTAGCCAGGCCGGCCGACCCCTACTCAGCGACTCTCCAACTGCGAGTGGATGACCTCCATTTTACACCCTCCAAACTCGACTTCCACCCGCCGGAATACGGCCAAACTCCCTCCCTACCACCGCCGGCCTGCTGGAATTCAGCAGCCTCCACTCCCAAACCCCCCTTGGTTCCGCCGCCCAACCCCTCCCTCTACCTGTACCGCGCCCCCTCCCCTTCCTGTACAATGCTGCCGGCCTGCTGCCCGCATCCTAGCCCCTCCACCCCTTTCCTCCCCAAAATCGGCCACCCCAAGGGTTTTCTAACCCTAGCCGGCCACTCCTCTCACCTTCCCTTCGTGGATCCACTTCCCACCGCTTCGAAAACCCCAGATCTATCTTGATCTAGTGCTACCACCCTCCGATCCATCATTTTTCCCAATATTCATCATCCCATAGCCCGGATCCACCGTCAAAACATCGGATCTATCCACCTACGCCCGGATCCATCCCCTAGTGGCCGAATCTCTCCGTTTCCGGCACATTTTCTGTTGGATCCCTAGTTGATTTGGGCTAGGTTCACTAACTTAGGATGTGACCCAACATGTATAGCCATGGTCAAATTTGTGTCATAGAGTGTAGGCCAAGTCCTTAGAGTCAATATCAGATGGACCAGCTATCAACAAGACCATCAGAGACTCAAGACTTAGAAGATTTCAAGACCAAGTAAAATGAGTTCGACGTTCGTCGAACTCAGGTCGACGAAAGACGTTCTCAGCTCGACGATCTTGAGATATTTCTCTGAGCTGAGCTCGACGATCTTCATTCTCTGTTCAACGAAAATTGGGACACTTCAACAAGCCAAAGTCAGGGTAACTCCAGATTTTTCTAAGTCCAACTTCAGGCTTTGGTCGACGAACAAGATTCTGAGTTCGACGAACTTGGACCTCAAGTTCACAACTTCTCAGGTCGACGAAGTAAACTTCTCAGGTCGACGAACTCAGTACTCTACTCGACGAATTCTGGAATCAGAGGATCTGTGTCGACACTTACGGTATGTGTCGACACCAACTTAGGTCGACACTAGAAAGATGATGTCGATACCAGAGAGCTTATGTCGACACCAGAAGATTTGTGTCGACACCAAGATTATTTGTCGACACCAACTTGTGTCGACACCAGAAGTTTCATGTCGACATACAAAATATCAGTCAACACAAACTATTTGTCTAAGTCCAGAACTGTTGCTGAACTCCAGTCGACGAATTCAATTATCAGCTCGACGAACTTCAGACAGAAAAGACAAAGGTTCTGAAGTATACAAGTTCTGTTATCAGCTCGACGAACAGAAGATGTCTGGTCGACGAATACAAAATCTCAGCTCGACGAACTGGTAACTCAGCTCGACGAAATCTGTTATTCGTTCGACGAATCCAGACTTAGCCATTTCCGACATTCTGTCCTCATTTTAATGCGGAAATTCCTGAGTAATTAATGCTCTACATTCTCTGAATGTATCCGTTAGAGGAAGTATTAATTACAGTGCTCTTCAGGAATGTTACTTGCTGATTTTCCACAAGACAGTTGGGAAATACATCAATGCCAATTATTCTCAGGCCGTCAGCATTAATTACAGAGGATTGAAATTTTTGAATAGAGACTGAAGAAAAGAAGATTTCAGAATCTGCAACAAGACACACAGAGAGAAGCACAATAACATACTCAGTCAGAAAATCAGGGTGACAAAAAAACTGACTGCTAGAGTTCTCATACATCAACAAAAAAGCTTCACACAAGAAGATTATAGAAAAGCTTACAGTGATAGGCAGTGATATTCAGAAGAAGAAGAACAACTATAATATATCAAAAGTCTTCTTCTTCAACATTCTCTCCAGGACTTCTCCAAGCACAACATATATCAAATCAGTCAAGAAGTTCCTACATCACTGCTTGTCCAGAATTCTGATTGAAGACCTATCATCCTACAGCAAAGCTCCAGATCTTCCCTGAACCATTCTACATCTCAGGGGGAGCTGTTTGCTAACATCATTCCACATAAGTCTTCTCTCTGATTGTTGACAGAGAAGACATAATCACTCTCTCACCCCCACCTGTACAAAGGGTTGTCATCTCCCTTCAAAAGTGATTCGTGGTTGCAAGTCTCGTTCCAAAAGACTTGAGTTGGTTTTTGAGGACCTGATCAAAACCCATTGGTGTCAGACACCTGATCAAAAACCTGAGTGGATTCCTACCAAGGGTGGTAGAAGAGTGGATGTACCCAGTTGAGGGGAAACCGCTATAAATTTCTTGTGTCGTCTGGTTGCTTATCTTTTCTTTTTGTTTCTTGCTGCGTGGCTGTGATTAGGTAGATTTTTATCTGATTTACAATTTTCTATCACTGCACCTTTTCAGTTTACAACAAAAGCTGTAACAACACTTATTGGGGAACTAACAAATTTTTAATATACTCTATTCACCCCCCTCTAGAGTATTGTACACCTAACCCTCACTTTCAATTGGTATCAGAGGAAGGTTCCTTTGGTTGCACAAGTTAATCCTTGAACCAAAGATCCTGTGTTAGATCTACATATCACTTAGTTCACATTTTAAAGTAGAACCACAACCATAACACAGAACAAAGATTATGCAAGCACCAGACCTCCAGTTTGCAACTTGCAAAAATTTGGAATCTGGGAGACAAGAATCAAGTTGTATATGAATTGTATTGATGAAGATATTTTTGCTTCTATCTTAACAGGAGTACTTCCAGCACCTGCAGCTTCTCCAACCACCTCTACAAACATGACTGCAGTACCTCCTCCAGATAATAATGATGCTTACAGGAAAGCCAAGATGGCTGATGCAAAAGCCATGAACATCTTGACACAGACAATGTCTGATGACATATTTCAGAAGTTGGCTGAGTGCACCTCAGCCAAGGCCATTTGGGACTCCCTCAACCAAATTGTAGCTGGCTCAGCTGATGAAAGGAAAGACAAGAGATCAAATCTCATATCCCTGTATGAAAATTTTAAGAAGGATGAGGCTGAATCAGTTGCTGAAATGTACAATAGGTTGAGCTCAATCATCAATGAGCTTAAAACCTTGGATAAAGATATCACCCTTACAGAGGTGAATGACAAAATCTTGATGTGCTTCCCTAGCTCTTGGGACTCAAGAATCTGGCCTATCAAAGAAGCCAGAAGCCTAAATGAGATATCAACTGAATCTCTGCTAGGCAAACTAAAGTCTTATGAGCAGTTGATTAAATCAAGAGAAGCAGCTGAATAGAAGTCAACAACTCCAGTGAGAAAAGATCACAGTATAGCTTTCAAGGCATCAGAGGAAGGTGAGATCTCAACATCCAATGAAGAACTAATGAGACTATTTGCAAAAAGATTTTATAAGATGGCTAGAAAGAACTTCAAAAGAAAATCATCCAGACATGATGATAAGCCCAAATTTGACAAGACACCAACCAAGAAGGTTGTGTGCTTTGGATGTAGAAAGCCTGGACATTACATCTCTGAATGTCCAGAAAGCCAGAAGAAGGAGAAAAGCAAAGAAAAAGACTCCAGGAGAAAACACAGCAGCAGACCCTCCTCCAGCAAGTACAAAAAGAGAGACAAAGGCTTTGTTGCTGAATCATGGAGTGATACTGAAGAAGAATCATCCTCTTCCAGCTCAAGTGAAGAAGAGGAAGAATCAAGAAACAATGAGGTCTGCCTTATGACAATTGATGCCTCCAGGAGCAGTTCAGGATCAGAAAGTGAATCTGAAGATGAGGCAGCCTTAGAGTCAGAGGCAGATCAGGTTCTTTCAAGTTTTGATTTTAATTCTGATTCATTTAAAATTGAATTCAAAACTATTGTTTAGATTTAATTAGTTCAGAGAAATAAATAAAAACCCTTAGAGAAAAACTAGGAAATCTTGAATCTGTTAACTCAGAAAATCTTAAACTAAAAGATCAACTAACTTTAGCAAATGAGCAGATAATTAAATTAAAATCTGATTTATGTGATGCTAAACAACTTGAGCAATCTCTCAATGGAAGAAGTCTCAAGCTGATGGACATAACAAGCACAGTAAATGCCAGATTAAATGACAAGCTGTGTTTGGGTGCATCATCAGGTTTGCCCCCCATAATTAAGAAAAACATCCTTACAACACTCATTAAATTTGTTTCTGCCAAGGGAAAAGAAAAGATAATAAACAAACCAATGTCTGAGAACAATCCAAAACCCATAGACAAGAGAAATAAAAATCAGAAAACAGCTAATAAAAACAAGATTCAGCAGCATTCGTCGAACTCAGATCGACGAAATGTGGCCCGTTCGTCGAACCTAGATCGACGAATGCTGGACGCAAACTTTAGTAATAACAATTCGTCTAACTGCGATCGACGAACTTTGTATGGTTCGTTGAGCAGAGGTCGACGAACATGGGGCGCAGAAAATGACTATTGTCATTCTCTGAGCAGAGATCGACGATCTCAGCCCTATTCGTCGAACTCTGGTCGACGAACTTACAGAAACTCGTCGAACCCAGAAGGACCAAACATAAATCATTTCTCTTACAGAAATTCTAAGTCAGCTAATAAACCATTTACTCCAGTAGCTGATTGAGTTATTCCACCTAGGAGATATCACCCTTTAGGTTATAAATCTCAACCTACTTTGTCATTATCCAGCTTTTCATTTCAACCAAATAAAAGACCCAAGGTGACCTGATTCAAGAACAATTAATTTTTGTTTTTCATTTCAGGTGAAGAGCTGTCCAAGGGTGAGTCAGACCTGGTACTTGGACAGTGGTTGCTCCAAGCATATGACAGACAACAAGAACAATCTATCTAATTACAAGTCCAAGCTAGGACCAAAGATGATCTTTGGTGATTCAAAAAGTGGCCAGTCTGAAGGATATGGAGCAGTAAAGGTTGGAACAGTTACTTTCAAGAGAGTAACATGATGAGTACGATTATGATAGACTTTTTACTATCATAATTGTAATCATATCTACCATTTCCTGCCCCTTTTGGTGTTGATTTCATGATAATATCAAAGAAATTGTCGTATCATAGATAGAAGAGCATATTTAGAAATCTTCGGCAGTTCTTATAATAAACCATTTACTGAGTCTATTATTTTTCTATTGCAGGTAATGCCAACCAATGGACCTAAAAGTTTCGGAGCAAACAGAGGAGTTCACGGAGTCTACATGACTGATGACAGACAGAAATTTGGTGCACACGGCCAGGCACACGGCCGTGTGCATACCCGTGTCCTATGCACCTGGAGCTGAAGAATTTGGGCGCAGACAGAGGAGCCTCACACGGGTATGGCACACGCCCGTGTGCATACCCGTGTCAGCTTTCCACACGACTGCTGATCAACCCGTGTCTGAGGGACACGGCCTCACACACGGCCGTGTCTATACCCGTGTCATCTGACACGGCCCACTACCAGACACGCCTTTTCGTGGGGAACCGTCCAGGAACCGCCTAGGAACCGTCCACACGGCCTGGCACACGGCCGTGTGCGACCCCGTGTCCGACCTGTTTGCAAGGGAACTATAAATTTCCTGTAGAAAAATTTATTTAGAACTTTTGGATCATTTCTGCATTGGAGAACTGCTGGAGGCCGAAGGGGAGCATTCAAGACAAGGAGGATTGAAGGGTATTCTTATATATTTTTTTATTCAATCATTAATCCCTTGAATCATTTCTTTCTCTTGATGATCCATCTTCAATTTATGTTTTAATTTGCATGAATTTTGCTTTGAACATTCTAGTAATCATGTATCACCTTGTTCATGTTATATTTGTAGCATTTTATTTGTGTTTATGCAATCAAACAAAGAGTTTAATCATCCCTTTGAATTACTTATTTGTTTTACATAATTTGCAATTGACTAGATTGAGAAATTGGTTATTTGCAATGAATTTAGTATGTTCATATTGTGATGATAATTCACTTTGTATTTCAAACTCTATGATCGAGAGATATTTTGTTTGGAAAATTAGAACACGGATAAAAGAATTCATGTTAATTTAGAAATAAAATCCATGAATTTATGTAGTAATAAAGGTATTCTGATTAATGCGAACTTGAGTGTTGTGAATTGTTCGAGAGAAAATTTACTATCTTAGGTTTAGATTTGGAATTGCTCGAGAGAGAATTTTGATGAAAAATTAACCTTTACATTGCACAAATTTAACAGTATTTTCATATCATGATTGCTTAGAATTGAACTAGTAAATGAAATTATCCATGTAATTATTTAAAAGCTTCATGTTCTATCGTTTTTATTTCTCCAATATTGAATTATCCAATTGGTCATAGTTAGGATAATGTAGTTTAAATACCACTTTTGTTTAGAGGTATGAAAATAAAGGGAGGGTGAGTACGAATAGTTGAAACGACCCTGTGGAATACGACACGAGATGTAGATTTCTCATATATTACGATTGATAGGTGCGCTTGCCTGAATGCTAATTCAATCTAGTTAAGTCCATCTACATAATTGTATTAGAATGTAGAATGAAATCACATTGAATTATTACTTGTTAGCAAGAAAAATCATCAAGTTTTTGGCGCCGTTGCCGGGGAATCGTTTTCAATATTTTGAAATCCTAATCTTTATTGATCTACCAATTTTTATTTATATAGTTGTAAATTAGAATTTGAATAATTATTTTGCGTAATATTTTTTTTTGTAGTCTGTTAGTCTATGACCAGGGGCAAAAATTCTGGGCTAGTACCATTTCATCCTGACCCAGAACGAATTCTCCATAACACTAACTTAAGGGACGTGGGAATTAATACCACAGATATTTCAAACGGACTATCAGAAGAGGAGACAGTAAACCAAGGAGAGAATCATCTTGAAAACTTAGATACTATGGCCAACCAAAATGAGCAAACCATGTCTGACTTTGCTAGACCCAATCTCCAAGGAACCGGGTCGAGCATCGTTAGACCACCGATAGCTACTAATAATTTTGAATTGAAGCCTAGTGTGATACAGATGGTGCAACAGTATGTTCAGTATGATGGCTTGCAAGATGAGGATCCTAACACTCACTTGGCCGGATTCTTAGAGATATGTGACACATTTAAGATCAATGGTGTTTCCAACGACGCCATTCGATTGAGACTGTTTCCATTTTCTTTAAGGCATAAGGCGAAGCAGTGGTTGAATTCCTTACCTAGAGGGTCGATCACTACTTGGGACATGATGGTTGAGAAATTTCTAATGAAGTATTTTCCACCTGCAAAGACTGCGAAGTTAAGGAATGACATCTCTACATACATTCAATTGGAGTCTGAATCGTTGTACGACACATGGGAACGATTCAAGGAGTTGTTAAGGAGATGCCCCCACCATGCTCTACCTTCATGGCTTCAGATTCAGACCTTCTATAATGGTCTAAATCCAGCCACCAAACAAATGATTGATGCGGCTAGTGGAGGAACTTTGAACAACAAGACACCTGAAGCGGCTCAGCAGTTGATAGAGGACATGGCAATGAACAATTACCAATGGACTACCGTAAGACATAAGCCTAGCAAGCCCGCAGGAATTTATGAAGTAGATGCCGTCACCGCCTTAGCAATTCAAGTGGAGAAACTTCACCAAAAGATAGACAACCTTGCCTTAGCATCACCTTCCATGGCACCTCAACAATGGGACCCTTCATGCACTGGAATGCCTGGATGTGAACCGCAAGTTCAAGAGCATGTTGACTATATGGGTAACAATATTAGGCCACCTTTCAATCAAGCCAATAACCCATATAGCTCTACATATAATCCTGGATGGCGAAACCACCCCAATTTCTCTTGGGGAGGACAAGGAAATCAAGGGAAGCAGCCCATGTTTGGACAACAACCACAGTTGGAACCAAGGAAGCCTACATTGGAAGATGTGCTTACCAAATTTATGCAAACTACCGATGTAGCCTTCCGAAATCAAGAGGGTTCAATTCGGAACTTGGAAAATCAAATTGGTCAGCTTGCAAGGATGGTTTCTGAAAGGCAGCAAGGAGCACTTCCAGGGAATACAGAGATAAATCCAAGGGAGCATGCAAAAGCCGTTCAATTGAGGAGCGGAAAGGAGTTACAAGACCCAAGGCCTGCAAAAGAAGCACCCAAAATGGAGTCTAGCGGCGAAGGACCAAGCGACATGAATGTACAACCGATGGAGTACCAACCAGCATTACCATACCCAGCAAAGCATAGCAAGGAGCGCATGGATGCGCAGTATGGTAAATTTTTATCTATGTTTAAGCAATTACATGTTAATTTACCTTTTTCTGAAATTATTCAAATGCCTAAATATGCAAAATTTCTTAAGGATTTGATTTCTAATAAAAAGAAAATAGAAGAATTATCATTAGTAACATTAAGTGAAGAATGTTCTGCTATTTTGCAAAATAAATTGCCACAAAAACTTAAGGATCCCGGTTCATTTTCAATTCCATGCTTAATCGGTGATTTACAAGTAAATAAGGCTTTAGCAGATCTAGGAGCAAGTATAAATTTAATGCCTTATAATTTATATCTGAAACTAGGCCTAGGAGAACTTAGCCCAACAAGAATGAGTATTCAATTAGCAGATCGATCGGTTAAGTATCCTAGAGGAATAGTAGAAGATGTATTAGTTAAGGTAGATAAATTTATATTTCCTGCTGATTTTGTTATTTTAGATATGGATGAAAATATCGAAGTACCACTCATACTAGGTCGTCCATTTCTAGCTACTTCTAGAGCACTTATTGATGTTTTTAATGGTAAATTAGTATTGCGAGTAGGAGAAGATGAAGTCACTTTTCAAATTGGCAAAACTATGAAACAATCTTTAGAAAACGATGATTATTGCTATTTTTCCCATGGTATTGATGATTTTATGTCTTCTATAAATTCTAATTTTTATTATAAAGATCCTTTAGAAATTTGCATAACTAACAATTATCTAGAAGATGATAAAAATGATGACATTATTGAACATTTATTTTTTCTAGAAAATTGTGTTGCTATGAATAGGACAACGGAATATAGTTTAATTACTGAAGGAGATCATGAAATTCTTAAGAATAATACTAAGGATCCACCAATAGTAGAATTAAAAAAATTACCGGATCATCTTGAGTATGCATTCTTAGGAACAAATTCTTCGTATCCAGTTATCATATCTTCAAATCTTTCCAAACTTGAAAAAGAAAAATTGATAACCGTATTGAAGAAATGTAGAGGTGCAATAGCGTGGCAAATATCTGATATAAAGGGTATTAATCCTAGTTTTTGCACCCATAAAATTCTTTTAGAAGAAAACTATAAGTCGTCTATTCAACCGCAACGTAGGCTAAATCCTAATATGAAAGAGGTAGTTAAGGCTGAAATTGTAAAGTTATTAGATGCTGGTATTATATATCCTATTTCGGATAGTTCATGGGTTAGTCCTGTCCAAGTAGTTCCTAAGAAGGGTGGCCTGACCGTAGTAGCAAATGATAAAAATGAATTAATTCCAACGCGAACAGTAACAGGTTGGCGTGTCTGTATAGACTATAGGAAATTAAATGATGCCACTAGGAAAGATCATTTCCCTCTTCCTTTCATTGACCAGATATTAGAACGCTTATCAGGACACTCTTACTATTGTTTTCTAGATGGACTTTCTGGATACTTTCAAATTCCTATAGCACCAGAAGACCAAGAGAAAACAACATTTACTTGCCCATTTGGTACCTTTGCCTATAGACGTATGCCTTTCGGGTTATGTAATGCGCCCGCCACATTTCAAAGGTGCATGCTAGCCATCTTTAACGAGTATGTTGAAGATATCATGGAAGTGTTCATGGATGATTTTTCGGTTTTTGGCGACTCCTTTGAGTTGTGTTTGAATAATTTAGAGAAAGTTCTTAGGAGGTGTGAGGAGACGAACCTAGCGCTTAGTTGGGAGAAGTGCCATTTCATGGTACAAGAAGGTTAGTACTTGGCCATAAAATTTCAAGCCAAGGAATTCAAGTAGATAAAGCAAAAATAGAGACCATAGAAAAATTGCCACCACCAACCTCCGTAAAGGCAGTGAGAAGTTTCTTAGGACACGCGAGATTTTACCGCCGTTTTATTAAAGACTTCTCCAAAATAGCTAAACCACTTACAAGGCTTTTAGAAAAAGACACACCTTTTATTTTTGAACAAGAGTGTCTACACGCCTTTGAGTTCTTAAAAGAAAAATTAATTAATTCTCCTATTATGATCGCACCTGACTTTAGTCAACCATTTGAGATCATGTGTGACGCTAGTAGTTTTGCGGTAGGGGCTGTTTTAGGACAACGCCGAAACAAACATTTTCACCCAATATATTATGCTAGTAAAACACTTAATAATGCACAGGAGAATTATACAACTACTGAAAAAGAACTCCTAGCAGTGGTATTTGCCTTTGATAAATTTAGATCATATTTAACATTATCCAAAGTGATAGTTTATACGGATCACTCTGCACTTAGATATTTGCTAGCCAAAGCGGAAGCAAAGCCTCGTTTAATCCGATGGGTTCTTCTTCTACAAGAATTTGATCTAGAAATTAGGGATAAACGAGGAGCGGAAAACTTAGCGGCAGATCATCTTTCACGTTTAGAAAACCCACTACGATCAATGTTAGATGAGTCTGAAATTTCTGATACATTTCCTGAGGAATCATTATTTGCCATATCTACCAATATACATCTAGATTATCCATGTTTTGCAGATTATGCAAACTATCTTGTGGCTAAGGTCCTTCCAAAAGACTTTTCATATCAGCAGAAAAAGAAATTTTTCTCTGACTTGAAATATTACTTTTGGGAGGACCCTTTTCTTTTTCGGATATGTGCAGATTCTGTCATAAGAAGGTGTGTATCAGCGGAGGAAGGTTGGAAGATTTTGGAGCAGTGTCATTCAGGTCCTGCTGGTGGTCACTATGGAGCGAATCGCTCCGCTAAAAAGGTTCTTGATTCCGGTTTTTATTGACCCCTTCTATTCAGGGATGCCCAAAGGTATGTGCTTTCATGTGATTCTTGCCAAAAAGCAGGTAATATTTCTAAATTACATGAAATGCCTCAAAAATTTATCCTTGAATGTGAAGTATTCGATGTGTGGGGTATAGATTTTATGGGACCATTCCCAGTTTCTTTTGGGAATAAATATATTTTGGTAGCTGTAGATTATGTATCAAGGTGGGTTGAAGCGCAAGCTTTGCCTACTAATGATAGTAGGGTTGTAATTAGATTTTTGAAATCCTTATTCGCACGATTTGGCACACCACGTGCACTTATTAGCGATAGGGGTTCACATTTTTGTAATCTACAACTAGACAAAGTATTAGAAAAATATGGAGTTACACATAGGATAGCCACTCCGTATCATCCTCAAACTAGTGGACAAGTTGAAGTTTCCAATAGAGAGCTTAAGAGAATCTTAGAAAAATCTATAGAAGGGAATAGGAAGCAGTGGTCTAGGAAACTTAACGACTGTTTATGGGCTTATAGGACCGCCTACAAAACACCTATAGGGACCACCCCCTTTAGATTAGTCTACGGTAAATCTTGTCACCTACCTATAGAATTAGAACACAAATCGTATTGGGCAATACGCTCCTTAAATTTTGACACTAATTCTATAGGAGAGAAGCGTAAACTTCAACTTAACGAATTAGATGAGTGGAGAACTATGGCCTATGAGAACGCCCGGATTTATAAGGAGAAAACTAAACTATTTCATGACCGTCACCTTCGTAAACCCAAGGTATTCCAAAAAGGTGACCAAGTCCTCCTTTATAACTCCAGATTACGATTATTCCCAGGGAAATTAAGGTCTAAGTGGTCCGGACCCTTTAAAGTTAAAGAAGTCTTTCCCTACGGTACCGTCGAGTTAACTCACCCAGAGAAGGGAGATTTTAAGGTTAATGGTCACCGACTTAAACCTTATTATGGTGAAATCCCTATGGACTTCGCTCGTCTAGAAACCTGCCTCCGGCTAGATTAATTTAATATTAAGTATAATAGGTGTTTCTAAATATTCGTGCTTTAGTATAAGTCTAATTAGTTGTAATGAAAAATTAAAGAAAAAAATGTTAATGAAAAAAAATTTTCCATCAAATTTTAATGAGAAAAAGAAAAGAAAAAAAAAATTTTCTGAAATTTTTTTTTCTGGAGTGGCACACGGCTACACACACGGCCGTGTGCGTGGCCGTGTACGTGACACAGGCTCAGGCCCAGCCGTGTGGAATTAATTCGGCATAAGGGCATTTTCATCCCGAGCACAACACGGGTACGCACCAACCCGTGTGCAGCGCCGTGTGCATCGGTCTCGACGATCGTCGAGACCGATGTGTCGAGACATCGAACACGGGCGTGTCTGATTACACACGCCCGTGTCTCCTACCTACCCGTGTTCATGTACCGTGCCAGCTGCGACACGGGACGACACACGGCCGTGTTGTCGCCCGTGTCCACCTGACGCACTGACCCCAGCCGATTTGACCACACGGACCGAGGCAGGCCCGTGTTCCACGAGGCATTGGATCCCCTAACACGGGTGCACACACGGCCGTGTGCGCACCCGTGTTCCATTATTTTACACGGACCGACGCACCCCGTGTTCCACGAGGTTGCAGATTCCCTAACACCGGTTCACACACGCCCGTGTGCGAACCCGTGTGCACCCCTCTATAAATAAGGCCGTGTGGATTTTCTTTCCTGCTCACTCCAAACCCTCTCCCACCACCAGTCATCCCGTGGCCTGATCCCCAAGGCACCACCTTTTCCATTTCTCGTCCCCCTTCACTCGCATTTCTCCCCGTCTACACTATGTCTTCCGGAAGAAGTGGAGGTCGCCGTCGCCGACCGGAATTACAAGTCTCCACGGAGAGGCGGGATGCCGCTACTCCGCTAATTTTCACTGATGCATCGCATACCGCCCGCTACAATCGCTTGCAATCCAAAAAATTTCAAGACATACGCATGATAGATTGGAGCGTACTTGAGGAGATAAACCTGGCAGGAGATGTCAGGGGGCTGATTTCTGTAACGGGGTGGAGTCAATTTTTTGCCATAGAAGAATTAGGCTTTAGGGAACTCACCTTAGAGTTCCTATCGTCATTTTATTCCAGCTTTAGGCCAAATTTCATCGACGCACCGCACGCGCCCGAGGGGATAGTTTCATTTCGAGTGGGTGGCACATTTTACACACTCACCATGCTCCAATTCACCCAATATTTAGGGGTGTATGAGGAGTCGTTCCTTTTTAGTGCCGCCTACCCCGAACTCCACTTTGAGCTCCCCAACCGCGATATGGCCGGTGGTATATGGCGCCAGATTTCTTTCGACACTGGCGCCTACGAGGCCAAGAGATCTAAGGCATCCAAATTGATTTCTCCCGCCCTCCATTACATCCACCATCTACTCAGCCACACGTTGAGCGGTCGGGGCGAAAGCTCCGGAGTTGTTAGTAGGCAGGATCTGTTATACCTCTACAGCATGACATCACGATATCCTCTACATCTCGGTTATCTTCTAGCCCAGTTTATTCTTCATCAGGCTGACACCACTCGTATAGGGTCTATTTGTGTAGCACCCTATATTACTCGCCTCGTGAAGAATATGGGCATCTTTTTAGCCCTCCCCCAGATGACAGTGGTAGCAAAGACCGTGCCTATCACGATGGCTAGTCTTCGCGCCCTCCGCCTCGTCACCGCCCGTCAGGGCCGGGGAGGGGTTATATATTCTATTGCTCGACGAGGACCGCATGTACAGGCCGACAGTGATGATGAGATAGATCCTGACCTCGACGAGCCGTTGGTGCCTCCACCCCGTTCCACCTACGCTCATGGCGAGTCGTCTACTGCACCTCCTCCACCTCAGTCACGATACTCGCGCGAGTTCCGACAGTTTTTCGACACCGAGCTCTCGCCACGCTTTCAGGAAATTAAGGAGGACCATCAGGAAATTAAGGATCTCCTCACACAGATTAGAGACCACCTTGGGATCGCCCCTCGCCAGCCACCAGCTCCAGCACCGCCTTCCTTCCCGGATGATTCGACAGGCCACCATGAGTACTTCTGATATGTATCGTTGTAGTGTTATCTATCTTCATGTATCATATCTTGTAAAATTTTTTTTTATATCAGTGTATTCTGTTCTGTCGACTATTATATATCAGTGCATTCTATTACAGCTCCTGTTTCTGTACTGTGCTCTTCTACTTATTATGATAGCAGTTGTTCTTTTTATATATCATCATGAAATCACTCTATGTCCGCTTTTTACATTGCACTGAGGACATTGCAAATCTTAAGTCTGGGGGTAGAATGGTTGTTCATGTGGTTACAATTAATTCTAATCTGCTTATCATAATACTCAAGTTATTATACCACCCTTTAAAAATTTTTGTTTGACCTTTTAAGCTCTCATTATTCATTCATGTGGGATTATAAAGATTTAATTTACCTTCGCACACTGATTAAAATGAATTGGTGTAGACTCATAGAGTATTCAACTTTGTTGATTTCGTAATTAAGCATAGAAATTTTGTTTAGCTTAATTTTCTCTATATAATTTAATTTTAAGATTACTCCTCTATATTAGTAACTATCCAACACTCTATTTTAGAAAATATATTTATCTATAATAAAGTGAGTCGATGAGTGTAACATTTTTATAATTTGGTATTAGGATTTTAAAATTAAAAATTACTCCCTATTGATGTCTAGGACTCACCCTCTAGCATTCCTCAAAACATTACATAAGTTAATTAGTAAAGACGGAAATGACTTAGGCCTCCTATTGGATAGCTTGAGCCTTGTTATCCCAACACCTTTAACATGATACCCTTGCACACCCCATTTGAACCTAATCCCCATCCTTTTGATGCTCTACTATTAAAATTCACCAAGGCCAAATCCTTACCTATTAGCACACCTATCATTGATGCCTGCTTGGAATGATTTGTTCATAGTGATATGTGGCCTGAGTGCGTGTATACTTGCACCCGCTTGGAATGATCCCTACTATGGTCCCTTGGTTAAAAAAAAAATGTATATAAAAAATAGAGTGCCCTTCAAAATGTGAGAAATATACAAATTGCAAAGTCTGGGGGTGTTTACATAAAATTGAAATATGTTAAGGTATTTTCCAACATAAGGCTCAATCAAGATTTAGGTGTGAAAAATTCATCAAAATTATCCTTGATTACCTCACCTTTAATCTTCTATCCTAAGCCAAAAAGGCTACACCAAAATTCAAGTCCTAAGGATCCAACCTTACTAATTCTAAATTATGCTGTGATGAGGGTGTAAAAAGGGTAAGTTCATGATTATCAGTACGAGTACTTATAAGCTTTGAAATACTAATACGTATTTTATAGAGATTGTTATTTTCTCCTCATATTTGTTAAAGATGACTATACTTTTATTTCTAAAAGCGAGTGAGAGATAGTTAAAATGATATACTAGAGGAATTTTAAGATAAATATATATTTAGAAAAGTCTGCTAAATTATTTCCTATGCGATTACATCACCAAAGTTCTCTTAAATTCATAGCAACCAGTGTGCGGAGGCAAAATTATTTAATGGTAACCCAGGTGTTTGAATTAGTTTGCTTAGGGACAAGCAAACATCTAAGTCTGGGGGTATTTGATGAGTACGATTATGATAGACTTTTTACTATCATAATTGTAATCATATCTACCATTTCCTGCCCCTTTTGGTGTTGATTTCATGATAATATCAAAGAAATTGTCGTATCATAGATAGAAGAGCATATTTAGAAATCTTCGGCAGTTCTTATAATAAACCATTTACTGAGTCTATTATTTTTCTATTGCAGGTAATGCCAACCAATGGACCTAAAAGTTTCGGAGCAAACAGAGGAGTTCACGGAGTCTACATGGCTGATGACAGGACAGAAATTTGGTGCACACGGCCAGGCACACGGCCGTGTGCATACCCGTGTCCTATGCACCTGGAGCTGAAGAATTTGGGCGCAGACAGAGGAGCCTCACACGGGTATGGCACACGCCCGTGTGCATACCCGTGTCAGCTTTCCACACGACTGCTGATCAACCCGTGTCTGAGGGACACGGCCTCACACACGGCCGTGTCTATACCCGTGTCATCTGACACGACCCACTACCAGACACGCCTTTTCGTGGGGAACCGTCCAGGAACAGCCTAGGAACCGTCCACACGGCCTGGCACACGGCCGTGTGCGACCCCGTGTCCGACCTGTTTGCAAGGGAACTATAAATTTCCTGTAGAAAAATTTATTTAGAACTTTTGGATCATTTCTGCATTGGAGAACTGCTGGAGGCCGAAGGGGAGCATTCAAGACAAGGAGGATTGAAGGGTATTCTTATATATTTTTTTATTCAATCATTAATCCCTTGAATCATTTCTTTCTCTTGATGATCCATCTTCAATTTATGTTTTAATTTGCATGAATTTTGCTTTGAACATTCTAGTAATCATGTATCACCTTGTTCATGTTATATTTGTAGCATTTTATTTGTGTTTATGCAATCAAACAAAGAGTTTAATCATCCCTTTGAATTACTTATTTGTTTTACATAATTTGCAATTGACTAGATTGAGAAATTGGTTATTTGCAATGAATTTAGTATGTTCATATTGTGATGATAATTCACTTTGTATTTCAAACTCTATGATCGAGAGATATTTTGTTTGGAAAATTAGAACACGGATAAAAGAATTCATGTTAATTTAGAAATAAAATCCATGAATTTATGTAGTAATAAAGGTATTCTGATTAATGCGAACTTGAGTGTTGTGAATTGTTCGAGAGAAAATTTACTATCTTAGGTTTAGATTTGGAATTGCTCGAGAGAGAATTTTGATGAAAAATTAACCTTTACATTGCACAAATTTAACAGTATTTTCATATCATGATTGCTTAGAATTGAACTAGTAAATGAAATTATCCATGTAATTATTTAAAAGCTTCATGTTCTATCGTTTTTATTTCTCTAATATTGAATTATCCAATTGGTCATAGTTAGGATAATGTAGTTTAAATACCACTTTTGTTTAGAGGTATGAAAATAAAGGGAGGGTGAGTACGAATAGTTGAAACGACCCTGTGGAATACGACACGAGATGTAGATTTCTCATATATTACGATTGATAGGTGCGCTTGCCTGAATGCTAATTCAATCTAGTTAAGTCCATCTACATTATTGTATTAGAATGTAGAATGAAATCACATTGAATTATTACTTGTTAGCAAGAAAAATCATCATAACATATGTAAGAACACTCAAACATAACCTAATATACATAAGCCAATTATGTGATGAAGGTTATCAGGTACACTTTAACTCTAGCTCATGTTCTATTATTAATAATGAAAACAAAACTGTTTTAATTGGAACTAAACAAGGTAACATATATCTAGTAGATTTTATTTCTGCCAAAACTGATGTTTGTTTACTCAATATCACTAGTAACCAAAATGAGTTGTGATATAAAAGATTAGGTCATGTAAACCTTAAGAATATAGTTAGGTTATCTAAAGACAACCTTGTTAGAGGTCTACCTTCTGCTCCCTATAAGAAGGAAGGTCTCTGCAGGGCTTATCAATTAGGCAAGCAAAATAAAACTAGCTTCAAATCAATTAATAAGAGTGATTCACCTAGGATCTTGTACTTGCTACACTTGGATCTTTTTGGACCCATTGCAGTACAAAGCGTAGGAGGGAAATCCTACACCTTGGTTATTATGGATGACTTCTCTAGGTTCAGTTGGGTATTCTTTCTGAGAATTAAGTCAGATACATTAAAGGTTCTTACAGATTTTCTCAGGACCATACAGATTGAGTTCTCTACTCATGTTGCATTGATCAGAAGTGATCATGACACAGAGTTTGAGTCTCTTCTTATGCATGAGTTCTGTGAGAAGGAAGGTATCAGACAGTGCTTCTCAGCTCCTAGAACTCCCCAACAAAATGTGGTAGCTGAAAGGAAAAATAGAACACTCATTGAAGCTGCAGGTACATTACTTGCTGATGCATACATGCCACTAACCTTTTGGGCAGACGCTGTAAGCTCAACAAACTATGCCCTGAATAGGAGTTTAATTCACAAATTAAAGAATATGACTGCCTATAAATTGCTCAAAGGGAAGAAACCTAAAATTAACTATTTCAAAGTATTTGGTTGTACATGCTATATACACAATAACAACAAGAAATACATTAGAAAGTTTGAGGCTAAGGCTGAAGTGAGAGTTTTTCTAGGATACTCCCAAGTAAGCAAGTCTTATAGGGTATTCAATAAATCAACCTTAAAAATTGAAGAGTTTATTCATGTGTCATTTGATGAGACTAACATGTACTGTAAGGAGAAAGAAGTTTCTACCATTAGCAACTTGCAGGTACCCCACTTGTGTGAGACTTTGGATGGACTAAACCTCACCCAAGAGGTTCCCACTCATCCCTCTCTACAAGTCATTGAGGACAGTGAAGAAGATGAAGCTGAAGAACATGAGACTCAACCAACAGCAGCAAATATAATTCTACAAGAGGAATTTATTCAAAATGCTGCTGCACAACCAACTCCACCCACTGATTTTGTCACACTTAGGGATCACCCCAAATCTCAAGTAATTGGAGACATATCAGCAGTTGTACAGATCAGGCATCAACTCAACCAAGACTTGATGCATGCCTGCTTTCTCTCTCAGGTTGAACCTCCAACCATTCATGATGCTGAGCAAGATCCCCACTGGATCCTTGCAATGCAAGAGTAATTAAACTAATTTGAGAGATGTAGAGTTTGAGATTTGGTTCCAAGATCCCAAAACTACCCAGTTATTGGAACCAAATATGTTTTCAGGAATAAGCTTGATGCCCAAGGAGTTATTGTGAGTAACAAGGCTAGGCTTGTTGCTCAAGGATATAGGCAAGAGGAAGACATTGACTATGATCAGACCTTTGCACCAGTTGCAAGGTTGGAAGCTATAATGATCTTCCTTGCCTATGCTGCATTCAAAAGGTTCAAAGTCTTTCAAATGGATGTGAAAAATGTCTTCTTAAATGAAGTGCTACAAGAAGAGTTTTATGTAGAACAACCTACAGGTTTTGTTTCTCCAACTCATCCCTCTTATATTTTTAGATTAAATAAGACTCTTTATGGTCTAAAGCAAGCTCCAAGAGCTTGATATGAGAGTTTGACAAGTTTCTTATTAGAGCATAAATTTACAAGAGCAACTGTAGATAAAATCCTTTTCACTAGACATCATAAAGATCAAATTTTGTTAGTACAAATCTATGTAGATGACATCATATTTAGCTCTACAGATTCAAAATTGTGCACAAGGTTTTCTGAGCTCATGCATTCTAAATTTGAAATGAGTAGCATGAGAGAGCTTTCATATTTCCTTGGTCTGCAAGTGAAACAACTCCCCGATGACATCTTCATCTCTCAAGCAAAATATGCTAGAGAACTTCTACAAAAGTTTGGGATGTCTGATGCCTCAGCTAAGAAAACTCCTATGACAACCAATGCTGTTGTGGACTCTGATATACCAGGAAAACCTGTAAACAGAAACTTTATAGGGGCATTGTTGGGTCCCTATTATACCTCACAGCAAGTAGGCCAGATATTATGTTTGCTACATGCCTTTGTGCTAGGTTCCAAGTGAACCATAAAGAATCTCATCTTATTTTCTTAAAAAGGATTTTAAGGTATATAAAGAGTTGTCCTGATCTAGGCCTTTGGTATCCTGCTGAATCAGAATTTGAGTTAACTGGATACTCTGATGCTGATTTTGCTGGATGCAGGGTAGATAGAAAAAGTACTTCAGGAACTTGCCAATTTCTGGGTATGAGATTAGTATCATGGTTCTGTAAAAAACAAACATCTGTGTCAACTTCAACTGCTGAAACAGAATATATTGCAGCAGCCAACTGTTGTTCACAGATGCTCTGGATACAGAATCAGCTTCTAGATTATGGGTTCAACTTAAATAATTCAACCATATTTTGTGATAATACTAGTGCTGTAGCCATAACACAAAATCCAGTTCACCATAGTAGAACTAAACATATTGATATAAGACATCATTTCATTAGTGAGTGTGCAGACAAAAATAAGATTAAGCTTGTCTATAGCTACACTGATTTACAGAAAGCTGATATATTCACCAAACCTCTGGATGAGAAAAATTATGCTTTCTTTCTGAATCAGCTGGGAATGATCAATGGAGAAGACTTAACTTAAGTTCTGTCTGCATTCGACGAATTTTCCAAAGTTCGTCGAACGGAGTTCGACGAACCAGAGAAAGTTTGAGAGATATTCGTCGAACGGAGTTCGACGAACTCTCTGTGAGTGAAACAAGTTTCGTCGACCAGAGATCGACGAACCTTGCTTCAAAAGATATTCGTCGACCGGAGTTCGACGAATTGTCTTCAAGTCTCCTGACTGAGATCGACGAATTATTTATTATTAAATCATTTCGTCGACCTCAGTTCGAAGAACTAATTTTACTTTCGTGGAACGGAGATTGTCGATTCATATTCTGGAAAACCTTATATCTAGGTTTTTCTTCGACCTCCATCCCGCGCTTTCTGTTCCCTTGCACTTGATCGCCGTTTTCTCTGTCTTTCTTGCAGGTGATTCCATGGCGATTCCAGCAGGAGCCCTAGCTGCTATGAAGTTTGACACTGGATTTGATGTCGACTTCGAATCATTCCAGCACTCAGACCCAATCTTTCTATATATTCTGGAACTTCTGGAAGAACAGAATCTGAAGAACTTGATGACCACTAGGATAAAGTTGGCCGGAACAGAAATCAGGGAATGAGTCTATACTTCAACCGCTTCTGAAGACAATACCATGACAGGATCAATCGCCGGTAACACTGTCTCCTTAACCCCCGCGGTTTTAACTGAAATATTTGGTTTGACAACTGGAGAGGAGGAATTAGAGATTGACTCTGAGGAGTTTACTATGATGCTAAATCTGATGGGTTATGCTGGTGACAACCCTAACAAACTGTTGAAGAAACATCTGTCTGCGCCCTATAAATTCTTAGCAGACTTGGTTGGTAAAGTGCTATTCAGAAAACATACAACACACGACTACATCACCAGACAACAGTTTCTGATCATGTGTGCCATTGTCAACAAGAAGCAAATAGACTGGGCACAACTACTGTTTGACTTGATCAAGAAGAAGAATACCAAGAAGGAAGTATGTTTTGGAAGGATCCTAGGGATCTTCCTCAAGGAAAAGGCTGCTGAATCCCTGGTCTCCCCGACCATATTCATTAATGCCAGTAAAAGGCTCACATGTGTCTTATTTGGCAGGTGGGAGAGAACAATCACCAAGCCCCCTAAGGCTTCTACCTCTTCCACCCCAGTTTATGAAGGCACCAGGGCTGTTCAAGCCATTCCCACACCTGCTGAGGAGATTCATCCCACTCCACCCTCTCTTCCAGCACCCCTTCCAGCTAAACAACTCACTCCCTCTCCCATTATTTCTTCAACACCCCAATCACACCAGCCTCCTCATGTTCCTAATCCACCTCCATCTCCAACACTTGACATCACTGACATTACCTCTTCCCCTCTTCCAAAAAATCCACAACCAACACCTCCTGAATCACCTCAACACACCTACATTCCTACACCACCACAGTCTCCACTTCCTCCATATTTATCCTCCATACCATCTTACATCCTACCCACAGACACCTTGATGCAAGATGATACCCCTCCATCCTCATCACCATCAACCATTCACATACATGATGTTTCACCCTCCATTCCATCACTGGTTGCCACCTCTTCCACACCAACTGCAACATCATTTCCCACTTTCTCATTGTACCCCTCTACCATATCTTCTATCATCACCATCATAACTCCCATTCTTAAATCCCTTATAGCAGAGGCCATTACACCTCTTGCTACCACCATTCAATCTTTATCTGCTCCAATATCTGCCCTCCCTGCTGCCCCCTCCTCAGTCAGGGGCCTGACCTCAGTTCCTACTGATACCAGGCAGGGGGAGATGCCTGATGATGAAGCAGCAGCAACAACTTCAGATACTTCAGCACCAGCACCAGCAGAAGCACCAGCAGAGACTTCAGCCCCAGCCGCATATACAGATTGTATAGATACAGATTTAATTGATTTAATTGATTTTATTGATACTGATATGAACATTGATGAAATTGTTGGTGATTTTATCCTCAATCCCACAGTTAATTTACAAGCATTGCTGAAAAGTTTTGACACTGTACATATGCAGTATCTTCCAGGAGAACTTACTAAGCCACAGTTGGCTATTGTACCTTATACTCCTCCTATCAGTCCAGCAGTTGCTAAGCAACTATGTGACAGTTTTGAAATTCCAGTTTTTGCTCCAACCTCTACAGTTATTCCATCCTCTCCAGAAGCTGTCTCAGCACCAATCTTTGTGATGAATGACTCACCTATGCCAGATCTAGATGAACTGATCTTGGCTGATATTGAAGAAGAAAATAAGGCAGCAGCTGAAAGCTCTGTCCCAATTACTTCTGATGCTTGTACAGTCTCTTCTTCAATTACTGCTGAAACTCCAGTTTTTGAAACTTCTGCTCCTGCTACAGAAAAGACTGTCATTGATGATAAAGGTTTGAAAGCATTGGATGCTTTATATGATAACCCTCAGAGTTCTGGCAGTGAAGATGATTCAGATGATTCAGATGAAGAAGCTGCCAAGAAGAAGAAGCAAATGTTGTCAAAGAAGAGAAAGGCTCCTCCTCCTCCTGTTCCTAAGTCCAATCCAACAGCTGACACTCCATACTACATCTTGCATAACATCACTCCTTATAAAGGAATGCCAGCATGGATGTGGCTGTCTAAGAACCAGCAAAAGGAGAGGAAAAGAAGTAGGAAATATTCACCTCCACCAGTTCATAGATACAGAAATGATCCACCTCCTCCAACTCCTCCAGCAGTTGGTGCCACTGGCTCTAGCTCTCAGAGATCTGCCCCTATGCAAACTTATCAGAGACATCAAGGGAGATCTTCTGGAAGCAGTCAACAAAGACATCATTCTTCAGGAAATCAACAACATCAACAGCATCAGCAGCAGCAGCCAACTCTCTCTGCAGAACAGAAAACTGACAGTCCCAACAAGCCAGATTCACCTGCTATTCCTTTTGAGGATCCTGAGACAGCAAACAATGCTAGAATAACTAGATTTCAGGAACTTGTTGGTCTGTCCTTGATTAATAAAGCAAAAGCTGAAGGCAAAGACATATCAGAATATACAACTATGTCAAAGTACAGAAAAGAATAACTAAAAAGATTTGATAAAGCAAATAAACTGTTTAATGTTGATGATTACATGAAACTCCATCCTGAAGCAGTTGTCCCTCGAACTACATCACTGAAGATTATTGGGGCAGCTGATATGATAATGACACAGACACATGCTATGGATCCAAAGAGACATTATCTTTACCAAGGCAGGAGAAAAGCCTAAAGAGAACAAGACCATAGAGAAGAAACAGAAGAAGTAATCCTTACTTTGTTTTAATTTCTTTGCTCTTCTTCCTGCACTTACTTTCAAACTATGTTGTTTGTTTAAACAAAACCTATGTACATATATATCTGCTGCATGTGTTAGTAATTCTCTGCCAGATATATCCTTTTCTTGCTTTGTTTATCTTATGTTTATGTTTTTAGTCTATTAGTGACTTACCCAAATAGGGGGAGATTGTTGGATCCATAGTTGATTTGGGCTAGGTTCACTAACTTAGGATGTGACCCAACATGTATAGCCAGGGTCAAATTGTCCTAGAGTGTAGGCCAAATCCTTAGAGTCAATATCAGATGGAGCAGCTATCAACAAGACCATCAGAGACTTAAGACTTAGAAGATTTCAAGAGCAAGTAAAATGAGTTCGACGTTCGTCGAACTCAGGTCGACGAAAGGCGTTCTCAGCTCGACGATCTTGAGATATTTCTCTGAGTTGAGCTCGACGATCTTCATTCTCTGTTCGACGAAAATTGGGACACTTCAACAAACTAAAGTCAGGGTAACTCCAGATTTTTCTAAGTCCAACTTCAGGCTTTGGTCGACAAACAAGATTCTGAGTTCGACGAACTTGGATCTCAAGTTCACAACTTCTCAGGTCGACGAAGTAAACTTCTCAGGTCGACGAACTCAGTACTCTACTCGACGAATTCTGGAATCAGAGGATTTATGTCGACACTTAGGGTATGTGTCGACACCAACTTAGGTCGACACCAGAAAGATGATGTCGATACCAAAGAGCTTATATCGACACCAGAAGATTTGTGTCGACACCAAGATTATTTGTCGACACCAACTTGTGTCGACACCAGAAGTTTCATGTCGACATACAGAATATCAGTCAACACAAACTATTTGTCTAAGTCCAGAACTGTTGCTGAACTCCAGTCGACGAATTCAATTATCAGCTCGACGAACTTCAGACAGAAAAGACAAAGGTTCTGAAGTATACAAGTTCTGTTATCAGCTCGACGAATACAAAATCTCATCTCGACGAACTGGTAACTCAGCTCGACGAAATTTGTTATTCGTTCGACGAATCCAGACTTAGCCATTTCCGGCTTTCTGTCCTCATTCTAATGCGGAAATTCCTCAGTAATTAATGCTCTACATTCTTTGAATGTATCCGTTAGAGGAAGTATTAATTACAGTGTTCTTCAGGAATATTACTTGCTGATTTTCCACAAGACAGTTGGGAAATACATCAATGCCGATTATTCTCAGGCTGTCAGCATTAATTACAGAGGATTCAAATTTTTGAATAAAGACAGAAGAAAAGAAGATTTCAGAATCTGCAACAAGACACACAGAGAGAAGCACAATAACATACTCAGTCAGAAAATCAGGGTGACAAAAAAACTGACTGCTAGAGTTCTCATACAGCAACAGAAAAGCTTCACACAAGAAGATTATAGAAAAGCTTACAGTGATAGACAGTGATATTCAGAAGAAGAAGAACAACTATAATATATCAAGAGTCTTGTTCTTCAACATTCTCTACAGGACTTCTCCAAGGACAACAAATATCAAATCAGTCAAGAAGTTCCTACATCACTGCTTGTCCAGAATTCTGATTGAAGACCTATCACCCTACAGCAAAGCTCCAGATCTTCCCTGAACCATTCTACATCTCAGGGGGAGCTGTTTGCTAACATCATTCCACATAAGTCTTCTCTCTGATTGTTGACAGAGAAGACATAATCACTCTCTCACCCCCACCTGTACAAAGGGTTGTCATCTCCCTTCAAAAGTGATTTCTTGTTGCAAGTCTCGTTCCAAAAGACTTGAGTTGGTTTTTGGGGACCTGATCAAAACTCATTGGTGTCAGACACTTGATCAAAACCTGAGTGGATTCCTACCAAGGGTGGTAGAAGAGTGGATGTACCCAATTGAGGGGAAACCACTATAAATTTCTTGTGTCGTCTGGTTGCTTATCTTTTCTTTTTGTTTCTTGCTGTGTGGCTGTGATTAGGTAGATTTTTATCTGATTTACAATTTTCTATCACTGTACCTTTTCAGTTTACAGCAAAAGCTGTAACAACACTTTTATTGGGGAACTAACAAATTTTTAATATACTCTATTCACCCCCACTCTAGAGTATTGTACACCTAACCCTTACTTTCATTTTCCCTCTTTTCCACAGTGGGCAGCCACCTCACCGTCACCATACCATCGGTTTCACCTCCGATCGCCCGTCTACATATCCGACCCTTCAAATTCTCCAGTGCCTCGGTTCAGCCCTCTACGTTGTGAGCATTTGCAGTATTGTATTCTGTGATTTGACATTTCTCATTTGGTGTTTTATTGTACTGTGTGAGATTATTGTTGCGTGGAAATTGGTTTTATTATACTAATAATTGCAGGAAGAGTTATTCGCCGCACGCTTGCTTCGGCCGTCCGAGCGGAGGAAGCCATTACTTAATTGCTAAAATTAATTGCTTGCTTTTATTTCAAATATTTGCGTGGTGCTAAAATTTACATTGCTTAAATTATTTGTCAAATACCGATCATTGCATTACATTTAGAATTGCATTAGTGTGTCACCTCTGCACCAGCACTAGAGTCGTAGTCTCCGTGCACCTCTAGCCTACCCCTACATCATTTTGGTATCAGAGGTCAAGGTTAGATCATTTGCATGCTCCGTAGTGGTAGGACATTTAGAGAAAGCATGGTAGAACCCCAAGTCACCGACGACCGCACGACGGGTTTGAACTCGGGCGCCGCTTTTGCTGTGTATCAACGCCTTATCCTAGACCGTTTCGACGCCTTAGGTGCCCAGTTCAACGATGTGCGTCATGATCTTGCCGAGGTGAACCTTCGCCTAAACCACTTAGAGAATGCCAGAGACACTCCGACACAACATGACGAGTCATTTGAGGACGAGCTTGACGCTCCCTCACGTCGGGGGCAATGTTCGAGGGATGGTCCACCTCCCGCAGACCGTCACCATCGTGATATTCCTCATCGAGCCCCGATTCCGTCGGTAAGGCGAAATTCTGATTTTGCGATAGATCATAGGCAAGTTCTGGCGCGGGATAGACTTCCGCATCAGCGTGATGAGTACCGTATGACATGTCAGCCTCAGCTTGACCCCAAAGATCGTGTGACCCCACACGGTCACCGTTACCATCATCAAGATGAATATTATCCCCCGGGTCAGAGAGAGCATGGTCCCCCACCCGCTCGATACGACTACGCCCATGATGATTATCCCGAGGACTATCCAGACCCACAAAGAGAGGGCCACTACCATGACATCACTTGTCGCATCCGACTCGACGCCCTTTCGTTCGATGGTTGCCACCTGATCAAAACCCATTGGTGTCAGACACTTGATCAAAAACCTGAGTGGATTCCTACCAAGGGTGGTAGAAGAGTGGATGTACCCAGTTGAGGGGAAATCACTATAAATTTCTTGTGTCGTCTGGTTGCTTATCTTTTCTTTTGTTTCTTGCTGTGTGGCTGTGATTAAGTAGATTTTTATCTGATTTACAATTTTCTATCACTGCACCTTTTCAGTTTACAGCAAAAGCTGTAACAACACTTTTATTGGGGAACTAACAAATTTTTAATATACTCTATTCACCCCCACTCTAGAGTATTGTAGACCTAACCCTTACTTTCATTTTCCCTCTTTTCCACAGTGGGCAGCCACCTCACCGTCACCATACCATCGGTTTCACCTCCGATCGCCCGTCTACATATCCGACCCTTCAAATTCTCCAGTGCCTCGGTTCAGCCCTCTACGTTGTGAGCATTTGCAGTATTGTATTCTGTGATTTGACATTTCTCATTTGGTGTTTTATTGTACTGTGTTGAGATTATTGTTGCGTGGAAATTGGTTTTATTATACTAATAATTGCAGGAAGAGTTATTCGCCGCACGCTTGCTTCGGCCCTCCGAGCGGAGGAAGCCATTACTTAATTGCTAAAATTAATTGCTTGCTTTTATTTCAAATATTTGCGTGGTGCTAAAATTTACATTGCTTAAATTATTTGTCAAATACCGATCATTGCATTACATTTAGAATTGCATTAGTGTGTCACCTCTGCACCAGCACTAGAGTCGTAGTATCCGTGCACCTCTAGCCTACCCCTACATCATTTTGGTATCAAAGGTCAAAGTTAGATCATTTGCATGCTCCGTAGTGGTAGGACATTTAGAGAAAGCATGGTAGAACCCCAAGTCACCGACGACCGCACGACGGGTTTGAACTCGGGCGCCGCTTTTGCTGTGTATCAACGCCTTATCCTAGACCGTTTCGACGCCTTAGGTGCCTAGTTCAACGATGTGCGTCATGATCTTGCCGAGGTGAACCTTCGCCTAAACCACTTAGAGAATGCCAGGGACACTCCGACACAACATGACGAGTCATTTGAGGACGAGCTTGACGCTCCCTCACGTCGGGGGCAACGTTCGAGGGATGGTCCACCTCCCGCAGACCGTCACCATCGTGATATTCCTCATCGAGCCCCGATTCCGTCGGTAAGGCAAAATTCTGATTTTGCGATAGATCATAGGCAAGTTCTGGCGCGGGATAGACTTCCGCATCAGCGTGATGAGTACCGTATGCCATGTCAGCCTCAGCTTGACCCCAAAGATCGTGTGACCCCACACGGTCACCGTTACCATCACCAAGATGAATATTATCCCCCGGGTCAGAGAGAGCATGGTCCCCCACCCGCTCGATACGACTACGCCCATGATGATTATCCCGAGGACTATCCAGACCCACAAAGAGGGGGCCACTACCATGACATCACTTGTCGCATCCGACTCGACGCCCCTTCGTTCGATGGTCGCCTAGATCTGAAAGCCTTCAGCGATTGACTCTTGAACATGGACCACTACTTCGGGTGACATGACTTGAGTGACGAGCGTTGTGTCCTCTTTGCGAAGATGAAGTTGATCGGGCAAGCTTAGGTATTCTGGATCAGTATTGAGAGAGCCTTAGAGCGGGATGGTTACTACCCCATCGCTAGATGAGATGAGATGAATGAGAGACTGAAAGAGAAGTACCTCCCCGCATCATACCGAGATCAACTATTTGAGCAGCTACAGAATATACGGTAGATGACACTTACCGCCGCCGAGTACATGGCTCGCTTCGATGAGCTGATCGTCAGGAGTGTCATTTCAGGGAACCTATTACCACTGCCTCTCGTTTCAAGGCCGACCTTTGTTCCGATATTCAGAGAGAGCTGATTCCCCACCGCCTGGAGACTGTTGATCAGATATTCCAGCTCTCCCTCGAGTACGAGCAGTAACTCTGATCGTCTAGCACGAGGCAGTTCACTTCGCAGACTGATTTCTCGACTTTTAGGAAACCCGCTCCGCCCCAGACCACCCCGGTTGCACCCTCACGTATCCCTGCAGATGCGAAGGGCAAGACCATAACCACTGATGACCAGCGATCTGGGGGAATTGTATGTTTTAGATGTTCTGCCAGAGGACACGTGGCGGCGCAGTGCCCCACGCGGAGCCTGCTAGTTGAGTAGGAGCAGAGTTTAAAGGACGAAGAGGAGGCCCCAGAGGAAGTTAAGGCCACTGTCAAGCAAGGTTGGGAGAGTGACGCCGAGCGATCGTTAGAGGTGAGAGTGATTAGACGCCTCCTACACACCCCACGTGTAGATGAGGATTGGCGACGCACCACCATCATTTACACGTACTTTCCTAGTGCAGGCGGCCCCTGCAAGCTAGCTTTCGATAGCGGGAGTTGTGTGAACATCGTAGCCCAGAAGGGGCTTTACCGTATGCAGGTGAAGGCAGAGCCTCACCCCCACCCATATCGTGTCGTCTGGGTTGACACGATAGCGATTCAGGTCACCCAACGTTACTTGGTCCCGATTACTATCGCGTCCTTTCAGTACAAGGTCTGGTGCGATGTCATTCCCATGTATGTCGCTCATGTGTTGCTTGGCTGCCCCTGGCTATTTGATCGTGATGTCACGAGCTTCGGCCGCTCGAACACGTGTTTCTTTTATGACAAGGGGCGAAAGATTACATTGACGCCCACCCAACCCGAGATAAATCCAAGGGTGTGGTAGAAACATCTGTGAGTACGAGCGGCTCGAGGCTGCTGTATATTCTGCGACGTGGTGCGTTTTTGCGAAATAATATTGCTTCAGATATTATTTACGTGATCGCCGCTACTCAGGTCACTGAGGACCCCCTGCTGACCACCCGCTCGCGGTGCGTCCCCTTTTAGGTGAGTTTGCGGACATTATGCCTTACAAACTCCCCGACGAGCTGCCTCCTCCACGGGACATTCAACACTCTATTGATTTAGTCCCAGGAGCTTCTCTCCCGAACCTGCCCCATATGCACCCAGATGAACATGCTGAGCTCAAGCAGCAGGTTGATGAGCTTTTCCGGAAACAGTTCATTCGCGAGAGTATGAGTCCGTGCGCGGTCCCCACCCTTCTTACCCCTAAGAAGGATGGTAGTTGACATATGTGCATCGATAGCCGCGCCATTTATAAAATCATGGTCAAGTATTGTTTCCCCATTCCACGACTCGATGACCTTCTGGATACTATGTCCGGTGCCCAGATTTTTTCCAAGATCGACCTTGGTAGTGGGTATCATCAGATACGAGTTCGTGAGGGAGACGAGTGGAAAACAACAGTCAAGACCAAGGATGGCCTGTACGAGTGGTTGGTCATGCCATTTGGGCTATCCAACGCCCCGAGAACGTTTATGCGAGTTATGACGCAGGTGTTGCGGCCATACATGAGCAAGTTTCTGGTGGTATACTTTGATGATATACTAGTCTATAACCAGACTCAGGCTGCTCACCTTGATCATCTAAGACTTCTCTTTGGCACCCTCCGCCAAGAGAAACTGTATGTGAATCTGAAGAAGTGCGCGTTCCTCTCCGAGTCTGTTCACTTTCTGGGCTTTATCATATCCTCTATTGGAATATCCGTAGACCCTGAGAAGGTCAAGTCCATTCGGGATTGACCTGTGCGTAAGAATATCCATGAGCCTCGTAGCTTTCACAGACTCGCCACCTTCTATAAGAGGTTTGTCCAGGGATTCAGTACGATCATGGCCCCCTTCACGAGCTGCCTCAAGAAGGGAGAGTGAGAGTTCAATGGACCCCTGCAACCACCAGAGCCTTCGAAGAAATTAATGAGAGATTGACGACGGGTCCTGTCCTACGTTTACCGGATTTTAGCCACGCCTTTGAGGTTGCATGCGACGCGTCAGGAGTTGGTATATGTGACGTATTGATACAAGAAGGACACCCAATTTCTTACTTTAATGAGAAGATGAATGAAGCTAAGCAAAAGTACTCGAATTACGATCGAGAATTTTACGCTATAGATCAGTCTCTGCGCTACTGGAGGCACTATCTCCTTCCCCGGGAGTTCGTGTTATACTCCGACCACCAGACCCTACGTTACCTTGACTCGCAATGCAAGCTGGGCCACCAGCATGCAGAGTGGGTCGAATATCTGCAAGATTTTCATTATGTTCTCAAGCACCGCGCTGGTGTTGAGAACAAGCCGCCTGATTCGATGAGTCGCCGCGTATCCCTGTTGCAGACGATGACTGCAAGTGTTGAGGGACTTGAGGTTGATGCTCTACTACCCGACTTGCCCTGATTTTGGCGAGATTTACACCGCCATATCCCGAGACCCACCCGACCCTGTTGAGGGATATCAGATCTGAAAGAACTAGTGTCTAATCACCTAGAGGGGGGGGGGGTGAATAGGTGAACTTAATCTTTTTTAAAATTACAGGCAAAAACACTGAACAGTAATTGCAATTCAACAAGTATCACAACACAACTACCATACAAGCATACATTCACAGAGTGCACACAGATTTTTATAGTAGTTCCCCAAGGTCTGGGTACATCCACTTTCCCCCTTCGCCTATCTAGTAGTGTACTAGATTCGGCCTAACTTCTCCACTTCTCCTCAGATCCTCAGATCTTACAACTCAGAACCCCAAACAGGTTCCTACAACTCAGAGTGATCCCACTTCTACAACTCAGGCACAAAAGCCCTACCACTCAGTATTCACCAAGACTTACACTCAGAGAACAAAGTCTCCTACAACTCAGGCACTAGGCCCTACCTCAGTCTTCAACAAGACCTACACTCAGAGCAATGATTCTCCTACACTCAGGCTCACATGCCCTACCTCAGCCTTTATAGATTTAGGCTTACAACTCAGATCTATACAAGATTCTACAGGAATTAGAAAATACAAAGTATATAACCACAACTCTGATAGAGAGAGATGAGTTGACTGGCTTCTTGATGAGTTCTTGGAAGAACTTGGCTGAGATCAACCTCCCTTGGCTTTCTTCAAAGCTTCTTGAATTAGAACACAGTAATGTTGAATCTCCTGAAGATGATCTTTAATCAACTTCTGTCTTGAGATTCAGATCTCAATCTGAATCTAACTTAGCAGCCCGGTTCAGCAACTGCACTTCTTAGAAGGAGCTCTCTCTCTCCAACTTCTTAGATCTTCTGTTGAAAGTTTTCTTCTTGTTGTGTTGTTTTTACTTCATTGATTCATTCTTCTGTTGAAGGAGAAAAATCTTTAAATAAGCTTTCTCCATGGTGACCGGCTGATCTGATTTCCAACAACTTTCTGACGGCTCTGACAGTTGCAGTTGACCGGTTGAAATGACAGCTGTCAAGTCATCCAGTCACTTCTTGAAATCTCTATCACTGTCTGAAAGTGTCGAGACAGATAGTCTTTATGTGTCGACACAAATAGACTAAGTGTCGACACAAGTAGACTAAGTGTCGACACTAGCCTTGTTGGTGTCGACACAACTCCTTGTGTTGTTGTAACAGGTTCTCGACACTGCTTCTTCAGAATGTGTCGACACAGATTCTGTGTGTCGACACAAGCCTTCTTCTTTAATACTTAGTTGAATTCTGCTAAGTGTCGACACAACTCTTTTGTGTCGACACATATTCTTGTGTTGAAACTTGCTAAGTGTCGACACATCTTGTTTGTGTCGACACATGCCTTCTGTGTTGAAATTTTGCTGAGTGTCGACACATCTGCTTGTGTTGAAACTTGCTAAGTGTCGACACATCTTCTTTGTGTCGACACATGCCTTCTGTGTTGAAACTTTGCTGAGTGTCGACACATCTCCTTTTGTGTCGACACTTGTACTTAAACTTTGTTGAAGTTTGCTGACTGTCGACAAAGTTTCTCTGGGTGTCGACACTGCTTCTAAGTGTCGACACTGCTTATGTAGACAATTCTTCACTGTGTGTCGACACAACCTGTATGTGTCGACACTTTTCTTCTGGTGTCGACTCTGCCTTCCTGGTGTCGACACAATTACTCCAAGTGTCGACACAGCTTCTCTATGTGTCGACACAAGCCTTTTTAAGTGTCGACACTTTTCTTCTGGGTGTCGACACATGGACTTAGAAACTTTTATGCTTTCCCTGCAATTACTTAACCTGCACAAATAAACTCAAAGCACATCAAATACATCTTGATGTATATCATTGAAGAGGGTGAGGCTTCTTCAAATCAGGTACATATATTCCAATGTACCCAACAATCTCCCCATATTTGAAGAAGTCATAACCCTTAGTCAATGATATACACCATACATAACAAATTCTCAGTATGATATAAAACAGTATTATATGACAGGGAAAATACTTAAACATGTATGAACAGAACATGTATAAACAATTATCTCAGAACAATTAATGTAATAGATTGAACATATAACATTGTTCTTACAAATTCTAACATTTTCATTAATCAAAAGTTTACATAGAGTTTAATACAAATGATTACAAATTGTAAACTTAAGAAAATTTCTATCCTATGGCTGCTCAGGTTCCTTGATAATAATCCCCTTTCCAGATTGAATCTTTGCTTGAACTGGAGCATCATTGTCATCAACAGACTTCTTCTCTTTGAGATCTTTCTTTTTCAGCTTTTCAGCCTTTATCTTCTGCCTTTCAAAATAGTGATAAGGCTTAGCGAAATACTTGCTAGGCTCCTGTGCATTAGGAGGTAGCTTTCCCAGTTTAGCCTTCCTTCTATATTGTACTATGACCTCTTCCCTATTCTCATGTTTTCTCCACTACAGGTCAGAATACCACTTGCCTCTATACAGGACATTGTCCTTAGCAGCCTTCCAAGCAGTCAATATGATATTCCTGGATGTGAGGCTCCATTGTTCAAAATCTAGCCTTAATTCAGCCTGCTCTCTAAACTTTTTTTTAGATAATTGAGCCTCTTGTTCGTTTAATAAAGCCTCTTGCTCTTTTAGTACTGCCTCTGGCACAGGCTGTACTATTTTCTCAAGAATAATATTCTGATTACACTCAGGAGGACTATACATAGACTGTATCTCCTGATGTATCATGTCAAAATCTGCAGGAGTATATATCACTTGAGCCACTTCAGCTTGTTCTCCTCCAAAGTATGCAGGATTTATTCCAGACTCTGCCACATTGTCATCATCACATAAGGGTGGATATCCAAGGGTGGCTGATGGAATTTGAAATCCATTTGACATGATCAGAACCGGCTTTGACTATTACCCTCTCCCCCTTTATGACTTCTCTTTCTATATGATCCCTAAGATAATCTTTCTGGAATCTTATTTGAGCATTCAAATAGTTTACTCAATCCTTATAAAAAGGTTTGAACTTCTGAAGCTGGGCAGAAATAGCTTTCTGAGAATCTTCAATGACAGTTTTCACAGCAGTGAGATTCTCCTGTAATTTCTTATCAAGTTCTTCTTTGACAGTGACTCTTACTGCAGTCTGGGCAGTAGCTAGATTCTTCATTTTAGTGACAATGACATTATGTGAAACAATGAGATTATCATTCATCCTTATCTGGTTTTCCAGGACAGCCTTGTTTGACTGCCAGATCATCAATCTGTTTCTTGAGATTCTCTTGATGTGTAGCCAGATAGACCACTGCATTCCCTCCTTTATGGAAGCAGTCAGTCATTTTCTTTTTGTTTTGATTCACTTCAAATCTTATAGATTTGATGTCTTGTGATAGATCAAATTGCAGGGATTTATGCCCTTCATCCATATACTTTTCTAAAGCTTTTCTTTGCTCATCTAGCTTAATCTGCAAAGCCACCATCAGTGAACTATAATCAGTAGATGGGGCAGGCTGTGTAGCAAGTGTCTGCAGTGCTTTCTTGTAGTTCTGGTTTCTTCTCTTGAAGACCTGAAACTTCCTCTTCTTGGCTCTAGCAGCCTCTTCATCCTCTGAAGCAGAAGTGCTAGCAATATCTACTCTATCCTTAGGACTAGGAGGTAACTCCTTCTCAGTCCTTGGTAGCTTTTCAGCATTTCTTTGCTCTCCAGGCTCTATTCTTGCTGTCTCCTCTTGAGACCTAACCTGCTCCCCCTGAGGATCTACCTGCTCCCCCTCAACAGCTGCTTTCTCTCCCTCTAAGTCAGTATGTATTAGATCAGGGAATAACTCCTCTAGAGTAAACTCATGTTGAGGTTGGACTGGTGAATCTCTGTGCTCAGGAGCATCGAATGCCTCTCTATCAGCAACTGATGTGTCCTCCATGATCACATCCTGGGGTTGACTATGTATCTGTGTTTGCTGATTAACATCATGTAATGAGTCAGTCAAAACTTCTTCCTCAATAGTGAAATTTAATTGATTTACTTCAGTAATTACCTCTAGAATGGTTTGGGTAGCCCTTTCACTCTCTAATGGAGTTGGCTCATCCATATGTAGAGGCTCCCCCTGGAGTGGATCCAGGTGAATTGTGCTTGCTGAGGGTAGCTCCCCCTGCCTCTGAGCATCTCCTATTCTTGCTGGTGACTGTCCAACATTTCCAGTCTCTTTATCATCAGGACTAAAGACCACTTGCTCTTCAGAGCTGCTGGAGGATTCAGAAGCCACAATGACTTTCTTCTTCTTCTTCTTCTGAGGTGTGTCCTTTTCTGGAGTGGGCATTTCTTTTGTCAACACTCTATCCCACCTAGAGATAATCCTTACATCCATTCTCCTCATGTGGTTTATCTTTGAACCAGCAGCTTGATTCATCACCTCAGGAATACTTCCAGCTAGATATAGACTCAAAATTCTACCCAGATTAGGTTTTTTCAGGCTCTTTTTATCTTATCAAACATGACTGCAGGCCAATCAGTATTAAGGTTGAAAATTATCCTTGTCATTAGACTGAACATGTGAGCAGATATTCTATCATGCCCATCAGACTTGCTCAATATTACTTTTCCTACTATTTCAGATAGAAACTTTCCTTGTATGTTCATCCCTTTTCTATTGAAAACTGATCCAATTTTCAGGTTTGAGTCTAACCCACACCATTTCAATGCCTCTCTAGTCTTAGAAGCAGATACATCTTTTTTCTCTTTTGTTCTTGGTAGTTGAAGACCTTTTTTACACTTTTCTGTGTGACCTTGACTTTTGTCCCATGGACTCTGGACTTAATCTTGAGTCCAGTATTCATCAAGTGAAGTTGCACTCAAGAATTTAAGGACCTCCTTCTTCCAGATCTTGATAGGTTCTGATACAAGATACTGTAGTCCAGTCTCGGCAATTAGGGTTACCACACCTTTGATTTCTGGTTCTGCGTCATCAAAGGCGTGACGCACGAGCTCATATCCTTTGTTAATGTTCTCTTCTAGCTTGGGCGCCATTAGAGTTTGAAGAAAATTTGAATTTAGAGAACAGAGATGTCGACACCCAAGTTTGATCTCGAGACTAAGGTGAGCGTGTCGACAAACAATGAGGAAAACCTATTTATACATTTCTAAAATTGAAGGTGAAAAGACGCGTCAAAATACTTGAATTGTGTCGACACTGTTGAAAAGTGTCGACACTTATTTTTAATGTCTCGACAACTATGTGTCGACACAAATATAGTCGACAGAATATATGTGTCGACACTTATACATCTCAGCTCGACACTTAGTCGAGACTCTACTAGACTAATTCTGTGTAAATCCTAAGTGTCGACACCACCCTGGATGTGTTGACACCTACACTGCATGTGTTGACACTAAATCTCTGAAGTGTCCACACAGACTTCCCAGATGTGTCGACACTATTTCTCTGAAATGTCGGCACCACTTCTATGTGTCGACACAGACAACTCTGTGTGTCGACACCATTTTACTTAGCCAATTTTTGTAAACTATTCTAAGTTTATCATACCTAATTCAATTTTAAACTTATTGAATTTGGTTTCATCTAAGGGTTTAGTAAACATATCAGCTAACTGATTATCTGTCTTAACATACTCTAGAGAAATATCTTCTTTTTCAACATGTTCTCTTAGAAAATAGTATTTTATTTGTATGTGCTTAGTCCTACTATGGGAGACAGGATTATTTGCAATAGAAATGACACTAGTAGAATCACAAAATAAAGGTGTTCTACTTACTTGAATACCATAATCTTCTAGGTGGTGTTGTATCCATAGTAGTTGTGCACAGCAGCTTCCTGCAGCAACATACTCTGACTCAGCTGTGGAGATAGCCACACTGGTCTGCTTCTTGCTACTCCATGACACCAGCCTTCCACCTAGAAATTGACAGGTTCCTGTGGTACTCTTTCTATCTTCCGTGCAGCCTGCAAAATTTGCATCTGAATAACCTGTCAGTTCAAAATCTCCATTCCTAGGGTACCAAAGGCCTAGATATGATGTGCATTTAAGATATCTCAAAATTCTTTTGACTGCTGTCAAATGAGATTCTTTAGAGCAAGCTTGGTACCTAGCACAGACACATGTAGCATACATGATATCTGGTCTACTAGCAGTCAAATATAGTAGAGAGCCAACTATCCATCTATAAAAAGTTTCATCTACAGGTTTCCCTGCATCATCTTTGCTTAGAGACATGCTTGACCCCATAGGAGTTTTCATGGTAGTGGATGATTCCATACCATACTTCCTTATCAATTCTAGGGTGAACTTAGACTGACATATGGATAATCCATCTTCAGTCTGTCTAACTTGGAGATCCAAGAAGAACTTAAGTTCTCCCATACTGCTCATTTCAAATTGTCCTTGCATGAGTTTTGCAAACTTTCTGCAAAGACTATTTTATGTAGACCCAAATATGATGTCATGTACATATATTTGGACTAAGATAATCTTACCTCTGGATTCCCTAAGGAATAGAGTCTTGTCTATTTTCCCCCTTGAGAATTTGTTCTCAATGAGAAAACTAGACAGGTTTTCATACCAAGCCCTATGAGCTTGTTTTAACCCATACAAAGCTTTCCTAAGTCTATATACATAATCAAGTTTAAGAGAATCTAGAAAACCTGATGGCTGCTCTACATAGACTTCTTCCTTCAGGTTTCCATTCAGAAAAGCTGACTTAACATCCATTTGATATACCTTAAATCCTTGATATGTTGCATAGGCAAGGAACATCCTTATTGCTTCCAGTCTTGCTACTGGAGCAAAGGGTTGATCAAAATCAATACCTTATTCCTGCTTATATCTTTTTGCAAGTAGTCTAGCTTTATTGTTTATAATAATTCCATTCTCATCCAACTTGTTCCTAAAGATCCACTTAGTTCCAATAATGTTGTGGTCCTTTGGTTTAGGAACTAGCTCCCAGACCTTGCATCTTTTGAATTGGTTCAACTCCTCTTGCATGACCTCAATCCAATGAGGGTTTAGGATTGCTTCTTCAAATTTCTTTGGCTCTACTTGAGATAGAAAGCTGGAGTAGAGAACTGAACTTAGATTCCTGCTCCTTGTTTGTACCCCTTGTCTGAGATCTCCAATAATTTGATTTGCTGGATGATCTTTTAAATGCCTATTTGCTGGAGGCAGCCTGTCTTCAGGTTGTATACCTTCATTCTCTTCATCTAGCTGCACTTCTTGATCCTCTTCAGATTCAGGAGTATCTTGTACTCCCCCTGAACAGCAGCCACCTTCTTCCACTTGCTGACTTGCAGTAGGACCTTCTGCAATAGTAAGCTTGTCCATCTTCTCAGTTATACCTGTGGAGCTGGAAACACTTGTAGGCAATTCATTGTTAATGAGTCTAGCTTCATCAAAAACTACATGAACATACTCTTCTACAACTTGAGTAATCAAGTTGTAGACCCTATAAGACTTACCATTGTTGCTGTACCCAACAAAGATCCCCTCTTGGGATTTGACAGCAAACTTGGTTAGATAAGACTTACCATTGTTAAGGATATAACACTTGCAACCAAAGATCCTGAAATAGGATAGATTTGGTTTTCTGCCCTTCACAATCTCATAGGGGGTCTTCTTGTGCCTCTTGGTGATAGTAACCCTATTGATCACATGACAAGCAGTGTTTACTGCCTCAGCCCAGAAATATTTTGGGAGAGATGTGTCACTCAATAGGGTTCTACCAACCTCTATCAAGGTTTTATTTTTCCTTTCTGCAATACCATTTTGCTGAGGTGTTCTTGGTGAGAAAAATTTCTGAAAAATTCCAAACTCTTCACACAGTTTTGTCGTACTTTGAGACTGAAATTCAGTACCATGGTCACTTCTGATTTTGACTACTGTACTGTTCAATTCATTCTGAATTTGTTTAACAAAACTATACAAGATACTTGGTGTTTCAGATTTTTGCCTTAGGAAGAACACGCAGTAATATCTTGAGTAGTCATCAACTATCACAAATGTGTAGACCTTCCTACCTAGGCTGTGAACTGACATAGGACCAAAAAGATGCATATGCAAGATGTATAAACACCTCACAACATCTTTGTTCTCAAGACTATGAAAGGTGGATTTGGTCTGCTTGCCTTTTTGACAAGCTGAGCATATCCCATCCTTTATACACTTAACCTGAGTATCATTCCTCACTAACTCTTTGCTAAATAGTTGGCCAATTGTCTTATAGTTAAGATGAGCCAGCCTCTTGTGCCACTTAACACAATGTGAGACTTTCTCATCAGCTACAAGACAAATAGGAGAAACAATGTTCTCACACATAATGTCTAGACAATAGACATTTCTCTTTCTATATCCTGTCAGAATGATCTTTTGATCACTTGACCTACTGATATGACAACCATCCTTGACAAATGAGATGTCATATCCTAAATCACTCAGCTGACTTATGCTAATGAGGTTATGTTTCAAACCCTTTACATAAGCCACTTGAGTAATTGTAATTAGGTTGCTAGAAATGTTACCAAAGCCTTTGATGATTTTTTTTTCTGAACCACCAAAGGTAATTTTAGGACCATCCTTGATTGGTGTATAGTCCTTCAGCAATCCCCTAGTTCCAGTCATGTGGCAGAAACATCCACTGTCCAAGTACCATATAGGGGCATGCCCACTTGGACTCACCTGCAAAATAGATTACTTAACCTTAGAACCCAAATAATTCTTGGGTCATTGGTGCAGGTTAGTTTGACTTTTAATAAAACTACCTGTAGCTCTTCTAACAGGTAGTTTGCTAATCTCCTTGACACTTGAATTGTGCCAACAGTCTATGACAAAGTGACCTATCTTGTCACAACACCAGCACTCAAACCTGTTGTACCTTTGTTTAGGTACAACCCTAACTGTTTTATCTACAACAGGTTTTATGTTTAGTGCTGGGGCTTTGCCCTTAGATTTGGACCTAACTGTCCTGACAGGTTTTGTAAATCCCAATCCAGTCTTACCCTTTTGAGGAATAAACTCATCTATCAAAGGTAAAACTGATTTTGGTTTAGAAAAACTTGTAACAATCTCTCTCTCCTTCTGAAGTAAAGCCTCCAAATTTTTAATTTGATCATTCTTAAATGTGATTGTGCCCAATTGAATGACAGTAATATTTTTCAACTTGACAATCTCATTCAGTTTTTGATCTAACACTTTATCTGAATCAGCAGCTGCCAACTTAAGATTAGCAATTTCCTTAGTCAGTGTTTTGACCAGATTTTTGCTCTTCTTAAGTGCCTGCAATACATCTCTATATTCATTCATCAACTGATGAATATCACCATCAGATTCAGACCCACCCACATCACTTGATGCAGATATATCTGATTCTGAATCAGTACTATAATCTGAAAGACATTGTACCTTACTTGGTCCAGACTGATCCTGGATCTTGTCTTCTTCTGTTAAGGCCATCAGTCCATTGCACTGATTGTACTCATGCTCATAAATTGAGTTCATTAACTGCATGAACTCATCTTCCTCCTCTTCAGCAAACAGTCCAATATAGGCTTCAACTTCTGAATCTGTTTCTGAAGATGACTGATCAGTCAAACTCTTATCCTTTTTGGCAACAAAGGACCTTTCCTTTTTGCCCTTGAACTGAGTCTTCTTCTTGTCAGTTGACTCTTTTCTCTTTTCTGGACAGTCAGCTAATATATGTCCTTGTCTATTGCAACAATAGCAAACTATCTTTGAGGATGTATTTTTACTTGACTTGTACTTTCTTTTGTCATTCCTTGATGACTTTCTGTTCTGATAATAGTCATCTTTTGTCTGTGAAGTGGATGACTTAGACCTCCACTGCTTCTTCTTCAGAAACTTTTGAAACTGTCTTGTAAAGGCAGCAAAATCCTCATCACTTTCACTGCTGTCTGAGTTCTGGTTCTCTGAATTTTCTGAAGCAGTATCAGCAACTATTTGTGGTGGAGATGGAGACTTGCTTCTATACTTCCTAGTGGCTTCAGTCTTGAAGGCCACAGCTCTTTCCTTGTGCTCCACTCTAGTAGTCTTCTCTTCCTCCTTTCTAACCATTAACTGCATTTCATAAGATAACAGTTTTCCAAACAAGGTTGGATGAGGTATATCAGCTAATTTGGCCATTTCCCTAATGACACAAATCTTGGTATCCCAGTCCTTAGTCAAGGATCTTAAAAACTTGTCATTCAGCTCATAGTTGCTGAATTCTCTTCCATATGATATCAACTCATTAACAATCCTATAGAATTTCTTGTAGCATTCAGTAATGCTATCAGTCTTTCCTTGTCTGAAGCTTTCATACTCCTGATTTAACAAAGACTTCCTGTCTTGTCTTACCTCTTCAGATCCCTCCATGTAAACTATTAGTGTGTCCCACATTTCTTTTGAAGTTTTACAATGTATTAGGTTCTGAAATGTGGCATCATCAATTGCACTTACAATAATATTCTGGGCCCTCTTGTCCATAGTGGCCAGAATTATTTCATCTTTAGTCATTTCTGAATAGTCCTTAGGAGTTTTCTGATTTGCATCTAGAATGGAGATCTTCATTGGCACATATGACCCTTCTTTGACTGTGATGTATATTCTTGGGTCAGATGCTTCCATAAAGAGTCTAACCCTCTCTTTCCATATGCCAAAAATCTCTTTTCTGCAGATTGACAATTTCATGGATCCTAGCTCTTTGTGATTCTCAGTAGAACCCATTTTCTTGATTCTTGATTATTCTGATTCTGCCTACATGATCTTTACTCAGACTGTTATGTCCTTTTTGAGGAACCTCCCTCTGATACCACTTGAAAGAACTAGTGCTTAATCACCTAGAGGGGGGGGGGGGGTGAATAGGTGAACTTAATCTTTTTTAAAATTACAGGCAGAAACACTGAACAGTAATTGCAATTCAACAAGTATCACAACACAACAACCATACAAGCATACATTCACAGAGTGCACACAGATTTTTATAGTGGTTCCCCAAGATCTGGGTACATCCACTTTCCCCCTTCGCCTATCTAGTAGTGTACTAGATTTGGCCTAATTCTCCACTTCTCCTCAGATCTTACAACTCATAACCCCAAACAAGTTCCTACAACTCAGAGTGATCCCACTCCTACAACTCAGACACAAAAGCCCTACCACTCAGTCTTCACCAAGACTTACACTCAGAGAACAAAGTCTCTTACAACTCAGTCACTAGGCCCTACCTCAGTCTTCAACAAGACCTACACTCAGAGCAATGATTCTCCTACACTCAGCCTCACAGGCCCTACCTCAGCCTTTATAGATTTAGGCTTACAACTCAGATCTATACAAGATCCTACAGAAATTAGAAAATACAAAGTATATAACCACAACTCTGATAGAGAGAGATGAGTTGACTGAATTTTTGATAAGTTCTTGTAAGAACTTGGCTGAGATCAACCTCCCTTGGCTTTCTTCAAACCTTCTTGAATTAGAACACAGTATGGTTGAATCTCCTGAAGATGATCTTTAATCAACTTCTGTCTTGAGATTCAGATCTCAATCTGAATCTAACTTAGCAGCCCGGTTCAGCAACTGCACTTCTTAGAAGGAGCTCTCTCTCTCCAACTTCTTAGATCTTCTGTTGAAGGTCTTCTTCTTGTTGTGTTGTTTTTCACTTCATTGATTCATTCTTTTGTTGAAGGAGAAAGATCTTTAAATAAGCTTTCTCCATGATGACCGGCTGATCCGGTTTCTAACAACTTTCTGACGGCTCTGACAGTTGCAGTTGATCGGTTGAAATGGCAGCTGTCAAGTCATCCAGTCACTTCTTGAAATCTCTGTCACTGTCTGAAAGTGTCGAGACAGATATTATTTATGTGTCGACACAAATAGACTAAGTGTCGACACAAGTAGACTAAGTGTCGACACTAGCCTTGTTGGTGTCGACACAACTCCTTGTGTTGTTGTAACAGCTTCTCGACACTGCTTCTTCATAATGTGTCGACACTGATTCTGTGTGTCGACACAAGCTTTCTTCTTTAATACTTAGTTGAATTCTACTAAGTGTCGACACAACTCCTTTGTGTCGACACATCTTCTTGTGTTGAAACTTGCTAAGTGTCGACACATTTGTTTGTTTCGACACATGCCTTCTGTGTTGAAATTTTGCCGAGTGTCGACACATCTGCTTGTGTTGAAACTTGCTAAGTGTCGACACATCTTCTTTGTGTCGACACATGCCTTCTGTGTTGAAACTTTGCTGAGTGTCGACACATCTCCTTTGTGTCGACACTTGTACTTAAACTTTGTTGAAGTTTGCTGACTGTCGACAAAGTTTCTTTGGTTGTCGACACTGATTCTAAGTGTCGACACTGCTTCTAAGTGTCGACACTGCTTCTAAGTGTCGACACTGCTTCTGTTGACAATTCTTCACTGTGTGTCGACACAACCTGTATGTGTCGACACTTTTCTTCTGGTGTCGACTCTGCCTTCCTGTGTCGACACAATTACTCCAAGTGTCGACACAGCTTCTCTAGGTGTCGACACAAGCCTTCTTAAGTGTCAACACTTTTCTTTTGGGTGTCGACACATGGACTTAGAAACTTTTATGTTTTCCCTGCAATTACTTAACCTGCACAAATAAACTCAAAGCACATCAAATACATCTTGATGTATATCATTGAGTAGAGTGAGACTTCTTCAAATCAGGTACATATATTTCAATGTACCCAACAAGATCTATGCGGGATATCTGTACCGGGGTTCACGCCTATGCATTCCCCAGACGTCTTACCGAGATTATTTGATTTTGGAGTTGCATGCGGGCGGAGCCGCGGGCCACTTCGGGCGAGATAAATCCATAGCCATTGTCGATGACCGTCTCTACTGGCCCGACCTTAAGAAGGATGTAGCTCGCGTTGTGCGCCACTGCCGTATCTGTCAGACGACAAAGGGTAATAAGCAGAACACTGGTCTTTATACGCCGTTACACGTGCCACACCGCCCTTGGGAGGAAATTAGCATGGACTTTGTTCTCGGACTTCCCCGCACCTTACGGAAACACGATTCCATCGTCATGGTGGTTGATCGGTTTTCGAAGATGACACACTGCTTGCCGTAAGATGGCAGATGCGACTCACGTTGCATCCATATTCATGAGGGACGTCTTTCGACTGCATGACCTGCCCCAGTAGATCGTGTCAGACCGCGATGTGAGGCTCTTGAGCTACTTCTGGAAAACCCTGTGTCGCAAGACAGACGCTATGTTTAGGTTTTCCTCGGCATATCACCCACAAACGGACGGACAAACCGAGGTAGTGAATCGGAGTTTAGGGAATCTGTTGCGCTGTCTACTAGGAGAGCATGAAGGCAGTTGGGACCTAGATTTACCGATAACAGAGTTTGCCTATAATAGCTCAGTCAATAGGTCCACCAGGTTGAGTACATTTCATGTAGTATCAGGATATGACCCTAGGAAACCTATAAACCTTGTCCCGAGCCCTTTAGCGTCCCGCCCTAGCGAGTCTGCAGAGTCATTTGCACAGCATTTGCATGATTTTCATGAGTCGGTCCGTCGACGAATAATTACCGACAATGAAAATTACAAAGCCTATGCAGTTAAACGAAGGCGAGAGCAAATATTTAATGTAGGCGATAAGGTAATGGTGCGAGTCCGCCCTGAGAGGTTCCCTTCGGGGCCTGCCAAGAAGTTAAGCGCGAGGCGAATGAGTCCGTACTCCATTATTAGTTGTATTGGGACCAACGCCTACCGACTTGACATCCCGGCCAGTATGGGAATTCACCCTGTGTTCAATGTTGAAGATCTGACTCCATACTATGAACCTCATGAGTATGTGGACCCGAGCAGTGAAGATGCCCGGCCACCCCCATTGTTGCCACCATACCGCTCACACATTACCACCATCTGATGGCCATCCTAGTTCACCCACTGTTGCAACCCACCCACACGGGAATTTGTCCACTTGGTTCCTCCGCAGGCACCCCCGATCGCACCGGGATCCACCTTCCGAGAGGCGAGAGATGAAAGTATCACGGAGATCAGATCCCACCAGTTTGCTCCCACCTCGGACGGACCGCGCTGCTGCTACCTGGTACATTGGCAGGGCCGCCTAGACACTAACAACACTTGGGTGCTACCGGCAAAGCTTGATCAGCTCGCCCCCGGACTTCGACCTCAGTACGATCATCTCCATTCATCGGAGATGAAGGCTTTTCAGTCGGGGGGGGGGGGGAGTTGATGGGAACCATCAGATGCACCTGGAGGGGTTCGCCGCAAGGCGGGATCTACGTACATGTACTCGCGCAGGAGGACTTGATCGGATCACCGATCGGACTCCACGGTTGCGCCCGGGATGTCGCCGCGAGTCTTAGAACTATATTACTTGATTTTTTTCAGTTTATTTTTGATGTATTTTAAGGGCGAACCCACCGACCAATTATAGCCGTTGATGGGGAAACCCTAGCATGTCTTTTCTTATAAATAGGAGTTATGAGAGATGAAATGAGTCATTGTTGGATTTGGGGAAGAAGCATTCCCGGATTCCAGCGATCCCTCCCCGGTGCCGACGCCGTGGAACCCTAGGTGACAAATCCTAGGCCGCCAAACTCCTTCCCAAGGTAAACCCTACCCATACCTCCATTTTCCACCCTCGATACTCCACTTCCAGCCGCTGGAATACGGCCAAACTCTCTCCCTACCACCGCTGTCCTGCTGGAATTCAGCAGCCGCCACTCCCAAACCCCCCCTTGGTTCCGCTGCCCAACCCCCTCCCTCTACCTGTACCGCCGTCCCCTCCCCTTCCTGTACAAGGCCGCCGGCCTGCTGCCCGCATCCTAGCCCCCCTCCGCCCCTTTCCTCCCCAAAACCGGCCACCCCAAGGGTTTTCTAACCCTAGCTGGCCACTCCTCTCACCTTCCCTTCGTGGATGCACTTCCCACCGCTCCGAAAACTCTAGATCTATCTTGATCTAGTGCTACCACCCTTCGATCTATCATTTTCCCCAATATTCATCATCCCATAGCCCGGATCCGCCGTCAAAACATCGGATCTATCCACCTACGCCCGAATCCATCCCCTAGTGGTCGGATCTTTCCGTTTCTGGCACATTTTCCCTCTTTTCCACCGTGGGCAGCCACCTCGCCGTCGCCGTACCACCGGTTTCACCTCCAATCGCCTGTCTACGTATCCGGCCCTTCAAATTCTCCAGTGCCTCGGTTCATCCCTCTACGTTGTCAGCATTTGTGGTATTGTATTCTGTGATTTGACATTTTTCATTTGGTGTTTTATTGTTGCGTGGAAATTGGTTTTATTATACTAATAATTGCAGGAGGAGTTATTCGCCGCACGCTTGCTTCGGCCCTCCGAGCGGAGAAAGTCATTACTTAATTGCTGAAATTAATCGCTTGCTTTTATTTCAAATATTTGCGTGGTGCTAAAATTTACATTCCTTAAATTATTTGTCAAATACCGATCATTGCATTATATTTAGAATTGCATTAGTGAGTCACCTCCGCACCAGCACTAGAATCGTAGTCTCCGTGCACCTCTAGCCTACCCCTACATCATTTACTGCCAATAACCCTATTTGTGCAGTGCTGAAGACTATGACAATTTGTTCTGTGATCATTATTTACTCGTTCATCTAGGCCTTCTAGGGCTCTTTTCTTCTTTGAGCCTGCATTTAATATTCTTGTATTATTAGGTTTAGGTGATAACAAGTTTCTTGATTAGTGGTCTCAAACAGGAAATAAGAACAAAATGAAGAAAACAATATGGCAGCTGTAATCATTTATTTTATTAAAGTCTTGACAGAAAATCATACAATTCCTAAATTTCATTTCACCTTTTACCAAGGTACTATATTCTTCATATATTGCTGCCTATTATCCTATTTGTGCAATGCTGAAGAGTTTTACTGGCTTATCTGCTCCTGTTTTATTCCTTATGTGTATACTTTTATTGTTCTGCTTTATTGAGTAATGATAAATATCTTGATTTGCTAGTCTTATATAATTCGATGTCTAAACTACATTGTACCTCCCTTGGACCTTTTTTGATATTCAATTGATTGAGAATATAATGACAATAATTGACAGGTTTTTTTTGTCCTACTATTTTGGTGGATACTGCCTTGCTTTCTTGTGAAAATTGTGCGTGAAATTCTACGCTTCAGGAGCATCTCTCGCAATTCAACATGGAAAGCTATATTGGTTTTATTTTTCTCAGCTGTTTCATGGTTTTACCTCACTGCAGTCTTCTTATCGTCCTGTCTTCTGTTCAATCTGGTATGCAATTTGCAAGTGATTCACTTTGAGGATTATGGTAGACATCTGGAAAGGGATATGGACACCATGGTATTTCTGGAAGAGCATGTACGACTACGATATAATCTTTCCAAAATCAGCCACAGATTCCGTGCTTTTCTTCTGTCTGTTTTCATTTTCGTCTCAGCAAGTCAGTTTGTAGTACTTATACAGTTTACTGGATACAATGAATCCGTGAGCTTTACAAATGCTGGAGATTTAGTGGTCAGCTTAATTTAATTTGATAAACATGTTAATACAGGAATTCACCCTAATATTCTTTCTGTGGATCCACATTTCAGGTGGCTTCTATCCTTCAGGTGGTTGGCATCGTGCTCTGTTTGCATTCAGCTGCTAAAATGTCTCACAGGGCTCAAGGGGTCGCATCAGTAGCCTGTAAATGGCATGCTCTGATTACATGCAGTTCCACGGATCCGTCTCAGGCAAGAACAAATAGCCATGGGAACTTGGATGGCATTCAAACAACACCATTGGTGATGAATTATTCAGAAAGTGATTTGGAGTCATTAGACAATACCACAGTGCACATAAATATTCACCCAGCTTCTTACATGTCTTCGTATCACAAGAGACAAGCCCTTGGTAATCTGCCGTATTGTATTTGGTTTAGTGATGATGATTTTTGCCAATTATTATAAATTTTTTGAACATTAGCTCACTCACTTATCCTTACAAGAAGAGTAGCTGACATAGGATAAGGTCAAGTGAGAGAACAATTATGCCATAAGGGAACTCTAATGAGATGTTAGTAAAGTTTCGTGGGGATCTAAGAATGATGTGATGCACAAACAAGTATATTTGACGATTTATTATAATAAATGCTGAAATTAGTAAAACCATCTACAATCAGTCACAATTTAGATTAGAACAATAAATAAGCCTGGTTTAATTAAGACTCAGAGTGCTGTAATTAAATCCTATGCTAATAAATCATGCAAGTAGAACAATTCATGGGCAAACACATAAAAACTAACATCCACGATCATATGTCCTCCACCAAATAAATAATAAAGAGTAGTATTAACTTCAATTATGAATTTATATGAAAAATAGGAGCCCTGAGAGATGAATTGTTGCTGTATTTTTTGTGCTGGACAACAACTATGCTGGAACAGTTCAAATTTTAGGGTGCCTGGAGGGTGATGGAGATTGACCGCATGTTCGTATTCTATAAGATCGGTCCACCACCCGGAGGGACCCGTTTTTGCATATTTGGCAGAGATGCGTTCATCAGATCGGGGATCCGAGACTGCGATCGCGTCCGGAGCATCGCTTTTCATTTTATATGTATTCTATTTATTTTTTGGCGTGAATTTGGTGTTTTAGGACAGCGGGCGTAACAAACGATTGTAGCCGTTCACGCCGGGTGCCCAACCGCCCCCTCTCGTTATAAATAAGGGTAGATGTTTAGATTTTCAGTCATTGCTGATTTTGTGAGAGATTCCAGACCGACAATCATCCGTGGTGCAACGCCGTGAGTCCGGGGTGCGGAGTCTTGGTATTATTTTCAATTTTCCTTTTATTATTATTATTTTCCCGTGAATCCACTATTACCATTCCCTTCCCCTCGATTTATTTTGTGAGCTGCTACTGTTCATCACCCCTAATCCACGATTGATGGAGAAAACCACCATCTCCAGTTACTATTCATCATATCTGCCTGGAAGAAAACTTCCAAGACCGCACGATTTCAGAAAACCGCCCCTCGCACCGTCATCGTTTTCCGCTCGATAGGTTTGAAAAGCAGGCGCTTAGACTGCCGGTCGACATCCGCTTGTTTCGTGAGTCCACTCCGCTCAACCGCTCTCCTCCCATCGTAGGCTCCTGTTGTTGACGCCGATCCCGCACAGTTACATCCAACTGCCTGCCACTTCCCTGTTCATCTTCTCCATTTATACAACCTGGCGCAAACCCCTATCCGCCCATCTGGCTGCAAGTTCCCAGTCCCCGCAGCACTTTCCACCTGTAGCAGTTTGTCCTTCACCGTTCCCTGTCGACATCCCTCCAGCAAACCACAAGCAACCTCCTCCTTAGTCCCTCCACCACACACTGTTCTTCTTCCCCTTCCCTTATTCAGCCATGGAACCACCAACAACCCTAATTGACTCTGATATGAACGTGCAAGAAGAAGAGAGATAATAGAGAGACTAGAGAGGAAGGGGAGACTAGGGTTAGGGTAGAGGGAAAGAGAGGAAAGAAACCTGATATGTCTTCAATAATCCTCCCCAAAGCAGCCCCGGGCTATAAATACCCGGGGAAAGGAGGGGGCCGGCCGGCCCCCTCAAGTGGGGCTGAACCGGAGTGGTTCAGCCCCACTTGAGGGGGGCTGGCTGATTTAATGAGTGGGGGCTGAACCGGATGGTTCAGCCCCGTTGTCTTGCGCGCGCTCCTTGGTCCGCCGCGAGTATTTATGTCCCGAGAACCCAAGCGGGTGTGAGGGCATAACATTCCCCTCCCCATCAAGCACCAGCTTGTCCTCAAGGTGGAAGTCCGGAAACCGCTCGCGGAACTCCAACAAGTCAACCCATGAGTTGTGCCCTGCGTCCAGCTGCTTCCATTTGACGAGTACCGCTGGTCGATATTCCGTGCCCGACTTCTTCCATTTGGTAAGCAAAATGGCCTCTGGTGACGGCCGTAACTCACCCGTGCTGGCCGCCTCGGGAAGGAAAGGGCTGGCCCGAACGGAAGCCCCGAGCTTTTTCTTCAAAACAGAGACATGGAATGTCTGGTGGATGCGGGACCCCGCTGGAAGATCCAAGGTGTAGTCCACTGGGCCCACACGACGCAGAATGCGGAATGGCCCGTAGTAACGTGGAGCGAGTTTCTGATTCATCCTCCGAGAAACTGACAGCTGGCGGTAAGGTTGGAGCTTGAGGAAAACCTCATCGCCCACTGCGAACTCCCGCTCTGTACGGTGCTTGTCTGCCTGTGCCTTCATGCGGTCCTGAGCGACCCGCAGATTGTCCCGAAGTAAGGCTAAAGTGCGATCCCGGTCCTGAAGTGTCCGCTCCACTGCTGGGAGAGCGGTGTTGGCGGGCTCATAAGAACTCAAAGTAGGGGGAGGGAGGCCGTATACCACCTCGAAGGGGGTGATCTTGCTGGCTGTGTGGAAGGACGTGTTGTAACAGTACTCCGCCCAATGCAACCAACGGGTCCACGTGCGCGGCTCGTCCATCACAAAAAACCGTAAGTAGGTCTCCACCCCCCTGTTGGGGACCTCTGTCTGTCCGTCCGTCTGGGGATGGTGGGCTGTGCTCATACGTAGCGTAGTGCCCTGGAGCCGAAAGAGCTCCCCCCAAAAACTGCTGATAAAGACCGGATCCCTGTCGGAAATGATGGAACGTGGAAGGCCATGGAGGCGCACAATCTCCCGCGCAAATAACTCTGCAACTGTCTCCCCCGTGTACGGATGGCTCAATGGTAGGAAATGACCATACTTGGAAAGCTTGTCTACCACCACCAGGATGACGGACTTGCCTTGGGACTTGGGCAACCCGTCAATGAAATCCATGGAAATGGTGTCCCACACCTGGTGCGGGATCTCGAGCGGTGTAAGAAGCCCAGCCGGTGATGTGGTCTCGTACTTCTGCCGCTGGCAAATCTCACACTCCCGTACAAATTGCTGGACATCGTGACGCATCCCCTTCCAGAAGACATTTGCTCGGAGCCGCTGAAGTGTCCGTAGAATCCCTGCGTGGCCGCCTGTGGGTGAAGCGTGAAACTCCTGCATCATCGCCGTCCGCCATGACGACGCGGAGGGAATGACTACTCTGCCCTGGAAGTACAGCCGCTGGCCCTGAAGATGGTAGCCCGGCTCCGTAGCTTGACCCTGCTGTAGTGCCTCTACAATGGTGCGTAGCTCGGGGTCCTGGAGTACCGCTGCCTGTATCTCGTCCAAGGTGGTGATCACCGGCCCTGACACATGAGAGAGAGAGCTCTCAGGTAGGCGGGAGAGTGCGTCGGCGACCACATTCTCTCTGCCCTGCTTGTACACAATCTCGTAATCATACCCCATCAACTTGGTCAACCACTTCTGCTGCAGTGGAGGCGCCAAGCGCTGCTTCAGGAAGTGCTTCAAGCTTTGGTGATCCGTACGGACCTGGAAGTGCTGTCCCAGAAGATAGGGTCGCCACATCTCGACCGCATGTATAATTGCCAACATCTCCTTCTCGTACGTTGAAAGCCCCAACGTCCGTGGGGCCAAGGCCTTGCTGAAGTAAGCGAGCGGGCGGTCCTCCTACATCAAGACTGCCCCGAGGACGACGCCCGAACCATCAGTCTCCACCACAAATTCCTTGGTAAAATCCGGCAGCGCCAACACCGGTGTAGTGGTCATGGCCTGCTTTAAAGCCCGGAAGGCCTCATCCGCCTCGATGCTCCACTAGAACGCATCCTTCTGCAACAGCTGTGTCAGAGGTCGAGCAATCTTGCCGTAGTCCTTTACAAAACGGCGGTAGTACCCCGTCAGCCCGAGGAAGCCACGCAAGGCTCGCACCGTCGTGGGCTGGGGCCATGACACCATACTCGCAATCTTCTGTGGGTCTGCCTGGACCCCCCGGGCGGACACAAGGTGCCCCAGATACTCGACCTGACTCTTTCCGAAAGAACACTTGGACTTTTTGGCGAATAGCTGGTGCTCCCGCAGTATGGTGAGGACATGTCGCACGTGCTCCAAATGGTCGTCCCAAGCCCTGCTATAGATTAGTATATCATCAAAAAATACCAGGACATACCGGCGAAGAAGTGGTCGAAAGATCTCGTTCATCACAGCCTGGAAGGTGGAGGGAGCGTTGGCCAACCCGAACGGCATCACCAAGAACTCGTAGTGACCGTCGTGGGTGCGGAACGCCGTTTTGTGGACATCCTCGTCCTTCATCCGAATTTGATGATAACCGGACCAGAGGTCCAGTTTAGTGAACAGACTCTCTCCATGCAGCTCATCCAGCAACTCCTCAATCATAGGAATGGGAAACTTGTCCTTGATGGTGGAGCTATTCAGCCCCCGGTAATCGACGCAGAATCGCCAGGAGCCGTCCTTCTTCTTGACCAAGATGATCGGAGAAGAGAATGCGCTGGTGCTGGGCCGAATAATGCCTGTCGCTAGCATCTCCCGTACGCTGCGCTCGATCTCTGCCTTCTGAACATACGGGTAGCGGTAGGGACGGATATTGGTAGGGTCCGTCCCTGTCTTCAGCTGTATCCGGTGATCCCGGAAACGCGATGGAGGCAGAGTGTGCGGCTCCTGAAAGACGTCCTCGAACTGAGCTAAAAGAAGCTGTATCGGGTCCGACGCCACCTGCGTGTCGGCCCCCTCTGCCGCCACCCCGAGTATCATGGCCATCATACTACCCTGCTCCTCCAGTCTCTGCAGGCTCCGTAGGGAGATCTCCTTGAGAGGGGCGGATCGGATACCGTGCAAACAGTAATCTGTCCCCTGCTGCGTGAACTCCAGTGTCATGCGGTCCCAGTCCGTGGTCACCCGCCTCAGTTGGCGGAGCCACTATACCCCAAGTACCATATCAGACCCTTTAATCGGAAGGAGGTAGACGTCGGTGCGGCACACATATCCTGTAAGATGTATCTCCACGCCCTTCAGTGCCCCTTCGCACCGCAGTTTGCTGCCATCCGCGACCATCACCTGGAACGCCGCGTTCCTGTCAACAAGGTGTCCTGTCTTCAGCGCCACCTCAGGATTGATGAAATTGTGGGTGCTCCCACTATCAATGAGAATGGTGACCCTTTCCTTGCCAATCCTTCCCTTGATCCGCATAGTGGTGGGTGCCATACATCCCTCCATGGCCTGAATCGAAACGCCAAACTCAGCCAGATCCAACTCCTCCTCGGCCTCGAGGCTCGGGTAGTCCTCCTCACGCAGCATAAAGACCTGCACCTTTTGGCATCGATGCCCCGGTGCGTATTTCTTGTCGCAGTTAAAACACAATCCTTTCTCCTTCCTGGCCTGCAGTTCAGGCCAAGTAAGCCGCGTCACTGTCGGCCGGGCTGCCGGTGCCTGCTCCCTTCTGCCTGTTGCTGGGGCGGGCGGGACCCTTGGCGGGGCCCGATTTCTCTGACGGCTGAAGCGCTCCTCCTGTATGCGGGCCAGACTGATGGCATGGCTTAGACTGCGCGACATATACGCTTGGACCTCATCCCTCAAATGGTCCCGCAGGCCGGATATGAAACAACTGAGTAGCGTCTTCTCCTCCCAATTAACCCGATTTGCTAGCTTCTCGAAGTCCGCTCGATATTCCATCACTGTGCCCTTCTGACGGAGTTTCTGTAGCGTGGCCTCCACATCCTCGTACTCCAACGGCCCAAAACGTGCCACGAACCCTTCCACAAAATTCGCCCATGTTGCGTATCCTTAGGCCCGTATGAACCACTGAGCCCACTGATATGCGTCCTCTTCCAGATGGAAAGAAGCCAGCTGCACCCACTGATCATTCGGTATCTCTTGATAAGTGAAAAATAACTCCGCCTTTTGCACCCATTCCAAGGCATCCCCACCACGGAACTTAGGGAAATTCATGCGAGTTCTCTTCGGGGGCATGTATGGCCGTTGTTGCATATCCCCATGTCTCCCGTTGAACTCCGGTCCGTGCTGTGGTCGGCCTAAAGGGTCATGGAAATTCGCTCCCCCTTGGCCGCCGCCCCATTGCTGTCCCCCGCCTTGAAATCCCTGTCGGCGTAGCTGCTCGGGCCATGTCTCGCCGTTCCCAAACCTCATCGGCCCCCCCACGTGCTGCGGCGTCGGTAGAAGGCCCGTTCTCCCTCCGAAATTGGCGTCAACAGCCCCCGGTGGTCTCAAGGGAGCTGCTGGGGCCTCCCGGGTCCTCCATAGGTCAGCCGCGGTCCCTTCCTGGGAGGCGGAAGGTCCGCCTGCCCCGCTCCCGTCCTGCACGCACGGATGCGGCGTTTGCTGGCCGGCCCAGGCCGCAGGTTGGCGGAAGGGGTAGGCGCCCCCTGGGCGGCCACCACCGGCCCCTTCGGTCGCTGTCGACCAGCCAGGGTGGCTGTGCGGCGCCCCGATCCAAGCGGGGGCCGATCCGGCGCCCGCTGGCTCCGTGCGGCCCGGATCGGTCCCGATTCCGCCGGGACCGAAATGTCCTAACCCCGCCGATCCTCCGTTGACAGTCAGTGGAACATTTTGTGGAGCCTCGGTTTCAGAATCGCTGCCTTGAACCGCCTTGCCCTTCAACGATTGCATCAACAGCGCCTTGATCTCCTCCATACGTCCATCCATGCGTTCCTCCATGTTTTTTGTGGACGTGTTCAAGCGGCCTTCCATGGCCGCCACCAAATCCGCCAACCCTACGTAGTTCTCCTCTAGGGTAGCCAATCGTGCGGTCTACGCCTCTGAGCGTGTCACCATGGTCGCAGGAAGGATGCTCTGATACCAAATGATATGAACGTGCAAGAAGAAGAGAGATAATAGAGAGACTAGAGAGGAAGGGGAGACTAGGGTTAGGGTCGAGGGAAAGAGAGGAAAGAAACCTGATATGTCTTCAATAATCCTCCCCAAAGCTGCCCCGGGCTATAAATACCCGGGGAAAGGAGGGGGCCGGCCGGCCCCCCCAAGTGGGGCTGAACCGGAGTGGTTCAGCCCCCCCTTCTGGCTGATTTAATGAGTGGGGGCTGAACCAGATGGTGCAACCCCGTTGTCTTGCGCGCGCTCCTTTGTCCGCCGCGAGTATTTATGTCCCGAGAACCCAAGCGGGTGTGAGGGCATAATAGACTCCTCCCATAACTGCCAGCCAAGCCAAGCCTTCCCTCTGTCAGCTGTTTTCAGTCCAGCAGTTCTTCTCCTCCATTCATGAAGACCTAGTACAACAGTTCTGAAACTGTTTATTATTACAGCGGCCATATTCATCTCTTAGAGTCGTGCCTGTCCCCATCTCTGGTTTCCGCATGCTTGTGAGTATTAATTTATGGTACTATGTTTATTTTTTGTATTAATATTGTGAGAACACTTCATATTTTTGTTTGGATACTCTGACTCGTTGTGTAGTTGTTGACTTCTTCTTAAAAATCCTGTAAAATTATTTCTGGACGTTGTGGTGAAAATTTTCGTGCCTAGAGAACGTGATATTGCTTGCGTATTTGAACATGTTGGCGAACATTGTGTTGAATTGCTAGCTGTTAGAACAAAGATTTGTAAAGACCCAATACAAGGCCCATCTAGGGCCTTTTTCCTCCTTATGTTTTTGTCCGACATCTTAGATTGAGATTATTTCCCTTTCTCTCTTCCTATATTAATGTAGGAATACATGTATGTTGACCAATTTTTGGAGAATATAATAAAATCCCGTTTATTTGTCTCAATTTTTCGTATATTTTTCACATGTTATTAGAGCCAAAATCGATCCTAACTTTGCCTTAGGTCTTGCTCTGGCTGTCCACCTTCCTGCTCTTCTGGGTCATTAAAAATTTTCTAACCGTAGGTGTTGCTTGCTATTTCTCTTATGGCATTCTTTACCGCATCCTGCGACCTTCCCTATTCGCCAGGTCGCCTGCTCGCTTCCGCTCCTTGTCGCAGTCTCTAACCGCAGAACCTTGTTGCTGCTTCCTAGCCACAGCTCCTTACTGCTACTTACCGCAGATCCTCACCGCAAGTTATTGTCGTTTCCTCCTCACCGCAGAACCTTGTCGCTGCTTCCTAGCCGCAGCTTTAGCTTGTCGCTCCTTGCAGCAGTTCTCCTTGCTGCAGCTTTTGCTTTCCGCTCCTTGTCGCCACAACTTCCTCCTACATTGGCTTGCCACAGCATTCCTACTCCTTGCCGTAGCTGGGTGACTCCAGGAGACTGATCGTCGTTCTCCTTTGTTGCAATGGCCTTGAAAAACAGCATTCCTTCATCAGCCAGTGGGGGTCGCACTGGCTACTAAGGTAGCGGTCGCAGTGGCCGGCCTCGTCTCCAATGTACTTACTGTGGCAGAGATGGACATCTTAAGGCAGCTTGCTATTGTAAGCATGGTATGTCTCCACCACATGCCTCTGTTACTGTTGATTCGACTTCTACCACTCGCGCCGAGATTGAAGACATGTGAGCCCAACTCCAGCATCTCTAGGGGTCACCCAATCATCCTTCTGGCTCTGTTGCTTCCATCTCAAATGACAGTATCTCCTATCTCTCCCATAGTCCCAATTGGATTGTGGACTCTGGTGCCACATATCATATTATTCAGCAGAAACCACCCTTGTACTTGGCCTCTCCACATCCTAAGTTCATTATCGTGGCCAATGGTGACACCGCTCCTGTCTCTAGTTCTGCTGATATCCCTCTCACTTCTTCTATATCTCTTCGCTCGGTTCTTCATGTCTCGGGCTCTCTTTTCAATCTCCTTTCTGTTAGTTATCTTACACATGACCTTGACTGCTTTGTAACCTTCACGTCTTTTTTTGTTGTGCAGGATCGCCAGACGCAGATTATCATTGGTGAAAGATGACTGTCAAACGAGCTCTACATTTTAGATGTTTCTCCCACAGTTCTCTCTTCTGTCACCTCTGTTGATTGATACCGACGTCTTAGGCATGCTCCTCTTCTAATCCTCAAGAAAGCTCTTCCTGATCTGCATCTTCCTGAATTTACCTGCGAGTTATGTATCCTCGGTAAACAATATCGTTCTTCCTTTTCCCCCATTGTACTCGGAGCGTCGTTCATTTTGATTTAGTACAATGATATTTGGGGCTTGTATAAAATTGCTAGTATTTCTGGTTATCGTTATTTCATCATGTTTATTGATGATTAATCTCACATGACGTGATTATATTTACTGCATGATCGTTCGAATCTAGCTAATGTGTTTCATGCCTTTATTAATGAGACTCGTACACAATTTTCAGGATCAATTAAAACTATTTAAACTAACAATGCGCATGAATACACGAGTCATCCGTTTGACAATCTTTGTATTGAGTTCAGGATCATCCATCAAACTTATGTGCTTATACCCCCAACAAAATGGTGCGACTGTGCTCAAGAATCGACATATTCTTAATGTTGCCTGCTCATTTATGTTTCAAATGCAGGTTCCCAAGGCTTATTGGCATTTTGCAGTATCTACGACATGCTATCTCATCAATCACCCGCTTTTCATTCTCAACTTTGCCACTCAATTTAGTCTTCTCTTTCTCTCCACACCTCCCTTCTCCATCACACCTTGGGTATTTGGCTCTTCCTGTTTTGTCCATACTCTTGGTCCTTCCACTGACAAGCTTGGTCCTCGGGTTGCCAAATACATGTTCGTTGGTTACTCCCGTACTCAGAAAGAGTATGTGTGATACTCTCCCACTAATCACAAAGTTGTTGTGTCTGCTGATGTTACTTTTCTCGAATATCAATCTTTTTTACTCTCCTCATCCCTCTCCTCCACCGCCGTTATTACCACAGCCTGCTGTCCTTGTTACATCTCCTCTCCCACCATTCTTACCAACTCCGGTTCCCATGTCGAACAAACCACCTCTTCTTTGTGTATACACTCGCCGTCCTCCTCGCTCTGATGCCCCACAACAGTCTTCCTCTACCTTTGATACCTCGCGGCCTGATGATCCGACTTCTATAATCACTACTCATCCCCTATCGAGTTATGTATCCTTGTACCGTCTCTCCCCGACACTTCTCAAATTTGCAACTTCTTTATCCTCCATTTCTATACTTAACTCTGTGAAGGAGGTTCTTCGACTTCCGGGGTGACGTGCGGCCATGGATGAGGAAATGATTGCCCTCTGGGCTAATCAAACCTGAGATCTGGTCTCTCTTCCTCCAAGGCAGACTTGTGTTGGATGTAAATGGGTCTTTGTGATCGAACATGCTTCAGACGTGACAGTTGATCGTCTCAAGGCTCGTCTTGTTGCTCGCGGGTATACTCAGCATCAATGCCTCGATTATGATGCGACCTTCTTGTTGAAATCAAAAAACGGTCCCAACGAGGGTTCAGACCTAAGGGGGTAGCTTACATTTATTTCTCCCGAACTTGAACACCTGACCAGACACTAGGAACTAGAGAACAAACCCTCGGCTGCAGCGCGGAGGTCGCACCACACACCTAAAAGATCTTAGTGCGCTTCCCCTTCCAAGCCAAAAGCTGAGCTGGGTACATCAGAGTGCACTCGAAGCCAACCAAAAACTGCCTGAGGAGGAAGAAGCCAAAAGAATTGGATCCCGTCCAAAGGTGCCCACAGGGTCTATTTATAGTTTTCCAAGCCTGGTTTGCACATAGAGGAATCCCGCCTTGTGGTTCTGCTAAATGCACCCTACATTGGTCTGTCAACTGCCAAATTCCACTGTTTGGAACGGTTATTAACAGGCAGAAGCATAATATTCTATGAAAAAATCTCTCTGTAACACGTCAATGGTGAGGCCTTGCCCTCTGGGGGTGGCAGATGCCCGACGAAGCCGACACTCGCCAACCTTTAGTTCGCCGCCTGGAGCGGGTGAGAACCTGTCTCCCGACTCGCCACGATCAGCCCAACGGGTGCCTAGTGAAACAGGCACTTTCCAACCCTTTACTCCTTGCCTGGGGCGAGTGTGGACCTACTCTCCGACTCGTCCCGCTCAAGGCGGCAAAGTGCCTGATGAAGCTAGCACTCGCTAACCTCTCACTTCAGCCTGGGGCGAGTGTGGCCCTGTCACCTGACTCACCCCGCCATCCGCACGTCGGCTGCTTTGGGCGAGTGCAAGCCCACCGCCCTATTCGCCCACTTGACTCGTCTGGGTCTGAGGGCCCTTTTGCGTCTTTGACTCTTCTGGGCAGACAACTCGGCGAACATGGGGTTGTACACAATCCCCGCTCTTTGCGAGATTGCCTCAAGCTCGGAAAGAAAAGTCCGAACCACAGTGTTCGGTGAGTGCCGGCTGACCTGGAGGGAATCTTTTGGTGGGTCCTTCCACTGTGCTATATATACTCCCAACCAAGGAGAGTGGTAGGCTTTGTAACTTCCCTTTTTCTCCACTCCCTTATACTTTTTCGCACGATGCACTTCTAAAAGAAATCCAGGATCGCATTGATGCCGCGAGAGAGGAGAACAAGTCTTTCACTGTCGAGTTTGCTTTCTGGCTTGCCTGGAGGACCTCGAGCCCGCCTTTCAAGCTAAAAAATGCTAAGATGGTCAGATGCAACCAGACAGACGGCGGGTCCATCCTCCTGACTCCGCCACCCGCCGCTGGGCTCGCTCCCCAGGTATGTGTACTTACTACCCGACTCGCTAGTTGCCTAGGAAGACTGGCTAAAACCGCTTTGGCTGCTCGCAGGGAAAACTTTCGGAGGAAAGGGATGCGAGAGAAGACCCAATGAACGTCAACCTACACTTGCACGAATGAGGGAGTGACATGATGGCCACGAAGACCCACCTCCAGGTTGTGCAAGGCGATCCCTTGTACGCACCTCCGTTTTTTACCTCGCTTCGTTTCTCGCAGCCACCACACTACTGGCCCACTCATTCCGCCGCTGAAGTCACCGGTTCGCTCAGCCACCCTCGTTGTTACCTCAGGCCCAGGGCTCCCGACCGAAGTGGCTCTCAGTCATTCGACTCCTGCCACCTACCGAACTGCCGACTCCGCGCCACCCTTCCTTGGACTGGGAAAATCGCTCTCGCTAACCTTCAATGAACCCTTCCAATGGCGACCCGACCCATCTCTCCAATGCCCTGACAAGGGGGTTGGGTCCTCTCCAGATTAGCAGAGGCATTTGCCTCCTCCTCATTGAGTCTTGGTTTCGTTTGGCTAATCCCCTCCTTCACAGGCTATCGAGAAGTCTCGTCCACTGAGTATGAAATAGACGAGGAGTTCTCGTTGCCCCCTCCCCTGATGCAATTGCTGACTTTCTAGGCGACCCGAAGGATGCCGTGGTGCTGAAGATGCAGATGAACGAGTTGTTCAGAAAACACAGCCTCATGCTGCATGAGATCTACGACCAGGTCCAAGAGAATAAAGATGCCATCGAGCAATGGCTGTGTGGTCTCAAAAGGGACTATGCGCAGCTCGTTGATGAGATGCGGCGGGGAGCTGCCAGCGAGTAGAACACCCCAGGTGCACATCTCACATGAACTTAGTGCCGTATGCGAGTATCACTACCCTCACAAACCGCCGAGGTCGGGAGTGCGAGTCCGGGGAAGATGGAAATGACTCCAATATTGATGCTACCGACACTCGCTCTCCCCTCCCGCCGATCTCTCCCTTTTCCTTGGACCCTACTCGCTTTATTTATTTTTAATTCTGTAATATTGACTTTGGACTTGTCTTAAACATTCACGAATAGTTTTGTCGGATTTTCGCCAGGTGTGGAACTATGTTTTGCTCGCTCTTTGTGATGCTTTGTTTTTCTCGCTTCCCTGCCCTTGGGATTTCGAATGGAACGCTAACCTCGAATTGCTGGTGAGTGGGAGGGAGTGTGGGGCGCCAACCCAGGGATCAAGGCGGGGAATGATATTTTGCTATCCGCATACCCACCGTCCTGGATCCCTCGTGCCCAATTGTTTCTTATAAATTGACCCCCCTCCCCCTCCCTTTTCTTCACTACCACATTTATTATTGCCCGTTCCCCAACTTCCCATGCCCCTCATCGCCTCTTAGCTCCTGCCCTCTCGTTCTCGCGCGAACACTCGCATAATGGGCGACGATGGCGGGGATGCTGATGACATATCGAAGTGCACCCAGGCCTTCACGGACTACCTCTTCCTTCACTGCAACCTGACGGAGGGTGGGTACCTACCGGTTGTGGTGGAGTACATCTCGCCTAGGTTTGTCGCTCGCCAACCGGGAGAGTTCGACTCGATCAATAGTTTCTACCCGGATGAGCTCGCGATCCCCACCTCGCATTTCGATGTGGAATTGCAACTACCACTCTGGCCAGAGTTGTGCCAGGTCCTTAGGTACCTGGGCGTGGTCCCGGGTCAACTGGACCCTAACTCCATCGCCATGCTGGTGGCCTTTGCCTGCTTCCTGCGCAAGGAGCGGATCGAGTTTAGCATTGCTGCCTTTCGCAAGCTCTTCGCCTTTCGGGCTAACATGGATGAGACCTCCTTCTTCTCTAGCCAGCACGCAAAGGTTCGCGAGACGGCTAACAAGAATCACAACTGGCTCAGAAGTTCATGTTCGTCAAGGGTGACTTCGGCAATGTTCCCTTCTCGCCAGTCCAATAGGACGAGGAGACCTACCGTCCTCCCTCAGTGGGAGGCCATGAGGCCAATATCTTCAAGTTCTTCGTTGGGAAGAATTTTGAGGTCACCTACCTGAGGAGGAACATTGACTCGCTCCTCCCCGTCCTCCCCGGAGAAGGTACCCTCGGCTCGCTATCCTTCTGGGCTTCGCTTCTTTTCCCTTCATGAACTTTGCATCTGGCACTAAAACGATCGCAGGGATGCAAGATCTCCCCTTGCACCCACCGTACGTGAGTGCCAGGGCCACCACCGACCTCACTCACATCGAAACTGATGTGGCCACATGTAGAGACGACCCAGGCACCTCATCTGTGCCCATCTGGCGGGCCGGTCCCACGGATCGCGACTTGCCGTCTTCCCAACCGACTCTTAAAAAGCCGAAAACAAGGATTCCTGCCAAAGGAAAACAGGTTGCGGGAACTTTGCCAGAGGATCCCCCGGTCACGAACGAGACCGCGGGCGGGGTCGCCAGCGAGATTGCTGGAACTTCGGCAGTGCCAGGAGAGGAGTCTCGCGGAGAAGCGGTGCCGAGGGGGCATCAGAATTTTGGGCCCGACGAGAAACAACGAGACGGAGCCGGCGAGCCCCTGCTGCTTTGGGATCGCGGAACTAACAGGGCTTCCATCTCCACTCTCCTTCCATCTTGGCAAGAGCAGGAAACCACCAGCGGCCAAGTATAGGCCTTCGCCTTTGTGCTCTACGGGTGGGAGGACGCCACAATTTATGATGACGCGACCCCACAGGCGCTCGCACATGAGAGCTCTCAAGCCCAGCTTTCTGCTCTTGAGCTCGCTCACATGACTGTGCGCCGCATCATTCATCTTGCGCGGACCCTTGCGGAGGTCGTCAACACGCGGGGTCTCGCGTCGAAAGAGGTCATGGGCCTTAAGAAAAGACCGAAGACCTCCGAATGTCTTCTCGCTGGCCACTCCGACGGAGTGGTAAGTGCTAGTTCACCCACGCCCTCTCGCTTCCATATTTATCTTACGTTATTCCACGTCTCCCATTCCTTCTCGCAGGATGCCGCAATTGTTGAGTGATTACATGCGCGGATTGCGACCTTCGAGGAGGAGAACAAGGGGCTAAAGTCCCAAAACAAACATCTGCTCGAGGCCGTCCTCCTGCCGGTTCCTGGTAGGAGGACTAAGTTCAAGCAATACTCCAACCTCGAGATTGAGGAGATGATACTGCAAAACGCTACCAAGGCGGCAGAGCACACACTTCGAATGATGCATAGGTCTGGCCTCCTGAAGAGGGGCAGCGAGATGGTCACATTAAGAGACCTGGTTCCGGAGCTATTCCTCCGCATTGTGGAATCTGAGGATGACGTCGACTCGGCCCTTCACGAGTGCGAGTAGTCGGGGGGCTCCGCCTTTAGAATTTAACTGGGATCTTTTCGTACTCATGACCTTGTATTTTTGTTCTCGATGTATTTCTGGGCAAGACCCCATGTTTTTTGTATAACCATATTATTCTCTTGTGTATTTTTGGATCACTTTGTTATGTATTTTCCTCGTGTATTTCTGGTACCTCTTTCTTTTGAATTACCATTCGTAGCCGCCTCTGGAACTCTCCCTCTACGGGTTCTTAGTTCTTTGGTGGCGATAGTAACAAAACTTTGTATAGGACGTCTCGCGGGATCTAACTCCTTTCTCTCTGCGTCAAGCCCTCACTAGGACTTAGTTCAGCTTTGCCCATCCTCATTATCCACGCACCCGCGAGGCTCCGAGCAGGGGCTTGGGGCGAGTGCTAGCCTGTTGCCTCACTCGCGGCTGGGGACGAGTGCAGGTCTACTGCCTCACTCGCCGCACCTGGTTCTGAGGACCCCTTTTTACTTCGCCTTCACGCCGTGGGAGAGTTTCACCTCCCCCGTCAGCCAGCGGGAGCCCGACCAACGGAACTGCTAGAGGCCCTCTCATGACCATTCTCCCCTTTTACGATCACTTGCCACCCGAGCGACCTGCCTGCCATGCCGACTAGTGGGAGTCCGGTCAGCGGGGTACTATCAGGGGCATTCATAAACAATTTTTTTACATATCCACCACCTGAGCAACGTGCCTGCCATGCCGATTGGTGAGAGCCCGGTCAGCGGGATCTAATCGGGGGTATTCACAAACGATCTTTTTTCACATCCACCACCCGAGCGACCTGCCTGCCCTGGCAGCTAGTGAGATCCCCGTCAGCGGGATCCTATTGGGGGTTCTGCCACTCGAGCGATCTGCCTTTCTTGCCGGCTAGTGAGAGCCCGGTCAGCGGGATCCAATCGAGGGATTTCACAAACATTTTTTCTTTCACAACGATCCACCACCCGAGCGACCTGCCTGCCCTGCCTGCTAGTGAAAGCCCGATCAGCGGGATCCTATCAGTGGTTCTGCCACTCGAGCGACCTGCTTACCCTGCCAGCTAATGAGAGCCCAGTCAGCGGGATCCAATCAAGGGCTTTCACAAACATTCTTTCTTTCACAACGATCTACCACCCGAGCGACCTGGCTGTCCTGCCGACTAATGAGAGCCCGGTCAATGGGATCCTATCAGAGGTTCTGCCACTCGAGCAACTTGCCTGCACTGCCTGCTAGTGAGAGCCCGGTCAGCGGGATCCAATCGAGTGCTTTCACAAACATTCTTTCTTTCACAACCATCCACCACCTGAGCGACCTGCCTGCCCTGCCGGTTAGTGAGAGCACGGTCAACGAGATTCTATCGTGGGTTCTGCCACGAGAGCAACCTGTCTGTCCTGCCGACTAGTGAGAGCCCGGTTAACGGGATCCAATCGAGGGCTTTCACAAACATTCTTTCGTTCACAACCATCCATCACCCGGGAGACCTGCCTGACTTGCCGGCTAGTGAAAGCCAGGTCAGCGGGATCCTATCGAGGGTTCTGCCACTCGAGCGACCTGTCTTCCCTGTCAGCTAGTGAGATTCCGGTTAGCGGGATCCAATCGAAGGCTTTCATAAACTTTCTTTTTTTTAAAAACAATCCACCACCCGAGCGACCTGCATGCCCTGCCAGCTCGTGAGAGCCCGGTTATCGGGATCCTATTGGGGTTTCTGCCACTCCAGCGACATGCCTGCCCTGCTGGCCAGTGAGAGCCCGGTCAGCGGGATCCAATCGAGGTCTTTCACAACTACCCACCACCCGAGCGTCCTGCCTGCCCTGTCGGCTAGTGAGAGTCCGGTCAACGGGATCCTATCGGGGGTTCTGCCACTCAAGCGACCTGTTTGCTTTGCCTGCTAGTGAGATCCCGATCAGCGAGATCCAATCGAGGGTTTTCACAAATATTTTTTCTTTCACGACCATCCACCACCCGATCAACCTGCCTGCCCTGCCGGCTAGTGAGAGACCGGTCAGCAGCATCTTAGCGGGATCCTATTGGGGTTTCTGCCACTCCATCGACATGCCTGCTCTGCTAGCCAGTGAGAGCTCGGTCAGCGGGATCCAATCGAGGTCTATCACAAACACTCTCTTTCACAATCACCCACCACCCGAGCGACCTGCTTGCCCTGTCGGCTAGTGAGAGTCCGATCAACGGGATCCTATCGGGGGTTCTGCCACTCGAGCGACCTGTCTGCTTTGTCTGCTAGTGAGATCCCGGTTAGCGGGATCCAAACGAGGATTTTCACAAACATTTTTTCCTTTCACGACCATCCACCACCCGATCAACCTGCCTGCCCTGCCGGCTAGTGAGAGACCGGTCAGCGGGATCTTATCGGGGGTTCTGCCACTCGAGCGTTCTGCCTTCCCTGCCGGCTAGTGAGAGCCCGGTCAGCGGGATCCAATCAAGGGATTTCAAAAATATTCTTCTTTCACAACCATACACCACCCGAGCTACCTGTCCGCCCTGCCGTTTAGTGAGAGCCCAGTCAGCGGAATCATATTGGGGATTCTACCACTCGAGCGACTTGCCTGCCCTGCCGGCTGGTGAGAGCCCGACTAGCGGGATCCAATCGAGGGATTTCACAAGCAGTCTTTTTTCACAACCATCCACCATTCGAGCGACCTGCCTGCCCTGCCGGCTAGTGATAGCCGGTCAGCGGGATCTTATCGGGGGTTATGCCACTCGAGCGACCTGCCTGCCCTGCTGGTTAGTGAGAGCCCGGTCAGCGGGTTCCACTCGAGGGTTTTCACTAACATTTTTCTTTCAAAACCATCCACCAACCGAGCGACCTGCCTGCCCTGCCGGCTAGTGAGAGCCCGATCAACGGGATCCTATTGGGTGTTCTGCCACTCGAGCGATCTGTCTGTCCTGCCGGCTAGTGAGAACCCCGTTAGCGGGATCCAATCGAGGGCTTTCACAAACATTCTTTCTTTCACAACCATCCACCACCCGAGCAATTTGCCTGCCCTGCCGGCTAGTGAGAGCCCGGTCAGCGTGATTCTATCGGGGTTTTTCTTTCTCCATGCACACCATTCAAACATGTAAAAAATGAGGTGATGAAAGAAACCAATAATATATTTAAATAATTAATCAGGGATATAAACGTGTCAAATCATCGTCGCTCCAAGCGCGGCTGAGGGATACTCCTTCCACATTTCGAAGGTGGTACCCTCTCGACTTTAAAACTTCTTCTACTATATAGGGACCCTCTCAGTTGGGATTGAGCTTCCCAATCATTGCCCCCCCTACCGGTTGCATCAACCTTCTTGATAACAAGATCTCCCTTTACAAATTGCTTGACCTGAATGTGCATGTCAAAATACATGGTCATTCGCCGTTTGACTTCTTCTTGCCGGATAGTTGTCAAGTCTCAGAGTTCTTCCACTAGGTCCAGCGAGTGCCTTTGCCATTTTTCATTTTCCACCCTCCATTCCTCGTCCCAATCTCCTGCGACGACCACTCGCGGGGACCTCACCTCGAACTCTACTAGCAACACAACTTCAGAGCTGTGAGAGAGTTTGAAGGGGGTTTCACCCGTGACCGTGTTAGGTGTAGTCCTTAAGGCCTAAAGGACTGAGGGAGTTGCTCCACCCAGTTACTCCTTAGGTTCTCGACCTTTTTTTTCAGCAGATTTACGATTATTTTGTTTGCCGCCTCCACTTGCCCATTACTATAGTGGTGGACCGGCGCAAAACGGAGATCTATGCCCAATTGGCCGCAAAAACTGACGAACTCATCGCTAGCAAACTGCGGCTCATTGTTCGTGACTATGGCTATCGGTAGCCCATGTCGACAGATTATCTCTCCCCATACAAAATTCTTGATGACTTGAGAGATTACCTTAGCTAGTGTCTTTACCTCCAGCCACTTTGAGGAATAATCGATCATGACTAGCTGGAACTTCCTTTGGCCGCTGGCTTGGGGAAAAAGACCCATTAGTTCAATTCCCCATATTGCAAAGGGCCACGGGGCCGTGATGGTCCCGAGCCTCTAGGCTAGCACCAGCTGGAGAGGGTCGAACATTTGACACTCTTGACATTTCTTCGCGAATTCTACCACGTCCTTACTGATGCTTGGCCAGAAATAGCCTTGCCTCAGCACCCTTCCTTCTAGGGTCCTACTCCCGGAGTGTCTGTCGCACTACCCTAAGTGGATCTCTTCCGAGATTCTTGGGACCTCCTCTTCTGACACGCATCGGGCTAGGAGTCCTGAGAGAGTTTTCCGATATAGCCCTCCCTCGTACAATAAATAGTATGCCGACTTATGCCTGAACCTCTTCTTGTCTAGGCCCCCTTCCGGGAACTTGCCCGAGGTCAGGAAGGTGATGAAGAGATCCATCCACGACGCCCGCTAATCCACCTTCATCAGCTCTCCCTCTTCAATAGACGATCGGAAGATCTCCATCATCGTGCCTCCTACCCGAGGGCCAAACTTGGCCAGCTGGTCCGCTGGGACACTCTCTTCCCTTGGCATGTGCTGGATTGAGAAGGTGCAGAATTGCCCTATGAGGCCCTTAACCTTCACTAGGTAGCGCCGGAGGGTGGCTTTCTTGCGTCGATCTCCCCTTTGATCTGACAAACCACCATCATTGAGTCTGTCGAGACCTTTACATCTTGCACTCCTAACTCCCTGGCTAGGCAGAGTCCCGCGATCACAGCCTCATACTCGGTCTGATTGTAGGTGAGTGAGAATAGGATGTCTATCGCTTGCTCGATTCTTGTCCCCTGGGGGCTTACTTGGATCACCTCTCCTCCAAAGGAATGCTTTCTAGACGCTTCGTCTACCAACATCTCCCAAACTGCCTGGTGGGGAGACTCGGGCTCTTCGACCTCGACCACATAATCTGCCAAGAAATCTGCCATCGCTTGCCCCTTCATTGACAACCTGGGGATGAACGAGATGTCGAACTCGCTCAGCTCTACTGACCATTTTGCCAACCTCCCTGAGTGCTCCACTCCTTACATGATGTTGCGAAGGGATGACCGGTCATTACTCGGATCAAATGTGCCTGGAAGTAAGGCCGAAGCTTCCTGGCCGGAACAACCATGGCAAATGCTAGCTTCCCAAGGATTGGATACCTGAGCTCCGCCTTTCTCAGAACCTTGCTGACATAATAGACCGGAAGTTACCTTCTCCCCTCTTCCTGCACCAAGACGGAGCTCACTGTTTCTGTCCCCACTCCTAGGTATAGATCTAGGCCACCCTCTCTTGGACCCTGAAACAGCAGAGCCTGGGTGAGCTGTCTTTTCAAAGCTTGGAAGCCTCTTCGCACTCGAGGTCCATTCAGACTTCTTATTCCTGCGCAATACCCTGAAGAAGGGTGAACATTTATCCCCTGCCAGGGAGAGGAACCCGCTTAGCCCAACCAGCTTTCCTGCGAGGCATTGGATCTCCTTTGCGTTGTATCTCCTCCTGAAGAAGGGTGACTGCAGCTCTAGGATCTCCTTTACTTTGTCAGGGTTGGGCTCTACCCCTGTCGGGGTAAGGAGATGACCTAGGAACTTTCCCCCGCTATCCCCAAAGACACACTTCAAGGGGTTGAACTTCATCTTATTCCTTCTCAAGGTGCCAAAAGTTTCTGCCAAGTATCAGAGGGGAGACTCGACATCCCTGCTTTTGATCATAAGGTCATCTACATAGACTTCCAAGTTTCTGCCTTTTTGCTCCCGAAAGACCCGGTCCATCATCCTCTGATACGTTTCCCCTACATTATTTTGCCCGAATGATATCATCTTATAACAGTAGCACCCATCTCCGGTGATGAAGGTAACATCTTTGATGTCGGGCAGGTGCATGCAGATCTGATGGTAACCTGAAAAAGCATCTAAAAAACTAATTAGAGAAAAACCGATGAATGAGTATACCAGCGCGTCGATTTGAGGCAAGAGATAACAATCCTTGGGCCATGCTTTATTTAGTAAAGAAAAGTGGACACACTTCGTCCACCTCCCATCACCTTTTTTCACTATTACCACATTGAAAACCCAGCCTGGGTACTAGATCTCTGATACAAAACCGGCCTTGAGTAGCTTACCCACCTCCTCTCGGATGGGCTCGACCAGGTTGTCGGCGACGTACCTTCTCTTCTGTCGGATGGGGCTGACACTGGTGTCGAGGTTGAGACAATGACATGCCATGTCCGCATTGATCCCTATCATGTCTGTCGTGCTCCAGGCGAAGACGTCCACGTTCTTCTAGACGCAGGCCAGGATCTTCTCCTAGTCCTCTGGGCTGAGCTCCCCGCTGATCTTCACCTTTTCCGTCATCCTTTCCTGGGCGAGGACCTCCTTTTCCACCACAGCCTCCGCAGCCTCTAACTGAGCATGGTCCTCCTTGGCCTTGTCCATCTCCTCGGCCTCCTCCTGCCAAGAGATGGTGTTGACAACGGTCACGTAGCACTGCCTTACTATCTTTAGGTCTCCTCGCACCCTGAACTAGACTCCTCTCACATTGAACCTAGGGTACTTGTGGAATGAGGAGGGGACACACCAGAACGCGCTGATGAGGGACCGTCTGAAGTTGACATTGTAACTGCTCTGAGCATCGACGATGACGAACCGACAGTTCTGGGATTGTCCCCCTAAGGTCACATGAAGTCCAACTCCCCCTTCCACCTTCCTCTTCTCTGAGAACCCAAACAACGGCCCATCCGTGGCTAGCATTGTTCTTGCCTTTACCTTCATCTCGCTGAACGCCTTCGTGAAGATGATGTTGACCGAGCTCCCATTTTCGACGAGGATTTAGGAGATGGTGAAGTTCTCGATGGCTGTCTGGAATCTGGATCACCAGCACTTCGCAGAACAGATCCTCATGGTCCGACATATCCTTCCGGGAGAAGGTGATCCTCTCCTCCGGGGGTGGGGCTTGAGACGTCAAAGCGACACTACGACGATACATTGTATGAAGGCTTACCCTGCGGGTGGCCTCGATCACCGCCCCTCCGTGGATCACCCCGATCCCTCCTCGGGTTCCCATGTCTGCTCGGTCCACACACCGGTCCTCTTCCTCAATTCCTCCTGTCACCTCTTCAATCCGCACGTGTCACAACCCGTATTTTCTCAACGATAAAATCGTATCAGAGCAAGAGAAAACACGTGCCGTGATGCCACGTCGTGCAGGGGATAACTGCACACGCTCATGCAAAAACCCAGACCTTAGATTTTAAGGAAAATCGTTGATTAAATATAAAAGAAAATCAGTTATGTTGAATGACCGTATCCCTCGGCACGGTGGATCAGCTAGTCCACAATTAAAATTATATTTATACGCAGCAGAAAATACTTTGGTTCAATTAAGTTGACACCCTAAATGAGCATAAGTGTCCCCGGGGGACGACTCATGGTATGCACGACTTTAAGGTGGATATAGTATGTAAGAAAGATAGTGTTTTACGCTGAGGAAAAATAGTGTCTTAGTTTTAGAAACATGTTATGCATGAGGTACATATAATAATGCTTTTAGGTTTTTAAATATCTAACATGCAACCTAACATAAATCCTTCCCAGAAGCAAGTAACCAACCACAAATAGGCAAAAACAGCAGTTTAAGTTCATACCCAGCATCGCAAGAAGCCACCAGTGGGTGCCAACAACCTGACACGAACCCGCTGGTGAGTATGTATGTCTATACAGAAAGGGAAGGAACTACCTAACAAAAAAATCGGGGGTCCGCTATCACAGCTACCCAAGAGGCCACCAACCAGTCCCTCCAAAAGGACCAGCCGCTGAACTGGATACAACCTGTACCTGAGGCATTCAAGAAAAGAACACCTCAGCAATAAAAATAAACAAAAGGTAAATAAAGCAATAGACTAATGAGCAAATAAGAAGAAGGGTTTACCAACCCGGCAACAAACTGCTATAAGCAAAAGAAAGGGCATGACAGTAAGAAAAGAGCGCTGTCTAAAGCACAGCAAAGCACACCCAGTGCGGGCAATAACAACAATATGCCCCACCAAAAGAGTCTGCAACAACGACAAGACGTATACATATATGCCAAAAGAAAAAGAAAGCATAAACAGGAAAGGGACTAACAGTCCTAACACGTGAGTGAGTGACAGTGGTCAAAACATGGATCTGAATACGTAACCAAAACCAGATCCAAAAAGGGGCTAAGGGGTCAAACAGTGACAGCACAAGGGTCCCACACACGCCAACCCAAACCGGGGCAAAAGGCGGTGGCCACAGCTCACCACATAAAACCACCCCTCCAGAGGCCACCAAAACTCCACCACCTGCCACAACGCAAGAGTCGGCATGCAGAAACTAGCCGAACACCCAATACCCCCTTCTAAGGAAGAGTCACACTAACAATCCTAAGAAACACACGAACCCAAGGCAAAAACGTCGGGTCCAACCGACGCAGACTTGCACGCCTAACCCGAACCAACCCCGAGTCTTCCTGACCCCAAAACAAGCGCAGCACCCAGTGTCGACACGATGTGTCGACACCACGACAAGCCGGTGTCGACACAAGGTGTCGACACAACCGCTGCCGGTGTCGACACCACTGCGGCCGGTGTCGACAAAAGGTGTCAACACTACCGCAGCTGGTGTCGACACCACTGCGGCCGGTGTCGACACAAGTGTCGACACTACCGCTGCTGGTGTCGACACCAAGTGTCGACACCACTGCGGTCGGTGTCGACACAAGGTGTGGACACTACCGCTGCTGGTGTCGACACCAAGTGTCGACACCACTGCGGCCGGTGTCGACACAAAGTGTCGACACTACCACTGCTGGTGTCGACACCAAGTGTCGACACCACGACTGGCCGGTGTCGACACAAAGGTGTCGACACCCCGACTGGCTACAAGCGCCAGACCCAGCAAACAACCAAAACGAGAACGAGGCCTCTCTCTAGATTTTCATCATCCATCGGCAATAGCAACTACTCGACCTGAACCGAACCAAATCCTTCCCTAATAGACACAATCTCTCAGGAAAACTGAGATTTAACTGGAACTTCTCTACACTAACCACGGTATGATCGGGAACGAACCCGAGCGTACACCTAAGATCTAAGCAGGAGAGAGATAAAATTTAATCAAGAAGAGGACAAAGATCAACTTTGGCAAGGATGAGGGAACATCACTTGCCTCAATACCAGAAAGGCTTGGTCGGCGACTTCCCCCACTCTCGGATCCAGCCGCAGAGCACCAAGCCGAGGAATAGAAAGAATGCAGATCCAGGCGAGTGCAATCCAGATCCACTCACGAAATCGAATTTCGACCGCTAAATCTCCAGGAATCGGCGTCCGAAGGCTAGGGTAGTCCGGCGGTTCTCTTCCTCTCGTACAGGCGGCGGCTCCTTCCAAAGGGAAAAAATGAAACAAAAGCACTGAACCGAGCCCTAATTTCTAACCTAAGGCTATATATAGACATCAGTTTTAATAATAAACAATCAATACATATTAATTACTTACACTCAATATCAAAACGACGCGAGACCCGAAACATCTCGGAAAAAGACGAAATTCACATCGCAGCTAAAAACCCACGCTACGAACACAACTGCGAAGTCGAAATTAGCATTCGACGAACAAAACCCGGGATATCACCACCCGAAGCCAAAAAAACACAAGCATTCCCTAAGAGGCCCAACCGAGTCATCAAACGGACCCCGGCTAGCTGGGGAATCTTGCTAACAGGCTACAAACAGGCTACAAACAGGCTACACAAGGAACCCTAAGAGCTAAGACCACGCTCTACAACGGCAAAAAGCCGGAAATACGCCATCGTAACACCCGCCAAAGATAAAAAAAAACACGGAAAAACCGGGGGCGTTACAGCCACTCCCCCTAAAAGGAAGTTTCGCCTCGAAAATTCACTCACAACACTCCTATAAAGAAGGAGAGAGAAAGAGCCAGGAAAGGGCTAAATAAGAATAAAACAGAGCATACCAGACACAAGCTCAGGGAAACAGATGAGGGTGAGCCTCCCTCATAGCCGACTTCAATTCCCAAGTCGCGCTTTCCACACCCTGATTCCTCCATAAAACTTTAACCATAGGAATAGTCTTCTTCCGCAACGCACGAACTTGAGAATCCAAAATATGGACATGCACCTCCACATAAGAAAGATTCGGCTCCAACAGAGACACAGAATCCAAAACCTGCCTGCCATCTATCACACATTTCCGCAGCTGATTGACGTGAAAGACATCATGCACGCCAGGGAAATTTGCGGGCAAAGCCAGCCTATAGGATGATACCCCAATCCGCTCAATAATCGGAAACGGCCCCACGTACCTCGAGTCCAACTTCCTATTCTTGCCAAACCGCTTGACTCCGATCAACGGGGAGACCTTTAAGAACACTGAGTCCCCCACCACAAATTCCAAGTCCGATCTACGCCGATTGGCGTTCTTCTCATATCTCTTCTGGGCTATCCGAAGCTTTTCCCGAATAAGCTTCACAGCGGTTTCCATCTCCTCGAGCGCTTCTGGACCCAACAAAGGTCCCTCGCCAAGCTCAGCCCAAAATAAGGGAGTCCTGCAGCGCCTCCCATACAAAGCTTCAAAAGGAGCCATTTGCAAGCTTTCTTGATAACTGTTGTTATATGCGAATTCCATGAGCCGCAAGCGCTCGTCCCACGCTCCTCCGTGGTCCAGAATATAGCATCGGATCATATCTTCCACAATCTGATTTACTCGCTCCGTCTGACCATTGGTCTGCGGATGATAAGCCGTAGAATATCTCAAATCTGTACCCAACCCTTCTTGAAGGCTCTTCCAAAAACGAGACGTGAACCTAGAGTCTCGATCTGATATGATACTTACGGGTACACCATGCAATCTGACAACCTCTTCCAGATACAGCTCGACTATCTTCCTCATCGGATAATCGATCTTAAATGGTACGAAATGAGCACTCTTCGTCAATCTGTCTACGATTACCCAAACTGAATCATGCCCCTTAGGAGATCTCGGTAAGCCTGTAATGAAATCCATCGAGATACTCTCCCACTTCCACATCGGAATCTCCAAGGGAGTCAGCTTGCCACCAGGCCTCCCATGGTCGGCTTTCACACGCCTGCAAGTGAAATACCCTGAAACAAATCTGGCTATGTCCTTCATCCCACACCACCAGACAATCTGCTTTAAATCATGATACATTTTGGTAGACCCTGGATGGTAGGCAACACTAGATCCGTGGGCATTCTCTGCACACCATATCCCGGATATCTCCAACTGCGGGGATGCAAAACCTGCCATGATACTTCAAGGTACCCGCATCATCTATAGAGAAATCTGGTAATTCACCTCTTTCAGCTCGAAGATACAAATGCAGAAGATCGGGATCATCCTTCTGATGCAGTCTCGTAAGCGCAATCCACGAAGGTTCTGCACTGCCAAGCTACTCTGCGAATCGCAGCTTCCCACAGAAATGTCCATCAAAAGAAACTCTTCCACTAGACGCTCGGCGGAGAGATTGAAAATCTTGCCTGACTTCCGACTCAGGGCATCGACCACCACATTTGTTTTGCCCGGATGATACTGGATTTCAACATCATAGTCGGCCACGTACTCCAACCACCGCCGCTGACGCAGATTCAATTCTTTCTGAGTGAAGACATACTTCAAACTCTTATGATCCGTGAAAATCTTGCACTGCGCGCCATATAGCAAATGCCTCCACAACTTCAACGCATAGATCACAGCTGCAAATTCCAAGTCATGCGTAGGGTAATTCCTCTCATGTGTCTTTAGCTGTCTTGACCCGTACGCAATCACCTTCCCGCCCTGCATCAAAACGCAGCCCAGACCGACATGCGACGCATCCACATATATATCATACTCACTACCCTCCGTAGGCAAAGACAAAATTGGAGCCGAACATAGCCTTATTTTTAGTTCCTCAAAAGCCTTCTCACACTCGCCATCCCATATGAAGGCTACATTCTTCTGCGTCAACTTGGTCAACGACGCGGACAAGGTAGAGAAGCCTTCTACAAATCTTCTATAATAACCAGCCAAACCTAAGAAGCTTCTGATCTCTTTAGGAGTAACAGGTCTCGCCCATTCCATAACAACAGCGATCTTTTCTGAGTCCACTGATATCCCCTTCTTATTAACCACGTGGCCGAAAAAAGAAACTTGAGGCAACCAAAATTCGCATTTTCTCAGCTTGGCGTATAGCTTATGGTCTCTCAGAGTCGCCAAGAGCAGACACAAATGTCGATCATGCTCCTCCGCATCTTTAGAGTACACCAAAACATCGTCTATAAAGACAATCACAAACTTATCTAGAAAATTCTTGAAAACTCTGTTCATCAAATCCATAAAAGCTGAGGGCGCATTAGTCAAACCAAATGACAATAACCAAAAACTCAAAATGCCCATGACGAGAGCGGAACGTCGTCCGCGAAACATCTGACTCCCGAATCCTCAAATGGTGATAGCCCGATCGAAGATCAATCTTGGAAAACACGGAGCTACCACGCAGTTGATCAAACAAATCGTCGATTCGCGGCAAAGGGTACCTGTTCTTAATAATAACCTTGTTCAGCTCTCTATAGTCGATGCATAACCTCATCGACCCATCTTTCTTTTTAACGAACAGCACTGGTGCACCCCAATGCGAAGAACTCGGCCTTATGAAGCCTTTTGCCAACAACTCATCCAGCTGAATTCGCAACTCTTCCAGCTCTCGCGGGGCCATCCGGTACGGCGCCTTTACAATAAGACGCGTGCCTGGCTCCAAATCTATCACAAACTCGACATCTCGATCGGGTGGAAGACCGGGAAGATCGTCAGGAAACACATCTGAGAAGTCACACACCACAAGAATCTCTTCCAAACGGGGCACACTAACAATCGTCCCTACTAGAGAGACCACACAGGCAAAACAGCCAGAATTAAGCAACTTCCGAGCACGCACCGCAGAAATGACTGGAGACTCCTGGAGGGAATACCCATAAACGCTCCCTGGCTGACCGTTGTCTTTGACGAAGTCCAAGCGCTTACCCTTGCACTGGATCACAGCATCGTACCTTGTCAACCAGTCCATGCCCAAAATAACATCGAAGTCCTCCCGGTCAATCACCTTCAGATCTGTCTTGGCTAGAAAATCTCCCAACAAAATCAGACAATCGAGGACACCCAGGTCCGTAACCACAGAGTCACCGGAGGGGAACTTAACGCAGTAGGCACCACCAACATGATCTAGGCCCAAACTGAACCGCTCCACGAAGGCTCTAGCCACAAACGAGTGGGTAGCGCCGGAATCAAAGAGAACGCGCGCCCAGCGGTTCTTTACCTTAAATCGTCCTACGAATTGCACACGCATCTAAGGCAACAAGCGCTAAAACGAAATCTACAACCAAAAAGGGAACGTAACGAAACGACTGGGGAGGAGTCGAACCTGAGATAACCTGGGTCGAGGTCTTCGCTTCGTCTGCCGAAAGGACATTCAGCTTCCCCTTTCCTTTATCCATTTGCTGAGGCGGTGGGAGAGCCTGGTGGGGAACTGGCTGCAGAACAGGCTGGAGCTGTGGGCACCTTGTCTTGAGATGACCCTTCTGCCCACACTGAAAACAGACTTTATCCTTTAACCAGCATCGGGCAACTTCATGCCCCTTCCTCCCACACAAGGCACACACCGAGTCTCCCCTGGAAACACTCTGAATCGCGTGCACCTGTTCCTTCTTCTGCGCTCCCAACCTTTTGAAACACTTCTCAAAGGGGTGGCCTGGCCGGCCACAAAAACTACAATCCTCTTTGATCTTCTTTCTCGAGACAACATCAGGTTCCTGAGGGCTCTTCCCTCCACCGGACTTCCGCTTATCCTTCCTCAACTGCTGGCCTCTATTCTTGGCATTCTCAATGGCCTCAACCCTCAAGGCAGCTTCAACCACACCGGCATAACTGACTGCTCCGTAGGCATTCGCTAACTGCTGAATGTCGCTTTTTAGTCCACTCAGAAATCGCTTAACTCGGTCTGCCTCAACACTCACCAGACCAGGAGCAAACCGACTCAACTTACTAAACTCAATCTCATACTCACTAACCGTGAGTTTTCTCTGCTTTAAATGAAGAAAGTCATTCATTAGCCGGTCCCGCTCGACTGAAGGCAGAAACTTACTTAACAACATCACCTTAAATGACTCCCAAGTACAGCCCGCCACCAAGCTCTCTTTCTCCCTCAGCCACCAATTCTTTGCTAAGCCCTTGAGCTGGTAGGCAGCGAGCATCATTCTCTGATCGTCCGTAATCCCTGAGTAAGAGAACATCTCCTCAATGGTAATCAGCCAGTCATCCAAAATCATGAAATCTGCTTCCCCATCATAAGTAGGGGGTCTCAGCCGCTGAAACTGGGATAGGAACGTCATCTCCGGGGGCACCACAACCAAAGGCACGAGAGGAGCAGGAGGGGCAGGAACAGTTACCCCCTCAGCGGGGTCCTGAGCTCTCGGGGTCTGTCCCGCCACCACTGCTACAAGGGACTGAATCTGAGCCTGCATAGCCACGACCTGCCTCGATAACGCCTCATTACTCTGCCGCAGGATTTCTACCAACGCATCGCTCTGCGCTCCTGACGTCTCACCCTCGGATTGGGGGGTCGATCTCGTCGCAGGACGTCTCGCCATCCTATAATCGCACCAGCTTTAGACAAAACCTAGCCCAAGAGCTAGAACAAAACTACCCTGTACAGACAAACACACCTAAATATGAACTTCAACTGCAAAACTTGCTCTGGGAGTTGTTTTTACCATGATGATGTTATGCTTAACCTAAGATGGTTCACCGCCATCATACTAACTCATGTGCCTAAACCATGAATACATGTATTTGTATTCTTTTTGACTCAAAAACCATGTGTGTACATATGTCATCTTGCAAATCTTTAGCTTGACACGTTGTGCTTATGAAATGTTATGCCATGCATGATGTGCTATGCATTTAAAAAAAAAGCCTTAATGCATGCCATGGGCGACGTACACATGAAAATGTTATGCATCCCATACTACATAACATTCCCGTGCAACGAAAAAAGAAAACGTGCTAGCCGCATTCATGTGGTGAGGTTATGCATCCCATACTACATAACCCTCACATGTTGCCTCCTGTGGTGGATTCATATACAAACACATATTATGCATCCCATACTAACATAATATGCCCTGTATACTTATTTATGCTCATGAGTGTAGTGTTCGTGATTCGGCCAAGACATGCTGATGACATATCGGTGTGTGTATAGTATGACGCTAACCACTAATGCAAACAAGGGAAATGTTGCCCGACCTTTTGTCAAGCAACCTCCCTCTGATACCAACTGTCACAACCCGCATTTTTTCAACGATAAAATCGTATTAGAGCAAGAGAAAACACGTGCCGTGATGGCACGTCGTGCAGGGGATAACTGCACACGCTCAGGCAAAAACCCAGACCTTAGATTTTAAGGAAAATCGTTGATTAAATATAAAAGAAAATCAGTTATGTTGAATGGCCGTATCCCTCAGCACGGTGGATCAGCTAGTGCACAATTAAAATTATATTTATACGCAGCAGAAAATACTTTGGTTCAATTAAGTTGACACCCTAAATGAGCATAAGTGTCCCCGGGGGACGAATCATGGTATGCACGACTCTAAGGTGGATATAGTATGTAAGAAAGATAGTTTTTTACGCTGAGAAAAAATAGTGTCTTAGTTTTAGAAACATGTTATGCATGAGGTACATATAATAATGCTTTTAGGTTTTTAAATATCTAACATGCAAGCTAGCATAAATCCTTCCTAAAAGCAAGTAACCAACCATAAATAGGCAAAAACAGCAGTTTAAGTTCATACCCAGCATCGCAAAAAGCCACCAGTGGGCGCCAACAACCTGACACGAACCCGCTGGTGAGTATGTATGTCTATACAGAAAGGTAAGGAACTACCTCACAAAAAAATCGGGGGTCCGCTATCTCAGCTACCCAAGAGGCCACCAACCAGCCCCTCCAAAAGGACTAGCCGCTGAACTGGATACAACCTGTACCTGAGGCATTCAAGAAAAGAACACCTCAGCAAGAAAATAAACAAAAGGTAAATAGAGCAATAGACTAATGAGCAAATAAGAAGAAGGGTTTACCAACCCGGCAACAAACTGCTATAAGCAAAAGAAAGGGCATGACGGTAAGAAAAGAGCGCTGTCTAAAGCACAGCAAAGCACACCCAGTGCGGGCAATAACAACAATATGCCCCACCAAAAGAGTCTGCAACAACAACAAGACGTATACATATATGCCAAAAGAAAAAGAAAGCATAAACAGGAAAGAGACTAACAGTCCTAACACGTGGGTGAGTGACAGTGGTCAAAACATGGATCTGAATACGTAACCAAAACCAGATCCAAAAAGGGGCTAAGGGGTCAAACAGTGGCAGCACTAGGGTCCCACACACGCCAACCCAAACCGGGGCAAAAGGCGGTGGCCACAGCTCACCACATAAAACCACCCCTCCAGAGGCCACCAAAACTCCACCACCTGCCACAACGCAAGAGTCGGCATGCAGAAACTAGCCGAACACCCAATACCCCCTTCTAAGGAAGAGTCACACTAACAATCCTAAGAAACACACGAACCCACGGCAAAAACGTCGGGTCCAACCGACGCGGCCTTGCACGCCTAACCCAAACCAACCCCGAGTCTTCCTGACCCCAAAACAAGCGCAGCACCCAGTGTCGACACGATGTGTCGACACCACGACAAGCCGGTGTCGACACAAGGTGTCGACACAACCGCTGCCGGTGTCGACACCAAGTGTCGACACCACTGCGGCCGGTGTCGACACAAGGTGTCGACACAACCGCTGCCGGTGTCGACACCAAGTGTCGACACCACTGCGGCCGGTGTCGACACAAGGTGTCGACACTACCGCTGCTGGTGTCGACACCAAGTGTCGACACCACTGCGGCCGGTGTCGACACAAAGTGTCGACACTCCCGCTGCTGGTGTCGACATCACGTGTCGACACCACTGCGGCCGGTGTCGACACAAAGTGTCGACACTACCGCTGCTGGTGTCGACACCAAGTGTCGACACCACGACTGGCCGGTGTCGACACAAAGGTGTCGGCACCCCGACTGGCTACAAGCGCCAGACCCAGCAAACAACCAAAACGAGAACGAGGCCTCTCTCTAGAATTTCATCATCCATCGGCAATAGCAACTACTCGACCTGAACCGAACCAAATCCGTCCCTAATAGACACAATCTCTCAGGAAAACTGAGATTTAACTGGAACTTCTCTACACTAACCACGGTATGATCGGGAACGAACCCTAGCGTACACCTAAGATCTAAGCAGGAGAGAGATAAAATTTAATCAAGAAGAGGACAAAGATCAACTTTGGCAAGGATGAGAGAACATCACTTGCCTCAATACCAGAAAAGCTTGGTCGGCGACTTCCCCTACTCTCGGATCCAGCCGCAGAGCACCAAGCCGAGGAATAGAAAGAATGCAGATCCAGGCGAGAGCAATCCAGATCCACTCACGAAATCGAATTTCGACCGCTAAATCTCCAGGAATCGGCGTCCGAAGGCTAGGGTAGTCCGGCGGTTCTCTTCCTCTCGTACAGGCGGCGGCTCCTTCCAAAGGGAAAAAATGAAACAAAAGCACTGAACCGAGCCCTAATTTCTAACCTAAGGCTATATATATGCATCAGTTTTAATAATAAACAATCAATACATATTAATTACTTACACTCAATATCAAAACGACGCGAGACCCGAAACATCTCGGAAAAAGACGAAATTCACATCGCAGCTAAAAACCCACGCTACGAACACAACTGCGAAGTCGAAATTAGCATTCGACGAACAAAACCCGGGATATCACCACCCAAAGCAAAAAAAAACACAAGCATTCCCTAAGAGGCCCAACCGAGTCATCAAACGGACCCCGGCTAGCTGGGGAATCTTGCTAACAGGCTACAAACAGGCTACACAAGGAACCCTAAGAGCTAAGACCACGCTCTACAACGGCAAAGAGCCGGAAATACGCCGTCGTAACGCCCGCCAAAGATCAAACAAAACACGGAAAAACCGGGGGCGTTACAGCACGGGCGGCTGCTGCTCTCTCGGGCCTCTCGCCCTCCTAACTTCTAGAAACTCCCGGCAGGTGGCCGTTGCGTGACCTTCCTCCTGATGGTAGTCACAGTAAGGCAACGCCACCTCCCCCTTCTCCCCTCCATGGGCTGATTCCTCCTTCGTCCTGCTCCTCTTCCTCTACCTCTTCCTCCACCGATTGTCATAGCTTGTTGCGACGGGGGTAGGAGTGGCCTAGGGCCTTGTCTCCACCTCTGGGGGTTGAACCTCCCCTGCTCTCCATGGAAGTTCCCCCTCCCTGGGCAAACCCTCTTCCTTGACCCTGAGCGGGCCCTCCTTGTTGCCTCCAACCTGGCTCTTAACCCCCAAGGGGTCCCTGGAAGGCTGGAACCCTTGCGCCTTTGGCTTCTCTTTTCTCCTTCCCTCCTGCTACCTGGAGCTTCCCTGCTCGCTTTACTCTGCGTCATATAGCCTTGCCAACTTTTCCGCGGACGTCGGGTTTGCTGCCTCTCCTTCGATCTCGTTCCCCGCCTTTTCCATCAGCTCGTCAAATGACATGGGTGGGGGGGGGGGGGGGGGCTCGAGTCAAACTCATTTTGAAGAAGCCCTGGCGCAGCCCCACGGTGAATTCGAGCAGGAGGGCATATCCGGACACCTCTTGGATGAGCAAGATCTCCTCCTGGAACCTGTCCACATAGCTGGTCAGCGAATCTCCTGCCTCCTGCTTCATCAGGAAGAGAGACTGTGCACTCTTTTTCCTCTTCTTGGACGTCGAGAAGCGCAGTTGGAAACTTCGGCGCAAATCTTCGTACCCGTAGATTGATCCCGCATGGATATGTTTAAACTATTCCCTCGCTTTTTCCTTCAAAATGATAACAAAGAGACGACACTTGAACACATCTGACATCTGCCTGATGGAGACCGCGTCCTCGAACCACTGCAGGTGCTGGACGGGGTCATACTTGCCGGTGTATATGACATCTCAGACTCCCTGAATCCCTCTGGAACCGGGGCTGAAACTATCAACTCGCAAAACGGGCTTCCCCCACTCGCCTGTCTCGCCTGATCCACTCTCGCGACTAGCTATCCGGGTGGACCACCACTCGCCGGTCTCTCCTACTAGACTCGCGCAAGACACTCGCCGGGGCTGCCTCCACTCGCCGGTCTCGTCCGCTCCACTCGAACGAGGCACTCGCCTATTGGGACAACACTCACCGGGCTGGGGAACAGCTCTCGCCCGACGAGTTCCCGCTCCAACCCCCCCACTCACCACCTCTTTCCCTGGCTTTCCTCCTAGGGCATTCTCTCTCATTGACTGAGAGGTTGGCACCGGAGCAGATGGAGTGGAGCATTCGCCCCGGGGTGTGAGTCCCTGCAACATCTCCATGACATTCTTGGTGAACTCCAGGAAATCCGCCTTCTGCACGAAGTTGTTCCGATTGAATGGCTCATCGGGGTTGCCTCCCTGCTCATGGTCCCCGATCATGGAACTTGCTCAAGATTTTCTATATAAGCTACAGTGCACGCTCACCGCACCAAAAATATTGAAACCAAAACACGGTCCCAACAAGAGTTTGGACATAAGGGGGTAGCTTACACCTACTTCTCCCGAACTTGAATACCTGAACGGACACTAAGAACTAGAGAACAGACCCTGGGCTGTAACGCGGAGGTCCCACCACACACCCAAAAGATCTTAGAGCGCTTCCCCTGCCAAGCCAAAAGCTAAGCTGGGCACCTTGGAGGGCACTCGAATCCAACCAAAACTGTCTCAGGAGGAAGAAGCCAAAAGAACTGGATCCCCTTCAAAAGTGCCCACAATGTCTATTTATAGTTTTCCAAGCCTGATCTGCACACAGTGGAATCCTGCCTTTTGATTCTGCTAAATGCACCCCACATTAGCCTGCCAACTGGCAAACTCCGCTGTTTTGAACGGCTATTAGCAGACAAAAGCATGATATTCTATGAAAAATCTCTCTGAAATAGGTCAATGGTGAGGCCTCACCCTCCGGGGGTGGCGGTTGCCCGACGAAGCCGGTACTCACCAACCTTTGGCTCGCCGCCTGGAGCCGGTGAGAACCTGTCTCCCGACTCGCCACGATCGGCCCGACGGGTGCCTAGTGAAACAGGCACTTGCCAACCCCTTACACCTTGCTTGGGGCGAGCTCGCCCAGCTCAGGGCGACAAGTGCCTGATGAAGCTAGCACCCGCCAGCCTCTCACTTGCAGCATGGGGCGAGTGTGGCCCTGTCACCAGAATCGCCCCGCCATCCGCATGTCGGTTGCTTTGGGCGAGTGCAAGCCCACCGCCTTACTCACCCACTCGACTCGTCTGGCTCTGAGGGCCCTTTTGTGCCTTGGACTCTTCTTGGATAACCACTCGACGAACACGGGGTTGTATACTTCTCTCCCGTTGCCAAGTTGAACACCGTTCGTGTCTTAATTTCCTTGGTTGTTCTTCGCCAGTGGCCATTACATCAATTAGACATCACCAATGCTTTTCTCAATGACGGCCTACAAAAAACTGTCTACATGCACCAACCTCCCGGGTTTGAGAACACGGGAGAGTCACTTGTTTGTTATCTCAAAAAATCTATTTATGATCTCAAACAGTCTCCTCACGCATGGTTTGACAAGTCCAATAAGGTTGTTTGTGATGCTGGATTCACTCGGAGCTCGAAAGACTTCTCTCTCTTTACTCGTCATCAAACAACAGTCTCAACGATTCTCTTAGTTTATATCAATGACATTCTAATTATAGGAGATGATTTCAAAGGAATACAAATGATCAAACATCACTTGAATTCAGTTTTTCAAAGAAAAGATTTGAGAAATCTTTGGTATTTTTTTGGCCTAGAGGTTACAAGACGTCCTAATTGTCTCGTCCTATCTTAATGGAAGTCTGGTCTTGATCTTCTTCATGGCTCTGGTGGATACAAGCCTGATGATACTCCTATGGATGTCAATGACAAGCTTTGTGTGCATGCCTCCGACACCTATCTACTTCTTCCAAACCCAGAGTATTATCGACGTCTTGTAGGAAAATTGATTTATCTTACCGTTACAAGACCAGATATCTCATTTACTGTTGGAGTTGTCAGCCGATTCATGCATTCTCCACGGATGTCTCACTTCCAGGCTGTCGAACACATCCTCAGATATCTGAAGACTTCCCCTAGACCAGGGCTAGTATACAAACCCTCTTCCTCTTCTACTCTGTTGTTGATTTCTTATTCTGATGTTGATTATGCTGACTTCTTGGATGATCGAAGTTCAACAAGTGGATTCTGTAGTTACTTCGGAGCACACCTTATTACCTGTCGCAGCAAGAAACAATTTGCGGTTGCTCGTTTTTTGGCCGAAGCTGAGTATTGTTCGTTGACATCTGTTGTATCTGAGCTTACATGATTAGAAAGTCTCCTAGATGATTTGGGAGTCAAGTTTACTCACCTGCTACTTTATTTTGCGACAGTCAAACGACTATACACATTGTTAAGGATCCTGTTTTCCATGAACGAATCAAACACACTAAGGCCTTACCTCCTGACTGTCACTTCATTCAAGAGAAAGTTCAATTAAAGAAACTGGAATTGAAGCATGTTCTGGCTGTTGATCAAGTTGCTGATATTCTCACCAAGGTCTTTCCACTTGTATTATATTATCAATTCTTGTCAAAGATGGGTGCCTACGATTTGTATGCTCCGACCTGTGAGGGAGTGATGGAAGAACGATTTGTAAAGGTCCAATACAAGACCCATCTAGGGCCCTCTTCCTCATTATGTTTTAGTTCCACATCTTAGATTGAGATTATTTCTCTCTCTCATCCTATATTAATGTACAAATACATGAATGTAGACCAATTTTTTGGAGAAATTAATAAAATTTTATTAATCTCAAATTTTTTGTATATTTCTACACTAGCTACTATTATTTTTACTTGCTAAGGTTTTAATTTTTTGGAATAATTAACGTACACACATCATTTAGGTCCGGCTTGATCACACTCATTCCACACATTCACGTAAGGTTGCATTAGTGTGTCAGCACATTCATTTTCACATCGGGCCATCCTGCGTCAGTTTGGTATCAGAGCCCCAGGTTAGGGCTTACTTTAAGATACACGGGACTATATGTTATGCCACAATGTCTTATTATATTGGTCGTCACTACACTTGTCCTCAATTTGAGGAACCACGATCTGTCTACGGTCGACCCCATGGGATCGTGTCCTCAATTTAAGAATAATCACGTTACTACGATGATTATTCTAGATCGCGGTACACCTCTTCTAGCGATACCAATTGAAAGTGCAAGTTAGATCTGATATACTCTAGAGGGGGGTGAATAGAGTATGGTGCTTGCTAAAAACTTTTTAAAACTGTAAGAGTTGACATAACTTTATGAGGATAGAGTTGAGTATCGTTCAGGTTATCGTTGCTACACATCTCCACTATTTGAGGAACCTGAGTCGGTATATGCACGACCACCACCGCACATTCATAGGACTTACGTCCACCCACGAGTACGACATGATTATGCTATGGATGACCGTCTCGATGACCCTCAAGAATTCTATAGAGGTCACTCTCATCAAGATTACATCACTCATAGTGATCCCTTTTTCTGAAATTGGACATGACGGAGGCTGAATTTCAGCAATGAGTTCTTAAGATGTTTGATCAATTGGATGCACTGTTTGACGAACTTCGCACCCGCATTGGTGCCATTGAGGGTCGGCAAGAGCACCCTATTTCCCAAAGCAAGGAAACCTCACCCACTCCACCTGATATTATTTTTGAGGAAGAACGAGCTTCCCTCCAAACACAAGATGTGCATGTTAGGTGTCATCCACCACGAGAGACCGCTCCACTTAGAGAGCCTGCTCTCGACACTATACCTATTAGTTCACTATTAAGCATAGGCTTTTCCCACACTTCACCCGATGGTGCACCGAGACACACGATCAGGAACTGAGAGCCTAATAGTGATCTCGTGGTAGGAACCTCACCCCTTTCGGGGAACACGACCCCTTATGATGGTTTACTTCTGAAGGACCATCACTCTATGATGTGTTCTTTGACGCCCCCCCTGTTGAGCCTCCAGATGAGTCACCTTGTCCTTGTGAGGATGAGATTCAGGTGAGTGACATGTTTATGAGTATTAAGACATTGACATCTCTCCCATTATCGCCCCTAATATCAATAGTGCTCCAAAGGAAGGATCTTGAGTGTAGCATCACTCATATAGGGTTCTCCCTAAGAACACTTACGTATAATTCAGATTTTTTGTGAGTTTGTCATCTGGTCACATGCACTCGCGATGAGTTTTGGGTCGTACCTCCTGCCGACCCGCCAGATGAATTCTTTTTTGTGAGGGACACTCACCACATACTTGAGCCGCGACATATTGTCGATGCCTACGATTTTCTCTTTGGTGATCATCGTACTTGCGATGATTTTTCATGTCCTTCCTGGTGTGCCCCATGATGGGTTGCATTCCCTTTGCGAGCATTTCACGTTTGTTGCGCTTCATTGCTTTGATCCTCTTGAGCATACATGACCCATACCTTGAGCTTCTTTTGACACCCTCTCAATTACAGCTTGACACTTCCCTTGTTCACCTTAGACAAGCAACCACGGATTTGCCCGCACCTCCTATTATTCTACCAGGTTTTCTTGATCCACCAACACGAGAGGTGAGTGTTGAGAGCATTAGTGATATTGTGATGCACGAGTGCACCACCACTACAGACAGTCCTTTTGCCGTCACTTGGTGCACGGGGGTGGACAATCCACCTTTTTTGATACTTGGATACCAGCAACGGAGCTTGACAGACTTACCCCCGATCTTCGACTATAGCTCGTTCATCTTCATTCCTCGGAGATGAATGTTTTTCAGTCAGGGGAAATTGATGAGGATCGACCGCATGATCTATTTGATGGAGGAGATAGGGCGACCACTCGACGTGAGACGGAGATGCGTTGATCAAATCGGCGATCCAAGAACGTGTGCTCGTTCAGAGCAACACTTTTCATTTTATATATATTTTATTTTAGTTTTATGGTGTATATTTAGTGTTTTAGGACACCGGTCGTAACGAACGATCATAGATGTTCACGCCGGGTGTCCAACCACCCCATCTTGTTATAAATATTGGCGGATGCTGCAGTTTACAAGCATTGCTGAGTTTTTTGAGAGAATCCAAGTACGACAATGTTCGTGGTGTGACGCCACGAGCCCGGGGTGTGACGCCTCTGTATTCTTTTGTTTTCACGTTCCTAAACAGTTTTTTTAAATTTTATTTCACTATTCCTGACTATCCCCCGTGATCTCGTCATCCAAAAAAAGAAAACCGCCCATTCTCTACTATTCCTCTTCCTCCTTTCCCGACGGGAACAAAACAGACTCCATGATCTCCCCACTTATTCTTCAATCTCCCTACTACACCCTCTTGCCGACCTCGCGGAAGCTAGAGACGACATCTTTCGGTGAAGCCGCTCCGTTCCAGTCCTGTCGCCTCCCTCTTCTCCCACCCCGTCAGCCGCCACTAATGTCACAAACCGCAGATTCTCGGGTTCTGTTCCATCGCTCCTGTCGTCTTCCTCCCTCGCCAGAAAATCGTAGCAGCCCTCCTCCCCCCGCAAGCCGTGCTATTCCTTCAATCCTCCCCGGCCGACTAACATTCTACATCCCCAACTGATCGATCCAACTATTGTTTATCTTCTCCATTGCTGTCACCTACCGCATTCCCCTAGCCGCACCATCTTGCTGCAGTTCCCAGTCCCCATAGGAATTCCTTCCCTCTCTATTAAGCCCTCTGAAGCCGGCACATCAAGCCGCAACATCAGCCCCATCCCCATTCCTCCACTGTGCCTTTTCATCCAGTCTCGACTCTATCGTGACACCACCATGCATCAACCATACTTACCTATTTCCTGAAGCCGATACAGCCATATCCTTCATCTCATGGAGCCACACCTGCCTCCACTGGATTCCTCGTGCCTTGTGAGTATCAATTAATGTGTTATGTTATTTCGTATTAATTTGTAGATGAACATATTGTATCTGTTTGAGTATTGAAAATTGCTAGGCACTATTGTTTTGTTTTCTTTTTAATCCTATATTTTATTTGTGCAAGTTGTAGTGGAAATCATCATTTGTGAAAAGAGCATGATTGTTTGCTTATGCACGCAAAAATTATTGTGCTTACTGTGTTGATTTGTTAGCTGCGCATAATCATCATTGCTATAATTTGATTCCGGAAAATTTAATTTAAAACATGCACATCTCATTTAGGTCCGACTTGCTCTCACCCATTCCGCACGTTCACTAAGGTTGCATTAGTGTGTCAGCATAGTCATTTCACATTTGCACGTAACATTGCATTAGCGTGTTGGCACTTTCATTTTCACAGAGTCCCGTCCCGCGTTAGTTTGGTATCAGAGTAGAGAGGATGCCAAATTTCAGCAATGAGTTCTTAAGATTAATTTACTACATTGGGTTTGATCACAATCATTTCACATAGGCCAGTCCTGAACGTGTTAGCGAAAGTTATGTTGAATTGCTAGTTAATATAATTTTCGTTTGCTAAAGTTTTTTATTTTCCGTAATACTTAACATGCGCGCATCATTTAGGTCTGACTTGATCACACCCATTCCCCACATTCACGTAAGGTTGCATTAGTGTGTTGGTACAATCATTTCACATTTGGACGTAGCATTGACTTAGCATGTCGGCATTCTCATTTTCACAGTCCTGTCATGCATCACTTCCCCTCTTTAAAATCTGCATCAGTATGTAGTAACCATGTGTACAAAAGTTTTTGCCATTTCACAGCTTGGCTACTCGGGATGTTAGTGAAATAGGGATTTTGCAAAATAGTCCATCATGTACGTGTGAATGTGTATATGGATCATGATTTGCCTTTGAATCATGAGATATTTAAATGTGTCATGAATATTTTTGATAAGAACCGATACGTAGTATTTACCTTTGTAGAGCCGATGACAATTCTCCTTCCAAATGGTCCACATGCACAACACACGAACTACAGCCACATATTTCCTGATCTTGGGGCTTAATTTGATGATAAAGGACTTCCATACCTGCAACATATATTGCCTAGGGAGTTCTCTACAGGGTTATTCAGGCAGTCCCTGTCGAAATATTTTCAAATCTGCACAATGTTGAATTTTCTCAAAGTGGTCAGCAAGATATCCCAAGCTCCAAATTAATATTCTCGGCACTACCCAGTTCACACTTTGATCAAGCGGAAAACCAAAGAACAAGTTTAACACCAACAACCAATGGAAGCACAAGCAGATCTTTTATTCATTACACTTCTTTACAAGGCGAGATATACGTAGCGAGACATGATTTCGCTAGTACACAAGCTACAACAGAAAGCACAAAACCAAGCCGGGCGGAGAGCACTGGAAACCGCCGAGACCCGCAAGTCGCCAGGTCCGCCGAAGCCGCCCGAGCTGAAGCTGCAACACGCCGAATAGACACGGAGTCCGCCGAGGCCGCAAGACCGCGCGGACACACCGTTATTCGCCTACTGTTGATGAACTGAGGAACAGACCGCCTACCCGCCTGAAACAGGCGGACATGTTATTGGAACTTGACAAAGTTGAAACAGAGAACTGACAAGCCGCAGAGCGACCTGCTGAGACCGCAACACCGCACACTTCCAAGTACTTGACCGAAGTCAAAGCCAAACTCCTGGCTCCTTGAAGCTACCCGCGCGACCTGCACACAGCAACAGTAAACTCTGAATCAATCCGCGCGGACAGAAAATTGAGACCGCAGCACCTCACCGAGCCCCACTTACTGTTCACTCATTTACTGTAGACGTGCCCGGGGGTTCTATTTATAGGCGAGGTGAGGAGTGTGGTCACCGCCCTAGTGGATAGAATCACCACCCCAGCCCGCGCGCTAGCAAAACCTCCGTCCGCTGAGTCCGCAAAGACTTAGCCGGAAACCAAGGAAGAAACCGCCAGGAGCAAGGCACCTTTGGGCGAACTCTTATCAGTCCGCCCAAGCTATGTGGACAAGGCACCAGCCCGCATAGCCTGCAAATACTGCAGGACAGCATCCCCCTTCAGTGACTGTCCGCACAAGCAAGAGGCAGTCCGCATACTACCAGAGCAACGCCTCCATCCGCCACAAGCCCACGACCAAAGGCAGTCCGCCCGGTCAACAACGGACTTGGCGGATACCGCGGATTCACTGGTCTTGTCACAGAGTGTGACCAAGTCCAGAACCACTAAAGGGCCTAACGCGAGCTCGACGGACATAGATCCTGAAAGTCCACTTAGTGTCAACTATCTTCACCTAGGGGGGGGGGGGAATAGGTGACGTGCAGCGTTTTTGCGGAATTTAAATTGTACATGCACACGAAAATAAAACAACACAGCACAAAAAGTACACAAGCTATTTATAGTGGTTCCCCGATTTGGGTACATCCACTTTCCCCCTTCGACCTATCTCCCAACCAGGGACGACTCGGTCACTTCTCCAACAGGATTGAAATCCAATCCTTGCACTATCGGAAGGAACCCTTCCACACGTAGGAGTCAACACTCCCACAACACGGGTTGCACCCAACCCTTACAACTAGGAACCAACGTTCCTTTACAACAAAAGTAAAACTAGAATGTACAAGAGATACAAACTACGTTTGGAAACTAAGGTGTCCCTCTTCGTTGACGACGTGTTTTTGAAGTCCACGAAAAGTCCACAACCCTAGATCTCTCTTGGAGAGAATCTCCCCGGAACCGGCGGCGGCAAGATGGGCGGCGGCTAGGTTCACGGGATCGGCGGCGACAACGATGTGCGGCTGCTGTACTTTGGAGATCCAAACTTTGTAGCGAAGCTAGCTAGGTCTACCAACGGTCACACTAGGATCAATCGTCTCGATCGATTCGGATGGGGAAGATTTTCCCGATCTACAAATCAAGAGACAAGAGATCTCCGGTTAGACACGTGAGACTCTAAGCTTGGCTAAGCTTCTGTCGCCGGAAGATCAGAAAGAATCGCGATCAAAAGCGGCGACCAACTAGCGCGAGCGGCGACGGTGGCGGCGGAGCAGTTTCGCGATTTTAGGTTAAGATCGGCTCGACTTCTTTCTGTGTGTCTCTACTGTTCAAAAATACCCGTATATATATACACAAGTAAACACCTTAAAGACCGTTGAGGGTCCCACAAGAAGAAACCCTAAATCCGGTTCAAAATAGTGCCAGCGGCAGAATCCGGTCCAACTTTTTCCCGAAAATTGCCCAAGTAAAAATCGGCGAGAATCACCTGTGATTCTCGTCGAATCGTCGAGAATCACCCTTGATTCTCGACGATTCGGCGAGAATCACAAAGTGATTCCCGACGATTCGTCGAGAATCACAAAGTGATTCTCGTCGAATTTGACTTGATTGCACTCTGATTTAGCCGGCGAGAATCAGCCAGTGATTCTCGACGATTCGGTGATTCTCGCCGAATCGGCGAGAATCACTTGGTGATTCTCGTCGATTTTTACTTAGATGATTTTTCGTCTTACGCCTCTTAGCTGCTATTTGACTCATCCTTGCTCCTTGTCTGCTCTTGCATAAACACGACCCTGTACTTGAAAGTAAGTGCACTCCAATAGAGAGAGTACACGTAGGCCAACACACTGATCTGCTCAACGAGGGATTACGTCGTGCAGACCCGTGTATATTGACCTACTGCACCCTGACATTGGTGTGCACTTAGCGTGGAATAACTGCAAGCACAACTTGAAATATTTTGTCAAATACATTGTCTATTTACCTTAGCTTGTCCATGGGCTTCTTCAAATCAGGTACGTTGTGGATACAATACCCAACAATCTCCCCCTATTTGAAGAAGCGTAAACCCTACAAGCTAAGGTGAATAGAGCATATGAAAATGAAAATCATAAATTTGAAATTGAGTTGAGTGAGGTATTCATTACCAAAACCAATTTCTTGGGAGCAAACTGGGAGCCACCTTAGCCTTAGCCGCCTTAGCCTTAGCCGAGAGGGTAATCTCCCCCTTTTCGGCTTCTGCAAATCTGGGTCTGTTGCATTTGACCCCGTGCTCCCCCTCAGTTCTTGCACCTGTGCTCTCACTTGAGTTCCTGGCAGAGGCTCCCCCTAGATGCACGAGCCTGGAGCTTCTGTAGTCTTCATCCCTCATAGTTTAGCATCCCCAATTCAGTTTTGAAAAGACTGAACTTGGCCTCGTCTAAGGGCTTTGTGAATATATCTGCAATCTGCTTGTCCGTGGGAACATAACAGAGAGAGATGTCCTTGTTCTCCACGTGCTCCCGAATGAAGTGGTATCGCACTTCAATATGCTTCGTTCTGCTGTGCGATACCGGATTGTTGGCAATTGCAATTGCACTGGAGGAGTCGCAGTACATTGGAACTTCCTTGAACTGAAGGTCGTAGTCGGCTAACTGGTTTCTGATCCATAGGAGTTGTGCGCAACAGCTACCTGCCGAGATGTACTCAGACTCTGCTGTGGAGGTTGCAACACAATTCTGTTTCTTGCTATTCCATGAAATAAGCCTTCTTCCGAGGAATTGACACGTCCCGGAAGTGCTTTTCCTGTCATCCCTACTTCCTGCAAAATCAGCATCTGAAAAACCTATTAGCTCGACATCATTGTTTCTCGGGTACCACAAGCCAAGATTAGGAGTACCTTTAAGGTATCTTAGAATTCGCTTTGCAGCGACATAGTGAGATTCCTTAGTGTTCATCTGATATCGGGTACAGACACATGTGGAGAACATAATATCCGGTCTACTGGCCGTAAGGTAGAGCAGGGATCCAATGATGCTTCTGTATTTGGTTTCATCGAAAGGTTTACCTTTCTCATCCTTATCCAGAGACATAGTGGATCCCATTGGAGTCCTCATAGAGGTTGCATTCTCCATACCGAATTTCTTGAGGAGTTCATTTGTGAACTTCGTCTGAGAAATGAAGATTCCATCCTCAGACTGTTTCACTTGAAGTCCCAGGAAATACTTTAGCTCTCCCATACTGCTCATTTCAAACTTTCCTTGCATAAGTTTGGAAAACTTTTTGCAAAGATTGTTGTCCGTTGAGCCGAATATTATGTCATCGACATAGATTTGCACCAGCAAAATCTTGCCTTTGACTTCCCTGAGAAACAATGTCTTATCTATTTTACCTCTGGAGAACTTGTTCTCAAGAAGAAAACTAGATAAAGTCTCATACCAAGCTCGTGAAGCTTGTTTTAAACCATATAAAGCTTTATTAAGAAAATAAACATGATTGAGATAAGTAGGATTGACAAAACCTGGGGGTTGAGCGACGTATACTTCCTCTTTCAGGTCTCCGTTCAAGAATGCTGATTTCACATCCATTTGATAGACTGTGAATCCTTTGTGTGAAGCATACGCCAGGAACAATCTGATTGCCTCGAGCCTTGCTACTGGTGCGAAGGTCTGGTCGAAGTCAATCCCCTCCTCCTGTCTGTAACCTTGAGCCACCAGCCTGACCTTGTTCTTTATGATGACACCATGTTCATCCAGTTTGTTTCTGAAGATCCACTTGGTGCCAATCACATTCTGCTTGTGTGGTCTGGGAACCAGCGTCCAAACGTTGCATCGTTCGAATTGATGTAGTTCATCTTGCATGGCCAAAATCCATGCCGCGTCTTTGTTCGCCTCGTCGAACTTCTTTGGCTCAACCTGTGACAGGAAGCTAAGATGCAAAACTTCGTTAATAGTACCTCTTCGAGTTCTGACACCGACACGAGGATCTCCGATGATCTGATCTCTAGGATGATCCCTCACGTGCCGGAGCTCTAGAAGTCTGGCGTCTGGAGCTTCGACTACTTCTTGGGCTTCTCCTTCTTCTAAGAGATTTGTTCATTTTGATCTTCAACATTCCCAGATGACGAGGAGGTGAAAACTTTGACGTACTTAGGAGTTTCATCTTTAGCGGTCTCATTGAGACTCAGCTGTTCAAGTCGTGCACCTGCATCTTCAAGAATACCACTGGAAGAATTGCTGCTAAGCAAACTTCCTTCATCAAATACAACATTAATTGATTCTTCTACCACTAGGGTTTTCTTATTGAAGACCCTATATGCCCGACTGTGGGAACTATAGCCCATGAATATGCCTTCGAAGCATTTTTCACCAAATTTAGTACGCGGGTACTTCCCATTATTCAGTACATAGCATCTGCAACCAAAGATCCTCAAGTAGGACATGGTTGGTTTCCTGCCTTTCAGTAGCTCGTAAGGCGTCTTACGATGATGCTTGTTGATCAATGCTCGGTTTTATACATGACAAGCTGTGTTGACAGCCTCTGCCCAGAAGTATTCTGGGAGAGAAGCGTCTTTCAACATTGTCGTGCAGGCTTCAATGAGAGTTCTATTTCTCCTCTCCGCAACTCCATTTTGCTGAGCAGTGCGCGGGGAGGAAAACTCATGAAAGATACCTTGTTCTTCACAAAACTCTGTCATAGCACCAGATTCGAATTCTGTTCCATGGTCACTTCTGATTTTGACCACTGGGCAGTTAAATTCGTTCTGAACCTGCTTGACAAAACTAGTGAAGATGTCAAACGTATCCGACTTTCGTTTTAAGAAGAACACCCATGTAAACCGAGAATGATCATCAACTATCACTAGCGTATAGGACTTGCCTCCCAAGCTATGAACTTGCATTGGACCAAACAAGTCCATATGTAGAAGGTAAAGACATCAGGGAAGAGTCTTTGTCTGCAATGCTCTTAAAGGTAGCCCGAGTCTGTTTGCCCATCTGGCATGCAGGACAGGGGCTATCTTTGATGCACTTGATAACGAGAGCATCCCTTACTAAGTTTTTAGAAAACAGCATACTAATTGTTTTGAAATTAATATGTGCCAATCTCTTGTGCCATTGTTCACAAAGAGATGCACTGCCTGTTGCCACAAGGCATACGGGGGTAGATGAATCTAAACTGAGAAAATCTAAGCAGAAGATATTTCTGCTCCTAATGCCTGATAATACCGTCTCAGAAGAGATACGTGAAATTATCAGACATTTATCCTTGCAGAACTTAACGTCATAACCTTTGTCACATAACTGACTTACACTGATCAGGTTATGGTTTAACCCTTCAACATAAGCCACGTCGGTGATAGAGATTATACCGTTGGAAATCATACCATAACCTCTGGTGACTCACTCGATCTGACCCTCCAAAGATGACTTTGGGTCCATTCTCGACTGGAGTGTAATCACGCAGCAGGCTTCTTGTCCCAGTCATATGCCGGGAGCATCCACTGTCCAAATACCAGATCGGCGTTTTGGTGGCCTTTGGACATTCCTGCAAAACAAAATTAATTTCCCTTAGGAACCCAATCGAACTTGGGTCCTAGATTCCTGGTTAGCATACTCCCCCTCGGTTGGTTAACCCTACGAGTGGTCGGCCTCGCATTGCTAACATAGGGAGTCTCGTAATACCTTGGATTAAACCAACAATCCACGGCAAAGTGACCGACTTTGCCACAGCACCAACAGTCGAATCTGTTGTACCTCTTCCTAGGCTCCTGCCTTACCCTGGGAATGGTGGGTACAGCCGGGGCCTTGGATCTGGAGGTGGAGGCCTCATAGTGATTGCAGTCACATGACTTCTTCACCTTCTGTTTCGTCAGTATAACAGGCTTGACTCTTGGTGCCTGCTTTCCATTATGGCCGCTAGAGAATTGACCATAATTTCCCATGTGGATTTCCTCATAAGGTGCCTTGAGGGCACTCTCACCGAAGTTCCGGGGAAAGGTCCAACCATCATATCGGCTCTTTGGCTTTGCAACCGAGGGCCGGAAATGATGACCAAAGGTTGATTCAAAGTCATGTTGGTTGCAAGGAAAGCTAGGCTTTCTGAACGCAACAGGACTAAGCGGAGCCTTTCCCTTTTCATCAGCAGAGGCCTTCTTGGCGGCCTTATTCTTCCTCTGGTTCCTGTTTCTCCTGGATGAGGAACCAGATACCCCTACATGCCCCAAGCCAGCTCCTTTGGCCTGAGCAGAGAAGGTATCAACTACTGTAAGAACAATTTTTGGCATAGAGAAGCTCTTGACGATCTTCCTTTCTGCCGCAAGTTGTTCTTCCAACTTGTCGACTTCCTCCTGCTTAAGATCAAGGAGTTTGAGAGACTCTGAATGCTTTGAAGTTAGGTCAAGGTGCTCCTGTCGGAGAGAAATCAAACTGGTGACCTCTTCCCTTAGGGAGACACACTCACCCTTAAGGAATTTCACTTACTTTTTCTCAGCCTTCAATCTCTTACGGCACTACTCGAAAGTGTTGAGCAGAAGCTCATACTTCTCGAGGAGCTCCGCTTCACGGGCCGAAAGGCTATCTTCAGGTTCATCATCCTGAGACTCAGGATCAGATTCAGAGTCGGAGAGAGGGGTGTGAGCTTTTACCTTCCCAGTAAATGGGGGGCATTCTACTTCTGAGTCGGAGCGACCCACCAGCCCGAAGTAGGCTTCCTCATCATCACTGGAGTCTGAGGAATCAGACTCACTCAGTGTCTTTGGCCTTTTGGCGATGTAGCTCCGCTCTTTCTTCTTATCTCTAGAGGATTTGTGCTCCTCTCCTTTCCCTTTTTCTCTCTTGCCTTGATAGCAGTCGGCCACGACGTGTCCTGGCTTATTGCATCCAAAGCAAATAATGTCAGAGGAGCGATGTTTGTTCGGTTTAGAAGCATACCCGTCAGAAGAATAATTTTTCTTCTGATGCCTGGAGGAGGAGCCGTCTTTCTTTCTTTGATTCCTCATCTTGAGGAACTTCTTGAACTCTCGGGTGATGAGGGAGAAATCCTCCTCCGACAGCTCTGAGCTGGAGGAGCATGGCTCGGAGTCCTCCTCCTCATCCTTTTTCCTGGCACGGTATGAAACCGCACCCTTGCCTTTTCTGGAATCACTGGCTTTTAGAGCCACAGTCTTTTCTTTGGCTGCAGCCTTCTCTGCTTCTTCTTCTGCTTTCCTGGTGTTCAGTTGAAGCTCATAGGACATCAGCTTCCCGAACAGAATTTGCGGGTCTGTTTCAGCTAGTCTGCCAAACTCTCGGATGGCGCAGATCTTTGTGTCCCATTCCTTAGTAAGGGACCTAAGGAATTTATCATTGAGTTCACCATTAGTGAACACTCTTCCGTATCCTTTGAGCGCATTGACAATCTTGAGGAGTTCTCGAAGGTGACTCCGATCTCTTCCTTAGGCCCTTGTCTGAAGGCCTCATATTTCTGGTTCAGAAGGGATCTCCGATCATCCCTCACTTCATCAGTGCCCTCCATTAGGATAATCAGGCAGTGCCAGATCTCCTTTGCTGTCCTGCAGTTGCTGAAGTTCTGCATCATTGAGTCATCGACCGCGCTGACCAGAATGTTCTGCGCCTTCTTGTCAAGTCCCACTAGCACCATCTCGTCCTTGTCCATTTCAGAAAGTTTCTTCGGCACTTTCTTGGTAGGATCAATGGTGGAGACCTTAGTGGGGACATAAGGTCCCTCCTCCACGATCATGAAGAGTCTAGGATCAACTGCCTCCATGTAGAATCTGATCCTTTCCTTCCAGATAGGAAAGTTGAGCCTGGTGCACACGGGGATCTTGCCTGTGAACTTGAGCCCGTCCATAGTAGATGTTTGCCTTCTTCTTGACACTAGCGGCAGGATTCAACTCAAGGTGTTAACCTTTTTGATGAGCAACCTCGCTTTGATACCACTTGAAAGTCCACCTAGTGTCAACTATCTTCACCTAAGGGGGGGGGGGGAATAGGTGACGTGCAGCGTTTTTGCGGAATTTAAATTGTACCTGCACACGAAAATAAAACAACACAGCACAAAAGAGTACACAAGCTATTTATAGTGGTTCCCCGATTTGGGTACATCCACTTTCCCCCTTCGACCTATCTCCCAACCAGGGACGACTCGGTCACTTCTCAACAGGATTGAAATCCAATCCTTGCACTATCGGAAGGAATCCTTCCACACGTAGGAGTCAACACTCCCACAACACGGGTTGCACCCAACCCTTACAACTAGGAACCAACGTTCCTTTACAACAAAAGTAAAACTAGAATGTACAAGAGATACAAACTACGTTTGGAGACTAAGGTGTCCCTCTTCGTTGACGACGTGTTTTTGAAGTCCACGAAGAGTCCACAACCCTAGATCTCTCTTGGAGAGAATCTCCCCGGAACCGGCGGCGGCAAGATGGGCGGCGGCTAGGTTCACGGGATCGGCGGCGACAACGATGTGCGGCTGCTGTACTTTGGAGATCCAAACTTCGTAGCGAAGCTAGCTAGGTCTACCAACGGTCACACTAGGATCAATCGTCTCGATCGATTCAGATGGGGAAGATTTTCCCGATCTACAAATCAAGAGACAAGAGATCTCCGGTTAGACACGTGAGACTCTAAGCTTGGCTAAGCTTCTGTCGCCGGAAGATCAGAAAGAATCGCGATCAAAAGCGGCGACCAACTAGCGCGAGCGGCGACGGCGGCGGCGGAGCAGTTTCGCGATTTTAGGTTAAGATCGGCTCGGCTTCTTTCTGTGTGTCTCTACTGTTCAAAAATACCCGTATATATTTACACAAGTAAACACCTTAAAGACCGTTGAGGGTCCCACAAGAAGAAACCCTAAATCCGGTTCAAAATAGTGCCAGCGGCAGAATCCGGTCCAACTTTTTCCCGAAAATTGCCCAAGTAAAAATCGGCGAGAATCACCTGTGATTCTCGTCGAATCGTCGAGAATCAAGGGTGATTCTCGACGATTCGGCGAGAATCACAAAGTGATTCCCGACAATTCGTCGAGAATCACAAAGTGATTCTCGTTGAATTTGACTTGATTGCACTCTGATTTAGCCGGCGAGAATCAGCCAGTGATTCTCGACGATTCGGCGAGAATTGATTCTCGACGATTCGGCGAGAATCAGCCAGTGATTCTCGCCGATTCGGTGATTCGCCGAATCGGCGAGAATCACTTGGTGATTCTCGTCGATTCTTACTTCGATGATTTTTCGTCTTACGCCTCTGAGCTGCTCTTTGACTCATCCTTGCTCCTTGTCTGCTCTTGCATAAACACGGCCCTGTACTTGAAAGTAAGTGCACTACAATAGAGAGAGTACACGTAGGCCAACACACTGATCTGCTCAACGAGGGATTACGTCGTGCAGACCCGTGTATATTGACCTACTGCACCTTGACATTGGTGTGCACTTAGCGTGGAATAACTGCAAGCACAACTTGAAATATTTTGTCAAATACATTGTCTATTTACCTTAGCTTGTCCAGGGGCTTCTTCAAATCAGGTACGTTGTGGATACAATACCCAACAGATCCGTCCGCCAATCAACCAAGAAACACAGACTGCCAAATCCTTGCCAAAGAGAAGCAGTTCGCATCAAGGTTGTTAGGATTGCGATCCACTTGGATCTTACGATCCTGATCCAGATTTTGTAAATCATTCTGATTTTATAAAGCGATCCTCGATTCGATACTATCAGATCTGATCCACCTCGAAACGATCTCATCTAGGATCTCGATCCTGACAACCTTGGTTCGCATGCTACTTGCACGCCTGCCCAACGCAATGGCCATCTGCCGGACTCCACACACCAGTCCGCCACAGCAACAACAATGCTGTACTACCAGAGATTGGCAAGGCCACAGCCAAACTCTAAGGCCAGTCCGCAACAGCGAACACTGCGGACACGCCAGTCCGCAAGTCTCCCGTAGACATGATCCAATCCGCCGGATAACACTAGCTTGCAACACGGCCACTGAGCAACGTACACCAGTCCGCGAACCTGTATCCGCTCAGGTCGCTCCTTGGCTAAACCAGCAAGACAGCCAACGCCCCATCCGCAGATAACAGTCCGCCCAGGCCGCGGACTTAGTCCGCACAAGCCGCACAGAAGAATAGCCAGCTTCCACTAGACCTATCACCAGGCCGCATAACAGTAGTCCGCCCAGTCCGCCTAGTCCGCCGACTATGTCCGCTCAGGCCGCCCGGCCTGCCCATCAACCACTTTCACTTCACAAATTTCAACACTCCCCCTTGAAGTGAGAAGTGGTGATCAAGCCTAGCAAGCTGCGCAACCGCTCAAAAGGCCCCTTCGACAGTGGCTTCGTGAAGATGTCAGCAAGATTGTCTTCACTCCGAACATGCCCGACCAAAAGAGATCCCTCCAACACCTTCTCCCTTATGAAGTGGTGATCTATCTCAATGTGCTTGGTCCTAGCGTGACACACTGGATTGTTTACCAGCTTGAGGGCACTCTCATTGTCATCCCGGAGTAAAATTGGCCCTTGCACTTCTTCATGAACACCCTCTATAAGCCTCCTCAACCAGATGACTTTCCGAGCAGCCAAGGCCGAAGCCTTATACTCTGCCTCTGTAGTTGAGACGGACACCGAGTCCTGCTTTTTGCTACACCACGAGATACTAGCTGATCCGCAAGTGAACACATAACCTGAAGTGGACCTTCGATCATCTGAATCACCGCCATAGTCAGCATCCGTGTACCCAAGTAAGACAAAATCCGAGTCCCTTCTATAGAGAAGTCCCATGTCAGAAGTTGACTTGACATACTTCAAAATGTGCTTTGCCGCCACTAGATGAGATACCATGTTGAATTTTCTCAAAGTGGTCAGAAAGATAGCTCAAGCTCCAAATTAATATTCTCGGCACTACCCAGTTCACACTTTGATCAAGCGGAAAACCAAGGAACAAGGTTAACACCAACAACCAATGGAAGCATAAGCAGATCTTTTATTCATTACACTTCTTTACAAGACGAGGTATACGTAGCGAGACATAATTTCGCTAGTACACAAGCTACAACAGAAAGCACAAAACCAAGCCGGGCGGACAGCACTGGAAACCGCCGAGACCGCCAAGTTGCCACGTCCGCCGAAGCCGCTCGAGCTGAAGCTGCAACACGCCGAATAGACACGGAGTCCGCCGAGGCCGCAGGACCGCGCGGACACACCGTTATTCGCCTATTGCTGATGAACTGAGGAACAGACCGCCTACCCGCCCGAAACCGGCGGACAGGTTATTGGAACTTGACAAAGTTGAAGCAGAGAACTGACAAGACGCAGAGCGACCTGCTGAGACCGCAGCACCGCGCACTTCCAAGTACTTGACCGAAGTCAAAACCAAACTCCTGGATCCTTGAATCTACCCGCGCGACATGCACACAACAACAGTAAACTCTGAATCAATCCGCGCGGACAGAAAACTGAGACCGCAGCACCTCACCGAGCCCCACTTACTGTTCACTCAGTTACTGTAGACGTGCCGGAGGGTTCTATTTATAGGCGAGGTGAGGAGTGTGGTCACCGCCCTAGTGGATAGAATCACCACCCCAGCCCCCGCGCTAGCAAAACCTCCGTCCGCTGAGTCCGCAAAGATCTAGCCGGAAACCAAGGAAAAAACCGCCAGGAGCAAGACACCTTTGGGCAACTCTTATCAGTCCGCCCAAGCTATGCGGACAAGGCACCAGCCCGCATAGCTTGCAAACACTGCAGGACAACATCCCCCTTCAGTGACTGTCCGCACAAACAAGAGGCAGTCCGCATACTACCAGAGCAACGCCTCCATCCGCCACAAGCCCACGACCAAAGGCAGTCCGCCCGGTCAACAGCGGACTTGGCGGATACTGCGGATACACTGGTCTTGTCACAGAGTGTGACCAAGTCCAGAACCACCAAAGGGCCTAACGCGAGCTCGGCGGATATAGCTCCGTCCGCCAATCAACCAAGCAACACAGACTGCCAAATCCTTGCCAAAGAGAAGCAGTCCGCAAGCTACTTGCACGCCTGCCCAACGCAATGGCCATCTGCCGGACTCCACACACCAGTCCGCCATAGCAACAACAGTGCTGTACTACCAGAGCTTGACAAGGCCACAACCAAACTCTAAGGACAGTCCGCAACAGCGAACACTGCGGACACGCCAGTCCGCAAGTCTCCCGCGGACATGATCCAATCCGCCGGATAACACTAGCTTGCAACACGGCCACTGAGCAACGTACACCAGTCCGCGAACCTGTATCCGCTCAGGCCGCTCCTTGGCTAAACCAGCAAGACAGCCAACACCCCATCCGCAAATAACAGTCCGCCCAGGCCGCGGACTTAGTCCGCACAAGCCGCACAGAGGAACAGCCAGCTTCCACTAGACCTATCACCAGGCCGCATAACAACATTCCGCCCAGTCCGCCTAGTCCGCCGACTATGTCCGCTCAGGCCGCCCGGCCTGCCCATCAACCACTTTCACTTCACAAATTTCAACAGACAGCAAGGTCACTACGGCCGAAAAGGAGCACCAACATCCAAAGGCAAGATTTATACCAATCCTTTCCAATTTATTATCAGCGGGGATCCTCTTAAACAGCCCTGTCCAAGTGAGCAAACTCATCTTAGGAGGGATGAAATTGTTCCATATCAATTTGTAGCTGGGAAGTCCAGTAGTCCTGCTCTTGATTGTAAAACCACATGTAGGAGTAAGATTCCAGCTGATGCCATCCGATTTAAAGGTGACATTCCTCTTAATTCTTCTGTGTATTTAAAAATTCTGTTTCCAAGGGCCCTTTGCTGTAAGTTTTGGAGAAATATCCCCGTAAGGTTCTTTGAAATTTTTATCTCTGATGTACTCTCCATAAATATTTCTTTCTGTGATGTTTGTGAAGAGAAACAGAGTTTAGACATCCAATGGCACCAAGGGAGGTAGGGAGACAACATTTCTTGTAAGATGTCTAATGATGTCTATAAGATCCTTCTTCCTTATCCGATAGAAAATTAGCAGTAGTCTTGTCCAGCTCAGAGTAGCCTGAGGTAAAATACAACTAGCCATAGCTCGAATGCTAGCATTAATAAGACTGGATTCGATAAATGTGAGCTTGCCAGCTTGATTGAGATATTTTGGGGCCATCCAACAATTCTATTTTGCAATTTTCTAATAAGGTGGCTGTATTATATTCTATTTCTTCCATGGTATATTGTGACCCCCAAATAATGAAATACCTTGACAACGCACTTGCCTTGATACCCAGTGACATTCATAATCCTGTATTATTTCAGTTATTATATCTCACGTTCCATATGTTAGATGAAAATAAGGTTCATCAAGGTTTATCTGTGTCACAACATCATATGTAATCAATTGACTCCCACAAGTTATCATCCAAACACACATCTTTCTCCCTATCATAACAACAATATACACTTTTTTAGCGTTCCAAGCATGCTCGGATGTATCCAAGAGTATGTGGGAGTATCCGTGAATTCTTTTGTTTAAAAATAAAAGAATTTTTTTGGGGGAGTTCGGGGATTGGCTCAAGTGTCTTCGAGAGTTTCCCGACTTCAAAACGTTTCAGATACGATAGATAGACCTTTACAAATATCCGTTCTTCCTAGGTTATATATGGGCTTGGTATTTCACATAAATTGATGGTTTCATTTTCTTTTGTGGTTTTCCTAGTTCCTTTGAGCTCCTTTTATTATTCTTTCTGGCTTATAGTACACATTTAAAGTTGTACTCTACAGCTATGTATCTTCAAACAAACGCTGGAGGGATCACCATATTTGGATGGATAATAGATCGCGTGCTGATGAACACCATCTTCTTCCTGGAGCTAACTTTAGTTCTTTTTGTGCTTGGAAAAACAATTGTTTTCACTTCCAAATGACAAATTTCTAAAGGTCTGTTCCTATCCCTTTCAGTTCGAGCAATCAAGATGGCTTAGCTTCTGTGCAGTTTTTGCTTCAGGTAACTAAGATTCACGACTTCCTCACTATATTTTTACGGCAGGCCTGGCTTTATTCTGCGTTGGATTCTTTGTTTCAGCAAGGAATGTAGAGGACGAATGCATTGAATTATATCTACCTTTTTAGATATTTTGTTATTCCTTGGAGCATGTTTCAAGATCTTCTGTAAGTTATGTAATATATAAGCAGACACAAGTATACATCATCATTAATTTTAACTCTTGTATGTTCATAGGAGATAGTTTCTTTGCCATAAATCTTCTCCTTAACACTTATCTGCATTATTGAAACTTAGGGACAAGTATTCTTATAAGGATAGGGGTTCTACGAGTTTAGTTGAAAAACTTCTAGGGTCTTTTCGTTAAGTCAGAATTGGAGCATTAGAACTGGAATTGAATTGACAATTCCAATTTTGCCGTTTGGCAGCCCAAAAACTCATGGTAATCAGATTTCATTTCAATTTCAATAGGAATTCAAGAAAGAGGAAACTGGCAATGCCCGAATATAAAATGCAATTTTTGACAGAACTGACGTTGTACTTTGTTTATCTTTCAAGTGAGATTGGAATCTTTGTCGGTAGTTCAACATGATAACATGGATCAACTTTTGTTACTTGACCGCATGTTCCAAGGAACCATGAAATTTTTCTCATGCAAGTAAAAATCTCCAAAACTGCTTGTGTTTGAACATGCATGTTTGTGTCTCCGAATATTTTAATTTTGTTACTGTTTTAAATTTTAAATTTCAATTACAGCCACATAATTCTAACATGCTGCTGAACAGCGAAATTAATAATTCTAATTCTTGTGACAGAATTCCTGCATTGGGCCGAATAGCAGAATTAGAATTGACTTCAATTCCAATTCCCGTGGGAGTTAGAATTGTGTCAATTCCAATTTCTGCATCTCATTTCCTGCCAAACGAACGGATCCCGTGCAATCTTATGCTGACCTAACCATAGAAGAAAACATGATATAACTATTCTTGAAGTAATTCCCATGATATGGCGTGGTGTTTGGTGCTGTGTCGAATCGAGATTTGCTCCACAGAAATTGGCCAAGCCTTATCTGGCACCAGGACGGAAAAGGAGACATTGACTCAATAACAATATCTTTTTTAAATATATATTTTAAGAATCATTACAAAGATCATGGTCCCCATCTTTTTTCCTTGCTCTTTTCAAAAGACATGAAATTTTTTTTACTTATTTGAATAGCTTTCATTTGGAGTCACCTATCTCCCAAAACACTGATTTATACATGATTCCAACTGCATGGATAAAGCTCCATTAAAGAAGGGTGTAGATATTCATACATCTTTATTGATTATTCATATACCATTCATCATAATAAAGCTCCTCATTTATAAACCTAAAATATAATATTTGTACTCGAAATCCTAAACCCGATCCCCCACCCTTTCCCTAAATCCTAAATAGCCTCCCCCACCCCGCTCTTCCTGAATCGTGTCGTTCCTGACCCCGACATCTCCGATGCTTCCACACACCAGCAGCCGCCGGTCTCGACAATGACAGTGCCGGCTTCCACGTACCAGCAGCCGCCTGTCTCGACCCGACATCGACAGCTTCCACGTAGCTACAGCCGTCGGTCACGACCCCGACATCGTCGTCGGCTTCCAGATTCCAGCAGCCGCCGATTCTCTTGCTGGATCAGGTATGTTCAATGCCGGTTTTTTGATTCCTCCAGAACCGATCTTGTAATGGCGAATGCCTATTATTGGACCCGATCTTGTACTGCAGGTTTTTCATTTTTTCTGGAGGAAATTCAAGTTCTTTTTTCGTTTTCCTTTCAGATCCAAGATATTATCACACTTTACTTCATATTTCATTTTTTGTGTGCAAGATTTTGTTGGCGATTGCAAGCAAACAAATTTGTCAAAATGTTTTATCATCAACACATCTCATTTTTTGTGTTATTATTGTGTAGATTGTGTAATGAGTTCAGAAAATGTTGTTGTGTAATGAAGAGTTCTCTAAAGACACTAGGTTTGATATTAGAATGCACTTTTGTACTAATTTGAGTTTTGAAAGTAAAGAAGCGTTGATTGAATGAGCTCAGAAAACAGCCAAAAACTTGGGGTTTGTTATAATTATTCTAAGATTTGATAAAATCATATCCATAGCATCACCAAGGGTAACATTAGGTTGTGATAGTGCCGGGTTAGCTAATGACAACAAAGGATACATCAAGAGAAATATAAAAAAATCTAATTCGAAACGTTGTTGGTGTAAGTTTGCATTAACATGACAAAGAGATGCGAATGATGAATGAAAACTTGTAGTTAAATATGATATACACAACCATGAGTTCGTTCATATTGAAGCACATCCATATGCCGGTATGTTGGATCCCTAGTTGATTTGGCTAGGTTCGCTGACTTAGGATGTGACCCAACCTGTATAGCCAGGGTCAATTTTGTGTCCTAGAGTTTAGGCCAAGTCCTTAGAGTCAACTTCAGATGGACCAGCCTTCAACAAGACCATCAGAGACTCCAGACTTAGAAGATTTCAAGACCAAGTAAAGTGAGTTCGACGTTCGTCGAACTCAGCTCGACGAAAGGTGTTCTGCGCTCGACGATCGTGAGACAATTCTTTGTGCTGAGCTCGACGATCTTAGTTCTCTGTTCGACGAAGACTGAGGTTCTTCATCAAGCTAAAGTCAGGACAACTTCAGAATTTTTCTAAGTCCAACTTGATGCTTCGGTCGACGAATTAGATTCTGAGCTCGACGAACTTGGACCTCAAGTTCTCGACTTCTCAGGTCGACGAAGTCAGCTTCTCAGGTCGACGAATGCAGTACTCTACTCGACGATCTCTGAACTCAGAGGATTTGTGTCGACACTTAGGGCATGTGTCGACAACAGACAATTTATGTCGACACCAGAAGATTTCTGTCAACACCAGGATATCAGTCAACACCAATTTATGTCGACACCAGAAGATTTGAGTCGACACCAAGATCAATCAGTCGACACCAGCTTATGTCGACACTGAATATCAGCAGATGCAGAATATTTGGCTAAGTCCACAATCTTTCTTCGCTCGACGAATTTGGATCTCAGCTCGACGAATGAAGACTGTCTGTTCGACTAATGAAGATTGTCTGGTCGACGAACTCACTCAAGCTCAGCTCGACGAACTCAAGCTCAGCTCGACGAACTCAAGTTCAGCTCGACGAACCCAAACTCAGCTAGACGAATTGTGTTCTTCGTTTGACGATTCCAGACTAGGTCTTCTTCAGTTTCCCGTCCCGTTTCTTGGCGATGATTCCTGAACAATTAATGCCAGATCTTCTCGGAATGTTACCGTTGGAACGCGCATTAACTATGGACTATTACATGCCGTTTTTCCATGCGACAGTTAGGGAAATTATTGATTGTCGCTTCCTTCCAAGGCCGACTGCAATTACTGCTCAACATTCAAATTTCGAATGTTCTTAGTCAATCAAAAGACAGAAAAGAAAGGAGAATCAATCAGTAAGACACGCAGCAAACAATACAGACAATCAGATAGACACACTCAGATTGCACAGAAGAACAAACTTACAGAAATCTAAAGTTCTACTGCAATCAGCCTTGACCAAAGAACAACTTCATCAAGAAGAAGAACAACCTATCACTATCAAGAGTCTTCTTCCTTCAACTCTACAAGACAACTTCAAAGGACAACAAATTAATCTATCTGTGAAGAGAAGTTCCTGAAGCAATTTCTGGTCCAGGCACTCTAGGTCTTTGAAGACCTATCACCCTGAAGCAGTGCTCCGGCTTTCCTGATTCTTTCAAGATCTCAGGGGGAGCAATATCTGCTGAAATCAATCCACAGTCTTCTCAGTTGCTTTTGAGAAAGAGAAGACACCATCACCTCTTTTCCAACTCTTGTACAGGGTTTTAATTCCCTTCAAAATTATTCTGGTTACAAGTCTCCTTCCAAAAGACTTGAGGTTTTGGTTTTTGAGCACCTGAACAAAAGCTCATTGGTGTCAGGCACCTGATCAAAAATCTGAGTGGATTCCTACCAGGGTGGTAGAAGAGTGGATGTACACAGGTTGGGGAACCACTATAAAATTTCTTGTGTCACCTGGTTGCCCTTTTTCTTTTGTTTTGTCTGTGATCTGTGATTGTTTAGGTTGCTGACTTGTTCACCTAGGCTTGCAACAAAAGTTGTAAAAAGTTTGAAGAAAGCACAATACTCTATTCACCCCCTCTAGAGTATTTCAGATCTAACCTGCACTTTCAATTGATATCAGAGGGAGGTTGGTTAAAATACCACACCTTAATTGGTTGTACAGGCTAACACCTGAACCACAAAGATCCCTCTTGTTAGATCTGTTTGTGTGTTTTTTGTTATTAGATTTATTTCTTCACAGAAATGACCCAAAACAAAGATTATGCAAGCATTAGACCTCCAGTTTGCAATCTTAACAAGTTTGCCATCTGGAAGGGAAGAATCAGATTATATATGAATTCTATTGATGAGAATATTTTTTCTGTTATCTTGACAGGTGTACCTCCAGCACCTGCAGCTTCTACAAGCACCTCCACCAACATGACTGTAGTGCCCAATCTAGAAAACAATGATGCCTACAAGAAAGCCAAAATGGCAGATGCAAAGGCAATGAATATCTTGGCTCAAACAATGTCAGATGTCATATTTCAAAAGGTGGCTGAGTGCACCTCAGCCAAGGCCATTTGGGATTCCTTCAACCAAATGGTAACTGGCTCAGCAGATGAAAGAAAAGACAGGAGATCCAATCTCATATCTCTGTATGAGAATTTCAAGAAGGATGATGATGAATCAGTTGCAGAAATGTATAATAGGTTGAGTTCAATCATCAATGAGCTCAAAAACCTGGATAAGGACATCACCCTAACAGAGGTGAATGATAAGATATTGATGTGCTTCCCCAGCTCTTGGGATTCAAGAATCTGGCCTATCAAAGAAGCCAAAAGACTCAATGAGATATCAACTGAGTCTCTACTAGGAAAATTAAAGTCCTATGAGCAGCTAATCAAATCAAGAGAAGCAGCAGAACAGAAGACAACAACTCCAGTGAGAAAGGATCACAGCATAACCTTCAAAGTATCTGAGGAAAGTGAGACCTCAACTTCAAATGAAGAACTTATGAGCCTCTTTGCAAAAAGATTCTATAAGATGACTAGGAAGGATTTCAGAAGGAAATCATCTAGGCAGGATGATAAGCCTAAGTATGACAAGACACCAACAAAGGAGGTTGTGTGCTTTGGTTGTAGAAAGCCTGGACACTATATCTCAGAATGTCCAGAAAACCAGAAGAAGGACAAGAGCAGAGAAAAGGACTCCAGGAGAAGACACAGCAGCAAACCCTCCTCCAGCAAATATAAAAAGAAAGACAAGGGCTTTGTTGCTGAGACTTGGAGTCTGAAGAAGAATCATCCTCTTCCAGCTCAAGTGAAGAAGAGGAAGAAGCTAGATCCAAGGAGGTTTGCCTAATGTCAATTGATGCCTCCAGGAGCTGTTCTGGATCAGAAGAAGAATCTGAAGATGAAGTAGCCTCAGACTCATAGGCAGATCAGGTTCTTTCTAATTTTGATTCATTCAAAATTGATTTCAAAGCCATGTGTTTAGATTTAATTAGCTCAGAAAAAGAAATAAAAACTCTTAGAGAAAGACTAGGAAGTCTTGAATCTGTCAACTCAGAAAACATTAAACTACAAGATCGACTAACCTTAGCTAATGAATAAATAATTAAATTAAAATCTGAATTATGTGATGCCAAACAAGTTGAGCAATCTCTCAATGGGAGAAGCCTCAAGCTGATGGACATTACAAGCACAGTGAATGCCAGATTAAAAGCAAGCTGGGCTTGAGTGCTTTATCAAGTTTACCCCCTATAATTAAGAAAAATGTACTTACAACCCCATCAAGTTTATTTCTGTAAAGGAAAAGAAAAGTTAATAGACAAACTAATGTCAAAAAACAACTCAAAACCCATAGACAAGAGAAACAAAAATCTGAAAACAGCAAATAAAAATAAAGTTCAGCAGCATTCGTCGAACGCAGATCGACGAAATGTGGCCAGTTCGTCGAACCCAGATCGACGAACGCTGAACGCAAACTTTAGTTATAACAAGTCGTCTAACTGCGATCGACGAACTGTGTATGGTTCATCGAGCAGAGGTCGACGAACTTGGGGCACAGAAGATGACTATTGTCATTCTCTGAGCAGAGATCGACGATCTCAGCCCTATTCGTCGAACTCTGGTCGACGAACTTACAACAATTCGTCGAACCCAGAAAGACCAAACTTAAACTATTTCTCTTACAAAAACTTAAACCAGCTAATAAGTCATTCAATCTAGTAGCTGATTAGGTTATTCCACCTAGGAGATATCACCCCTTAGGTTACAAATCTCAACCTGCATTATCAGTTATATCCAGTTTCTCTTTTCAACCAAATAAAGGACCCAAGGTAACCTGGGTCAAGAACAATTGAGTTTTGTTTTTCATTACAAGTACAGGTGAAGAACTGTCCAAGGGTGAGTCAGACCTGGTACTTGGACAGTGGTTGCTCCAAACACATGACAGACAGCAAGACAAATTTATCCAATTACAAGTCCAAGCTAGGACCAAAGGTGATTTTTGGAGATTCAAACAGTGGCCAGTCAGAAGGATATGAAGCAGTAAAGATTGGATCAGTTACTTTCAAAAGAGTAACATATGTAAGAGGACTCAAGCATAACCTAATATCCATAAGTCAATTATGTGATGAAGGTTATCAGGTACACTTTAACTCTACCTCTTGCTCTATTATTAATAGTGAAAACCAAACTGTTTTAATTGGATTTAGACAAGGCAACATATATCTAGTAGATTTTATTTCTGCCACAACTGATATCTGCTTACTGAATTTTACTAGTAATCAAAATGAGTTATGACATAAAAGATTAGGACATGTAAACCTTAAGAATATATCTAGGTTATCTAAAGACAACCTTGTTAGAGGTTTACCTTTTGGCCCCTACAAGAAGGAAAACCTATGCAGGGCTTGTCAATTAGGCAAGTAAACCAAAACTAGTTTTAAATCCATTAATAAAAGTGATTCACCTAGGATTTTGTATTTGCTTCATGTGGATCTATTTGGATCCATTGCAGTACAAAGCCTATGAGGGAAGTCTTATACTTTAGTGATTATTGATGACTTCTTTAGATTCAGTTGGGTAGCCTTTCTGAGAGCTAAGTCAGATACATTCAAGGTTCTTACATATTTTCTCAGGACCATGCAGATTGAGTTCTCTACTCATGTTGCATTGATCAGAAGTGATCATGACACAGAGTTTGAGTCTCTTCTTATGCATGAGTTCTGTGAGAAGGAAGGTATCAGACAGTGCTTCTCAGCTCCTAAAACTCCCCAACAAAATGGGGTAGCTGAAAGGAAAAATAGGACACTCATTGAATCTGCAGGCACATTATTGGCAGATGCTTACATGCCTCTATCCTTTTGGGCAGAAGCTGTAAATATTGCTAACTATGTCCTGAATAGAAGTCTTATATATAAGCTAAAAAATAAGACCCCGTATGCATTACTTAAAGAGAAGAAACCTAAAACACATACTTTAAAGTTTTTTGGTTGTATTTGTTACATTCACACAAATAACAAGAGATACATTAGAAAGTTTGAGGCTAAGGCTGAAGAAGGGATTTTTCTAGGATACTCCCAAGTAAGCAATGCCTATAGGTGTTGGGTATTTCATCCACATGAACCCAGATTTGATGAAGTCACCCTGGAACTAAGATGAATTAAGTTGTATTTGATGCTTGGTTTGAGCTATATGTTTGCAGGAGTTTCACTGGGAAGTGTAGGCCAATGTCAGCCCACAGTGGGTCACCAAACACAGGAACTGTGCAATGTAATCCCTCATTGCATATTCCAAGGTGTTGACTCATGTGTGGTCTCTCTATTGAGATACACTTCATATTCAAGCTATTGGAATATGGGAAAGGCATTGGAAGTTGGCTACTCTAGAAGAATCAGTTTTTCCAACCTCAAAAAATTTCTAAGTGTTTTACTCGAGTAGAGCTTTCACCTACTCGAGTAGTCTGGGTATAAGTTACTCGAGTTAAGGAATCTTGTACTCGAGTAGACATAATAATATACTCGAGTAGCTAAGCCACCTACTCGAGTAGACCAAGTCATATACTCGAGTAGCATGCTTATATACTCGAGTAGATTACTAGTTATACCCGAGTACCATAAGGTTTTTCTCATCTAAATTTCTCTAAGTCATATACTCGAGTAAGTATACTCACATACTCGAGTAGATAGAAACATACTCGAGTAGTTCATTTTACCTACTCGAGTAGTTCATGTGTCACCCGTGTACCTTGCAATTTCCCTACTCCAGAATTTTTTTCTAAGTCTTTTACTCGAGTAGAACCTTCACCTACTCGAGTAGGTTACCTCCTCTCGAGTAGTTTAGTTCAACTACTCGAGTAGTTGCCAGCAGAGCTCTTCAGAATTTTTCTAAGTATTCCACTCGAGTAGTACTTCATGTACTCGAGTAGGTTATGTAATATACTCGAGTAGCTCTTCCAGTACTCGAGTAGATCCTCTATATACTCGAGTAGGTCCCTTCACATACTCGAGTAGTTCTGTCTGCCTACTCGAGTAGTTGATCTCTGTATACTCGAGTAGTCTTTTTATACATACCCGAGTATGTTTCCCATCATATACTCGAGTAGTTATTCAACTACTCGAGTAGTCATTGACTTACTCGTGTAGTTGGCTGAGTCTTTCCGAAACTTTGCTAAGTCATTTTTCTGACAGGATTTTTCAAATCACGCGACATGATTGGTCCACGTGTACTTCATTATGACCGATTATGACCGTTAGTCTCTCCTATATAAGGTCTTATCAGAAAATGACAAACCCTAAGTATTCTCAAAGCTTTCTTGTAAATTCTGTTTCGAGAAATATTCTTCAGCCGCCTCCTCTCTGACTTTCGCAAAACGGAAGCCGCCGCCGCCGCCTTCTTCTCCGGCCAAAGCTTCTACTTTCAGAGGATTACTTTGAAGAAAAGTTACAGATCGAGATCGACTTCACTGATCATATTTTCTCTCGATTTCTGTAAAAGGAAGTAGATCCAGATCGAGGCCGAGACCTTCTTCACCGATTTCTGAAAAAACTACAAAGTTGAAAAGAAGAAGATCCTGACCATTTCCTTCAGATCTGAGTGATTTACTGTTTGTATTCTTGTAAACTCTTTATTAATCTTGTAGGAGAAATCTTCTCCGAGTGTAGGAGTTTTTCACTCCGAGTTTGTAGGAAGTGCTATCTTCCGAGGTGTAGATCCGTTTTGTTTGGATCGAGTTTGTAGGAACTTTGTTCCGAGGGTCGGATCGATTTTTGATCCGAGATAGTGGAGTAGCCGAGTCTAGTTGATTGCTAGATCGGTGAGGGAAAGTGGATGTACCCAAGGTTGGGGAACCACTATACATCTTGTGTCGTCTGTGATATTGGTAGATATTTCTGTGTTGTGCTCTAATTATTTTTTATTCCGCAAAAGACGCACAAACCACCTATTCACCCCCTCTAGGTGATTTAGGTCGACAACAGTTTTCTTTCAATAGGGTTTTTAATAAATCCACTCTTAAAATTGAAGAGTCTGTTCATGTATCTTTTGATGAAGCTAACATGTCTTATAAGGAGAAAGAAATTTCTACCAATAGCTTTTTGCAGGTTCCACAACTGTGTGAGTATATGGATGGACTAAACCTTACCCAAGAGGTATCAACCCATCCTACTCCACAGGTTGCAGAAGATAATGAAGAAGAACTTCAAGTGGAAGTGGTTGAACTTCCCTCAACAGCTAGTATCATTCCCCAAGAGGAATTAATTACAGAAGCTGTTGCTCAACAAACTCCACCAACTGATCTTGTCACACTTAGATATCACCCCAGATCTCAAGTGATTGGAGACATTTCAGTAGGTGTACAGACAAGGCATCAACTCAACCAAGACTTGATGCATGCCTGTTTTCTCTCTCAAATTGAACCTCTCACCATCCATGAAGCAGAGCAAGATCCTCACTGGATCATTGCACTACAAGAGGAACTAAATCAGTTTGAGAGATGTAGAGTTTGGGATTTGGTTCCAAGACCCCACAACTACCCAGTTATTGGAACTAAATGGGTCTACAGGAACAAGCTGGATGCCCAAGGGAACATTGTGAGAAACAAGGCTAGGATTGTTGCTCAAGGCTACAGGCAAGAGGAAGGAATTGACTATGACCAAACCTTTGCCCCTGTTGCAAGGTTAGAGACCATAAAAATATTCCTGGCCTATGCAGCTCACAGGAGATTTAAAGTCTACCAAATGGATGTCAAGAGTGCATTCTTGAATGGAGTGCTTCAAGAAGAGGTTTATGTAGAACAACCTCCAGGTTTTATCTCTCTAACTCAACCCTCTTTTGTATTTAAATTACATAAAGCTCTTTATGGTTTAAAGCAAGCTCCAAGGGCTTGGTATGAGACCTTAGCAAGTTTTATTTTAGAGCATAAATTTATAAGAGGAAACATAGATAAAACTCTTTTCACTAGAAGTCATAAGGACCAAATATTTCTAGTACAAATATATGTGGATGACATCATCTTTGAGTCTACTGATCCCAAATTGTGCAAGAGGTTTGCTGATCTCATGCATTCTAAATTTGAGATGAGTAGCATGGGTGAGCTTTCCTACTTCCTTGGTCTCCAAGTGAAGCAGCTCCCTGATGGTATCTTCCTCTCCCAAGCTAAGTATCCTAAAGAGCTTATTAAGAAGTTTGGGATGAGTGATGCTTCAGGAATGAAAACACCTATGACTACTAATGCTGTTGTAGATTCTGATGCAGCAGGGAAACCTGTAGATCAGAAACATTATAGGGCAATTGTTGGATCCCTATTATACCTAACAACTAGCAGACCTGATATAATGTTTGTCACATGCCATTGTGCTAGGTTCCAAGTGAATCATAAAGAATCTCACCTTATTTTCTTAAAATTAATTTTGAGATCTATAAAGAGTTGTCCTAATCTAGGACTCTGGTATCCTGTAGAGTCAGAATTTGAGTTAACTGGATACTCAGATGCTGACTATGCTGGATGTAGAGTGGACATGAAAAGTACCTCTGGAACTTGCCAGTTCCTGGGTATGAGACTTGTCTCCTGATTTTGTAAAAAGCAAACATCTGTGTCTACATCAACTGCAGAAGCAGAATACATGGCTGCTGGCAGCTGCTGTTCACAAATGTTATGGATACAAAATCAACTCCTAGACTATGGTGTCAACTTAAATAATTCAACATTATTTTGTGATAATACTAGTGCTATTGCTATAGCACAGAATCCAGTTCACCATTCTAGGACTAAGCATATTGAAATAAGACATCATTTCATTAGAGATAATGTAGACAAAAAGAAAATTAACTTAATCCATATTCCTACTGATTTACAGAGAGCAGACATTTTCACCAAACCCTTGGATGAGAAAACTCATCTGTTTTTATAAATCAACTGGGAATGATTAATGGAGAAAAGTTAACTTAATTTCTGTCTACATTCGATGAATTTTCCAGAGTTCGTCGAACGGAGTTCGACGAATTAGGGAAAGTTTGAGAGATTCTCGTCGACCGGAGATCGACGAATTCTCTGTGTGTGGAAACAATTTTCGTCGACCGGAGATCGACGAACTTTAATTCAGAAGATATTTCGTCGAACGGAGTTCGACGAACTATGTTCGATTCTTCTGGATGAGATCGACGAATTATTTGTCTACAATTTATTTCGTCGACCTCAGTTCGAAGAACTGTTTCTTTTCGTGGAACGGAGATTGTCGATTCATATTCTGAAAATCTTATATCTTGGTTTTTTTCGACCTCCGTCCCGCGCTTTCAGTTCTCTTGCTCTTGATCGTCGTTTTCTCTGTGTCTTTCTTGCAGGTCATCAATGGCGCTTCCAGTAAGCACCTTAGCTGCAATGAAATTTGATACTGGTTTTGATATAGATTTCGATTCTTTCCAGCACTCCGACCCCATATTTCTCTATATCTTGGAACTGCTAGAAGAACTTTATCTCAAGGATTTCATGAGCAGACGGATTAAACTTCATGCGACTGAAATAAGAGAATGGGTATACACATCTACTGCTACTGAGGATGATACACTGACAGGAAATATCAGGAGTACTGCTGTTCCATTATCTCCCGCAAATCTTTCTGAGATTTTTGGATTAGTCAATGGAGAAGATAACATGGAAATGGATTCTGAAGAATTTGGTGATATGCTGAAGTTAATGGGGTTTTCTAGAAGCAACCCTAACAAGCTGTTGAAGAAGCAACTGTATGCCGCGTACCAGTTTCTGGCGGACATTATAGGAAAAGTGCTGATGGGCAAGCACTCAGCGCACGACTACATCACCCGCTACCAATTCCTGGTTATGTGCGCCGTGGTGAACAAGAGACATGTCAACTGGGGCACAATTTTCTTTGAGTTGATAAAGAAAAAAACAGTAAGAAAGAGGTCTGCTTCGACAGAATTTTGGGAATTTTTCTTCAAGAGAAGGCTGGTGAACTAATGGTCTCCCCGACCATCTTCATCAATGACAGCAAGCGCCTCACATGCGCTCTGTTTGGCAGATGGGAGAGGACTATCTCCAAGCCCTCAAAGGCTTCTTCCTCTTCCATCCCAACTTCTGAGAGCACCGGGGCTGTAAAGGCCACTCCCCTCCCTGCAGAAGAGGTCATTCCATCTCCATCATCTCTTCCTGCACTTCCAGCAAAACAACTCCCTTCCTCTTCCATTCCTTCTGCCACACCTAAATCTCCACCACATGCTCATGTGCCTACTCCTCCTCCATCTCCACCACTTGACATTAGCAACATTCCTACACCCCCTACTTCACCTCATGAGACATCTATTCCTACACCTCCTCAGTCTCCCCTTCCCCCTCACTTGTCCTCCATTCCATCTTACACTTTACCCACAGACTCTGACATGCCAGTTGCCCCCATTCCATCTTCATCTCCATCCACTCATCACAATCATGTTATTCCCTCCTCCATTCCATCCTCTTCCCCTTTCCCATTTGATTCATCTACCATCATATCCTTGCTCACTCCCCTCATCAAATCTCTCATCCAAGAGGCCATTACACCTCTTGTGACCTCCATCAATTCTTTATCTGCCCAAATTTCTCTCCTCTCTGCTGCCCCCTCTTCATTCAGGGGCCTGGCTCCAGGTATTCCTGAACCTAGGCAGGGGAGATGCTCTATGAAGAAGCAACAACAGATGCAGAAGCAGCAGCAGATGCAGATGCAGCAGCATATACAGTAGCAGCTCCCTCTACAGCAACAATAGTTTCAGATACAAATACAGATTTTGATTCTGATTTAATTGAATTAATTCATTTTATGGATACTGATAATGACTTAGATGAGTCAGTTGAGCAAATAAAAACTGTTGGTGATCTCTCTCTGAATCCCACAGTTAATCTACCAGAATTACTGCAAGTTTTTGATACTGTACATATGCAGTTTCTCCCAGCAGATTTCACTAAGCCAAAGTTGGCTATTGTACCCTATACCTCCCCAATAAGTCCAGCAGTTGCTAAACAACTCTATGACAGTTTTGCTATCCCAGATTCCATCTCTGCAACTAGTCCAGAAGTCATTCCAGAAGATATTTCAGTACCAGTTTTTGTTATGGATGACTCTCCTTTGCCTGATTTGGATGAGCTTATCCTGGCTGATATAGAAGAGGAGAATAAGACAGTAGCTGAAAGCTCTGTCCCCATTGTTTCTGATTCCTGTGCAGTCTCCTCCTTTCCTGTTGCTGAAACTCCAGTTCCTGAACCTTCTGCCCCTCCTCCAAAAAAAGCTGTTATTTCTGATAAAGCTTTAAAAGCCTTGGATGCTCTTTATGACAACCCTCAGGGTTCTGATTCTGATTCTGAAGAAGATGATGATGATTCAGATGAAAATGCTGCCAGTAAGAAAAGGAAATTGCTGACAAAGAAAAGGAAGGCTCCTCCTTCTCCAGCTCCTAAACCTAATCCCACTGCTGACACCCCTTATTACATTCTGCACAATGTTGCTCCATATAAGGGAATGCCTGCATGGATGTGGTTGTCAAAGAACCAGCAGAAGGAAAGAAAGAGAAGTAGGAGATATTCTCCTCCTCCAGTGCACAGATTTAGAAAGGATCCACCTCCTCCTCCTCCTCCAGCAGCTGGTGCCAGTGGCTCTAGCTCCCAGAGATCTGCCCCCATGCAAACATATCAGAGACAGTCAGGAAGATCCTCTGGAAGCAGCCAGCAGAGGCAACCCTCCTCAGGGAATCAACAACATCAACAACAAAAGCAACAAACATCTGAAGAACAGAAAGCTGATAGTCCAAAAAGGCCATACTCTCCTCCAATTCCATTTGAAGATCCTAAAACTGCAAATACTGCAAAAATGGCTAGATACCAGGAGTTAATTGGACTATCCTTGATTAATAAATCCAAGGCTGAAGGAAAAGACACATCAGGATTTACAACAATGTCTAAGTACAGAAAGGAAGAGTTAAAAAAGTTTGACAAAGGCAATAGACTGTTTAATGTTGATGACTATATGAAGCTCCATCCAGAAGCAGTTGTCCCCAGAGCTACATCATTGAATATTATTGGGGCAGCTGATATGACTATGACAAAGGCTCAGGCTTCAGATCCAAAGAGAGAAATCATCTTCAAAAAGCCAGGAGAACAGACATCAGAAGACAGGTCCAAGCAAAAAAAAGAAGAAGTAATATTTATCTTGTTTTAATTTCTTTCTGCTTTTTCTTTCAGAACTATGCTATTTGTTTAAACAAAGCTGTGTATATATATATCTGCTGCATGTGTTGGTAATTCTCTGCCAGATATATTTCTTTTCTTGCTTTGTTTTTTTGTTTGTTTCTGTTTTGAGTCTCTGTTAGTGACCTCACCCAAATAGGATGAGATTGTTGGATCCCTAGTTGATTTGGGCTAGGTTCACTGACTTAGGATGTGACCCAACCTGTATAGCCAGGGTCAATTTTGTGTCCTAGAGTCTAGGCCAAGTCCTTAGAGTCAACTTCAGATGGACCAGCCATCAACAAGACCATCAGAGACTCCAGACTTAGAAGATTTCAAGACCAAGTAAAGTGAGTTAGACGTTCATTGAACTCAGCTCGATGAAAGGTGTTCTGCGCTCGACGATCATGAGACAATTCTTTGTGCTGAGCTCGACGATCTTAGTTCTCTGTTCGACGAAGACTGAGGTTCTTCATCAAGCTAAAGTCAGGACAACTTCAGAATTTTTCTAAGTCCAACTTCAAGCTTCGGTCGACGAATTAGATTCTGAGCTCGACGAACTTGGACCTCAAGTTCTCGACTTCTCAGGTCGACGAAGTCAGCTTCTCAGGTCGATGAATGCAATACTCTACTCGACGAATTCTGAACTCAGAGGATTTGTGTCGACACTTAGTGCATGTGTCGACACCAGACAATTTATGTCGACACCAGGATATCAGTCAACACCAATTTATGTCAACACTAGAAGATTTGAGTCGACACCAAGATCAATCAGTCAACACCAGCTTATGTCGACACTGGATATCAGCAGATGCAAAATATTTGGCTAAGTCCACAATCTTTCTTCGCTCGACGAATTTGGATCTCAGCTCGACAAATGAAGACTGTCTGTTCGACTAATGAAGATTGTCTGGTCGACGAACTCACTCAAGCTCAGCTCGACGAACTCAAGCTCAGCTCGACGAACTCAAGTTCAGCTCGACGAACCCAAACTCAGCTAGACGAATTGTGTTCTTCGTTCGACGATTCCAGACTAGGTCTTCTTTAGTTCCCGTCCCGTTTCTTGGCGATGATTCCTGAACAATTAATGCCAGATCTTCTCGGAATGTTACCGTTGGAACGCGCATTAACTATGAACTATTACATGCCGTTTTTCCATGAGACAGTTAGGGAAATTATTGATTGTCGCTTCCTTCCAAGACCGACTGCAATTATTGCTCAACATTCAAATTTCGAATGTTCTTAGTCAGTCAAAAGATAGAAAAGAAAGGAGAATCAATCAGTAAGACACGCAGCAAGTAATACAGACAATCAGATAGACACACTCAGATTACACAAAAGAACAAACTTACAGAAATCTAAAGTTCTACTGCAATCAGCCTTGACCAGAGAACAACTTCATCAAGAAGAAGAAGAACAACCTATCACTATCAAGAGTCTTCTTCCTTCAACTCTACAGGACAACTTCAAAGGACAACAAATTAATCTATCTGTCAAGAGAAGTTCCTGAAGCAATTTCTGGTCCAAGCACTCTAGGTCTTTGAAGTCCTATCGCCCTAAAGTAGTGCTCCAGCTTTCCTGATTCTTTCAAGATCTCAGGGGGAGCAATATCTGCTGAAATCAATTCACAGTCTTCTCAGTTGCTTTGAGAAAGAGAAGACACATCACCTCTTTTCTCTTGTACAGGGTTTTTCCCTTCAAAATATTCTGTCAAGTCTCCTTCCAAAAGACTTGAGGTTTTGGTTTTTGAGCACCTGAACAAAAGCTCATTGGTGTCAGACACCTGATCAAAAATCTGAGTGGATTCATACCAGGGTGGTAGAAGAGTGGATGTACTCGGGTTGGGGAACCACTATAAAATTTCTTGTGTCATCTGGTTGCCCTTTTTCTTTTGTTTTGGCTTGTGATCTGTGATTGTTTAGGTTGCTGTGCTTAGCTTATTTTATTTGCTGACTTGTTCACCTAGGCTTGCAACACAAAGTTGTAAAAAAGTTTGAAGAAAGCACAATACTCTATTCACCCCCTTCTAGAGTATTTCAGATCTAACCTGCACTTTCACGGTAGATTAGATGACAATGAGTACAAGATAGTGAAGGACATGTTCAATGCCGAATGTAAGCCACACAAAATTATAACCGTATTATAGAGAAGAAATCTGTAAAATTTCACCTCACTTAGGCTGTGTTTGGCTCGGCTTATCGCGGCTTATTTGCATCAGTGATGTTGGACAAAAATGTCATTGTCATACCAAAATTTATGCCTTAAACTAATTTCTTTTTTTTGTAACATTTGTGATATCAAACAAACATTCTATGATAACGACGTTTTTGTCCAACCTCACCAAAGCAAATAAGCTGCGATAAGTCGCGCCAAACGCAGCCTTAGAACAATCTATAATGTGAAAGCAAAGTTGTACAGAACACAACTTGAGGGTGGATCTCCAATCCAACATTTGTTTAAGTGCACTAGTGAATTCGAATATATTAGTTTCATGCAAGAAAATGAGTGTATTATGCAATTGGAAATTTTATTTTTTTCCGCATCCTACTTCAGTTCGGCTCAGTAATATGTTCTCAAATACATCTATGATTGATTGTACGTATAAGACCAACTGTTACCGTTTGCGACTACTTTCTATTGTTGGTCTCACATCTATGAATCAGTTTTTCTATTGTTTTTTTGCCTTTATGTCAAGTGAAAATGAAGCTAACTATAAATGGGCTCTTTAGTGCTTTAAGCTTATTTTTGAGGGAAATGTACTGCCTAATGTTTTTGTTACCTATCAAGAGATTTCTTTGATGAATGCAATTGAAGTTATTTTACTAAATGCTAAGAATGTGTTATGTCAAATACATATACATCGTAATATTTTGGCTCATTGCAAAAAGTTCTTTACTAAAGGAAAAGAATGTGATGCATTTTTGAATGTTTGGCAAAATATTGTTAATGCAGTATCTGAGAATCTGAGAATGAGTTTCATATGCGGTTAAATGAAATAATGATCAATTATGCTACAAGTTACCCGAATGTGATTGCTTATGTTATAAAACCATGATTAGAACCTTACAAAGAGATGTTTATTTCTACATGGGTTGATAAATACTTGCATTTTGAAAACACATGCACCAATCGTGTCGAGGGAGGTCATAGTAAGCTGAATTTTTTTTTAGAAGTTTCTGTTGGAAATCTTACTACAGTTTGGAAAATTTTTGATAACGTGATCAAATTACATCACTCAAAAATCAAAAGAATGTTTGGACAAAGTAAGATGCATGTTTACTATAGTTTTAAAGCTATATTTTACTCAGAGTTACTTGGGAACGTCTCTAGTGCAACATTAAAGATGATGAAAAAAGGAAGAAGAAACAATAAAATCGTGGTATGTTGAGCAGACCCAATGTGCACATAAAAACAGATATACGCTTGAATTGCCTTGTGCACATGTGCTTGTTATGTACATTAAAGAGAATAGTGCGTTTCCTTTATGGATGATCCACAATCATTAGAAACAGTTAACACTATTAGACAAGCATGAGTTCAAAGTGAAGGAAGAACTAAATGAGTGTGTTGACATAGAGAACGATATGGAGGGAATATTGAAAAAATATAACACCATTACAAATCTACATCGAAAAGAGATTAAAAGAAAATTGCGTGATCTAATAAATCCGGATACCAGTCAGACAAAGGAACCAAGAATGCCAAAAAAATTGGAAGGCCGCCCGAAAGGAAGTTCAAAAAAGTTTATGGAGGATTATAAATCCACAAAAAGAGAGCTCTCACATTTTGAGCATGTTCTAAATGAGGAACTACAAAAACAACAACTCGGTAAGGTCAAATTGATCAAGAGAGAAACAAATAGTTATGTAGAAAGTAGCGAACATACAAGAACAAACGGATAGACTTTTGAATAATTGAAATTTTATTATCCAAAAAAGATATCATTTACAAAGGTATGACCTCCCTTATATAGAATGGAGGAGAAATGAGAGAGTATAAACAAACAATGTGGGACTAAACATGTACAGGGCAGAGCGGCTAGAAATAAAGGAGATCGCACAGGCCGCGCGGTTAGACAGATGGGTTAACCGCACGACAACTCCAGCAGGATAAGAACAAGCCGTAATGAGTCCGATAGACTGTCCGGTCTCCAAGCACCAGAGGAGACCGCTAGACCGCTCGGTCAACAAACCGCCAGACAAGAGCGCAAGGCCGCCCGGTCTAATACTTCAACACTCCCCCTCAAGCTGGAGCATAGATATCAATCATGCCCAGCTTGTCACAAATGTGGAAGAAGGAAGTAGAGACCGGCTTGGTGAAGATATCTGTCAATTCCTTGTCAGAGGTGACAAACGGAGTACAAATCTGTTTCTTCAAAATCTCTTCCCGAATGAAGTGACAGTCAACCTCTATATGCTTTGTTCTCTCATGGAAGACCGGATTTCTGGATATGTATATAGCGGCCTTGTTGTCACAGAACATAGGGAGAGGATAATTATATACCTCGCCCAGGTCAAGCATGAGAGCCCGTAACCACTTTAACTCACACGTGGTTGACGCCATACTCCGGTATTCGGCTTCTGCACTGGATCTGGAGACAACAGACTGTTTCTTGCTCTTCCAACTCACAAGATTACCTCCAACAAAGGTACAAAAACCTGATGTGGATTTACGATCGCCTTTGTCATCCGCGTAACTTGAATCTGAGTAGGCCTCAACCCTCAGATGACCATTCTTCTGAAAGATTAACCCTTTGCCTGGTGCTGCTTTGATATACTCTAAAATCTTCAGGGCAGACTGAAGATGGCACTCCCTGGGAGCTTGCATAAACTGACTGACCTTTCCTACAGCATAGGCGATGTCGGGTCTAGTCACCGTGAGATAGATGAGTTTGCCTACCAAACGTCTGTACCTTGTGACATCAGATAGAAGAGGCGAGTCATCCGTCCACGTTTTGTCTTCTCCAATAGCCATGGGAAACCGAGCCGGTTTGACACCTGTCAATCCTGCTTCTTGTAGAAGATCAAGGGCATACTTCCGTTGGGAGAGCACCAACGAGTCAAGTTTCCGAGAGATTTCTATCCCCAAAAAGTATTTCAGGGAGCCCATATCCTTCGTGACCAAGTGTTGACGGAGGTGCTTCTTCGTCAAGTCCACCCCATCTCGGTCATCGCCAGTAAGAAGAATATCATCCACATATACTGCCAAAACCACCAGTCCCGAGGCCGTTTTGCGAATGAATAAGGAGTGATCGGCCGAACTCCTTCTAAAGCCGATGGTAGCCACAATTCCACTGAATTTGTCGAACCACGCCCGAGGGCTCTGCTTTAGGCCATAAATGACCTTCAAATGACATACGCGTGTCTCCCCCTGAGCAACATACCCAGGAGGTTGCTCCATATAGACGTCCTCCTGAAGATCGCCATAGAGAAAGACATTCTTCACATCAAGCTGGGAAATAGCCCAATCCCGGTTAACAGCCACAGAGAGAAGAATCCGGATTGTGCTGAGGCGAGCAACCGGAGAAAAGGTATCAAAGTAATCAATGCCGTAAGTCTGAGTGAAGCCCTTGGCAACCAGCCGGGCCTTGTAGCGATCCACAGTGCCGTCGGGGCGAAATTTCACAACGAAGACCCAGCGACAGCCAACCACATCAGTGCCCACGGGAGGAGGAACAAGGGTCCAGGTACCCCTTTCAGTAAGAGTAGCCATCTCCTCATCCATGACAGACTTCCAATGAGGGAGAGCAAGAGCCTCCTGGTAGGTGCGGGGAGTAGAAGTAGCGGAGATAGCCAAGGCAAAACACCTGCGAGAAGGAGAAAGCCGATCATAGGAAACAACTGCCGCAAGCGGGTGTTGAGTACACGCCCGCACCCCTTTGCGAAGAGCAATGGGAAGATCCAGGTCGACGGGTGCGTCAGCGACCGGAGCGTCCGTGGCGGAGAAGGCTGGCCCGGGACTAGAGAGAGACGACGACAGAGAGGAGGGTGGAGGGGTGGGTGGGGAGACGGACTGGGAAGGAGACGGTGGAGGAGGAGACGGAGGTGGGAAGACGTCGAGAGGCGTGGAGGGAACAGAGAGATCAGAAGGAAGAGAAGAGGTAGGAGAGAAATAGGAAGCATTCTCGAAAAAAGTCACATCCGCGGAGACAAACTGCTTGCGGAGAAGGGGGTCAAAACAGCAATAGCCTTTTTGAGTGGTAGAGTACCCCAAAAAGACACACTTGGTGGAACGGGGGGAAAGCTTGTCGCAGGTAGCGGAGGGAGCGTGAACAAAGGCCGTACAACCAAAGACACGAAGAGGGAGAGGAAAAGGTTCCTTGTGGGGGTAGAGAATGGAGAAGGGGGTCTGGCCGTGGAGAACTGTAGAGGGAAGGCGATTGATGAGATAGCAGGCGAGAAGCACAGTGTAGCCCCAGTAGGAGCGAGGTACGTGCATCTGCGTCATGAGAGTACGAGCAACATCAAGAAGGTGACGGTTTTTACGCTCCGCCACCCCATTCTGCTGGGAGGTGTAAACACAAGTAGTTTGATGAAGAAGACCATGTTGGTGAAAGAAAGCGGAGAACTGATTATTAAGATATTACTTGGCATTATCAGAACGTAAAACTTTAATAGAAATGTCAAACTGATTCTGAATCATAAAATAAATGATTGCCAAACAGAAAATAGTTCAGAGCGATCTTTTAATAGATACACCCAGGTACATCGTGAAAAATCATCTATAAAAGTGACAAAATAGGAACTACCCCGACCAACAGTGAGGGTAGGAGCAGGACCCCATACATCAGAATGAATAAGATCAAACGGGCGAGAGGAGCCACGACCTTGCTTCGGTGGGAAGGAGGAGCGATGATGTTTGCCAAGCTGACACGCATCACAGTTGAGCGGAGAACTGGTAGGGGGTAAGTGGGGCAGAAGCTGTCGAAGAATCCGAGGAGGAGGATGTCCAAGGCGAAGATGCCACTGAAGGAGATCGGTAGAAGAGGAGTAGGCGGACAGAGCGGAAACATCGTCGAGGAAGTAGAGGCCGCCGCTCTCAGTCCCAGTAGCAATCGTCCGCTGGGTTCTCGGGTCCTGAAAAGAACAAGTAGTTGGAGTGAATAAGACGGAGCACTGAAGTTGCCGGCATAAAGTAGTAACTGATAATAAATTGCACGGGAACTTCGGGACATAGAGGGTGTCCTCCAAGCAAAGCGATTGGGTGAGTTGAACCATGCCCGTCCCATGAACCGGGGACGGTGAACCATCCGCCACACGAACCGGGGGTAAGCGGTCATGTGTCTCAAGACGGGAGAAGCAATGAGGGTTGCCAGTCATATGATTTGTAGCACCGGAGTCAATCAGCCATTTACCTTGGGTAACGACGTGGGCACTACCTGACGTCGTGGCCACAGAGGCAGACGACCGAGAAGAGGCGGAGGCCAAAGAAGGAGCATCACCGGAAGGGCGAAGATGAGGATGTTTCTGCCAGCAGCGGTCAACAGAATGGCCGGTACGACCACAGTGAGAGCAGAGGAACCGAGATGAACCCCGTCCGCCGGAGTGGCCGCAGCCACTAGGTCCCCCCCTCTGAGCTTGGTGAGCAAAGGAGTCCTGGGAAGGGGGTGAGGCCAACAGAGGCCGCTGGAGCAGCGAAGTAACAACGACAATGCGAGCTGCGGTGGCATCCAAAGTGGGAGATTCCGCCTCACCCAGGATCTGCTGGCGGATCAGATCATAGGAATCGGGAAGACGGAGAAGATAACAAACAACCAGGAGTTCCTGGAAGTGTTTGTGCTGTTCGGCCAAGTCCGCGGAGAAGGGCCGATTCTGGAGGATTTCAGCACCAAGAGCCTGAACCTGCTGATAAGCCGCAGCAGGAGACATGGAAGGGCGGGCGAAGAGGTCCGCATAGAGAGTATAAATGCAGGACGTCTGGCCCCCCTTTGAATAGAGAGCAGTGAGGTGAAGCCAGGCGGCCTTGACCGTCTCATCATGGCGAATGACGGGAAGGCACTCATCAGAAAGGCTGTTGGCTAGCCAGGTGCGGACAAGAGCATCCCTCGCATCCTAGTCATCAAACTCAGGAGAGTTACAAGGAGGAGGGTCATCGGTGAGGTGATGACGCTTGCGCTGAGAGCGAAGGAGAAAAGTGAAAGAAACGCTCCAATCGGGATAGTTGGAGCAAACAAGCTTAGAAAGGGTGCCAAGGTTGCCCGAAGGAGGAGGAGGAGAAGGAGCTGCAGGAGTGGTAGAGATAACGGGGGTGGTGAGACCGGAAGGAGTCATAGAACACAGCAAGAAACCGCAGCGGATAAAAAAAAGAAGAAGCCGCGCGAACACAAGCGGCTAGAAAGCAGTCAAAGGCACAGTGGGGAAGAGGTCGCGCAGACTGAAAAGGCCGAGCGAACAGAAGAGAAGAGGAAGCAAGAAGCAGCGACAACAACAAGTCGCAAGCCGGGCGAACAGAAACAGGCCGCAACGACTAGGAAGTCGGAGAGGCAAGAAGGAACCAGGTGCGCGGCGACAACGAAACAGGTCGCGGCGACGAATAGCAGCAGGAGAAGAGAACCAAGGAGAAGCAAGCCGCGCGAACAGGGCAGCGGACAGAAACAAGCCGCGCGAACAGGGCAGCGAACAGAAGAGAAGGCACGCTGCGAAGACAGGTCGCGGAAAGAAGAAAACAAGCCGCGAGAATCAGAGAGCACACACAATCAGGAGGAAAAGACCGTGTCCTCTGATACCATGTAGAAAGTAGCGAACATACAAGAACAAACAGATAGAATTTTGAATAATTGAAATTTTATTATCCAAAAAGGATATCATTTACAAAGGTATGACCTCCCTTATATAAAATAAAGGAGAAATGAGAGAGTATAAACAAACAATGTGGGACTAAACATGTACAGGGCAGAGCAGCTAGAAATAAAGGAGACCGCACAGGCCGCGCGGTTAGACAGATGGGTTAACCGCACGACAACTCCAGCAGGATAAGAACAAGCCGCAATGAGTCCGATAGACCGCCCGGTCTCCAAGCACCAGAGGAGACCGCCAGACCGCTCGGTCAACAAACCGCCAGACAAGACCGCAAGACCGCCCGGTCTAATACTTCAACAAGTTACAAGGGGTGGTTTCCTTGAAAATGTGCGCAAACAAATGCCCCCAAATGTGGGTACACATGTCATTGAGGTCATTGATGTTTTAGGAGATGGGCATTGTGGATATTGAGTGATAGGTCTTTCTCTAAATATGAGAGATTGTTCCATCCAAGTACGACATGATCTTGCAGGTGATCTACATAATAGGTCATTGTTATACACAGAAATATTTTCGACAACAAGGAAATTAGAATTACTAAAATCTCTAGATTGTTGGAATATGCCAGCACCACTAGATAAGCGGATGACAATGCCTGATATATGCCTATTAGTTGCATCATGCTACAACATACAACTAGTTCATTTCTCGAGTCAACAATCCTTTACATTTCTACCACTACATTCAGCTCCGCAGATATTAGAAGGGTTGTTTATATCGGATATATAAATGACAACCACTTCATTGAATTGCTGATGAAAGAACAATGTCCACAACCACCAATATTTCTAGTGTGGAGAAGATATCATGAAGATGTGGCAGAGCAATGAGAAGTTCCAAATATTACTCGACTATTTTGACCATAGGTATGTAAATATTGTATTTTATTTTTAATAATTTAAAATTTTAGCAATATCTTAATATGATATTATTGTTATTTTGCAGAGACATTCGAAAATTTGAGGTTAATTCATCTATTTGGATCTTCAAGTATATCACAACTTATTAAGTACAATGTAATAAGTTTTAAGCGTAGTTGTTTTAATTATTTTATTAACTTATTAATTTGACGTGACTTTTGTGGGGATAAAACATTTTCAATGGGACCATACGGATGCTGACTGAAAATTGAAGAAAATTATGTTTTTTGCCTGTTACTTTTATGTAACAATATATGTTGAGAATCATATAGTTATTCTTCTTTCAATTGTTCTTTTAATGTTGGTTTTAAAATTTCAAAAATTGGGGTATAAATAGCTACTTGGGGTACACATATAATTTTGGGGTGTACGAATATCCATGAGTTATAAATAGTCATATATGATGTACAAATATCAGCACCCTTAAAGAACATTGTTTTTATCTTCAACTCTAACCGCTTCATCTCCTACAACAATCGCCTAGCTAAATGGAGAATTAAGGCTCTATTTGGGGCGGTGGTCACGGGTAAAATGTTGTGGTGGGAAACTAATAATGGTATTAGAGTTGTGAAAAAAATTGTTTTGAAAAGATTCTATTTTATTACTTTTATGTAACCGCTTCAAAAAATTTGTTGGGAAACTATCCATTGAAGTTATTTTCAAAAGATCTACATTTTTTGTGTGGAATAACTTTTTAATAGTAGTTTAGATTTTTAGTAATAAAAATGTGTTTATGTTAATTATTTATTGTGTGTATAAATATTATATATATATATATATATATATATATATATATATATATATATATATATATATATATATATATATACCTTTTTTTTTAATTTTTTACGTTTTATAATCCATACATACAAACGTATAAAATAGAAACACACAATTATGACATTTTTCTTTTCTCTCTCTATATATATTTGAAAATAAACATACAAACAACTTTCAATTTTTTTTAAAACAACAAAACATACATCATACAAACATGCAAAAATACATTGCACACCAATACAAATTCAGAGACAATATTTAAGTAAAAACAACAATCACAATGTATTTTTTTGACATGATTAATAAAATGTAGTGTTTTTTAGATATTACAAATAATTTGCCAAAAATGACTAAAATATTTGATGATGACTATTGATAGTGCAAAATATCGTCATATTTGGATACTTTAATTTAGGGATAAGTGAAATGTTGTACCAATGTTGTATTCCACAGGGCCTTTGTAAGTAACATATTTTGTGCATTATCCTATTATTATATCATTATTTAAAGATACATATATGATAGTTTTGATAACAAATATTATTATGTTTAAGAGAAGATAATCAATTAAATGGTGTAGTAAAAGTATAGTTCTCTTTAATAATTTTCGAGAATTGTCTTCAATGAACTTGTTTTTTAGACCGTGAGGGTTTCACACCACGCCATTCCCAACATCATATGAGTAGTCGGAGCCCTGACTTTAGGATGGAATAACTGTGATTTGGACTCGCTAAAAGATCCTAAAGATCTCCTTATCATTTTGTAAACCCTAATGCTTGGCCTTGACACAATGGCAGGAGATTCATGGTACCTTATTATTTTAGGAGTACATGCAACTCCCTTTATCAATATGTATTAAAATTCATAAGCATCCAAAATTATATAAATTCTACAAATATCAAATATGAGGACAAAAATTTAGTTTTGTTGGCTCATTATATTATTAACACTAATAAATCACAGGAAAGTGATGAAAGCAAAGGAGACTTGAAGATTTGATTGATTAAAGTAAATCTTACACTATTCAAAAGACATTAAAGATTATATAAAAAAACATATACAAATTACAAGAAGTTTAGAGGAGAAGGAAGAAAGAAGAGTAAAATAATAAGGAAGCGCAATAGAAGACTGCTTTCACCATCAAGGTATTCACGCCTCGTCTGAGTTTTTAGGCAGAATGACACTCGATCAAGCATAACCAGTTTACATAGAAATGGTCTATTTATAAGTAGACCGTTGGTTGGAAATGTGTCCACAAGGCTTGACCACACCAACGTGTAGGCTGAAATATCGCATTTGGTTGTGCATAACTCCCTCCATGTGTTGGCATGACCTTAGGACATGAACATGTCACTTGGCCGTGCATATCCTCCAATTCATTCCAAAACATTTGTACCCATTCCTACATAGTTTAATCACAAATAATTATGAAAATAAATATATTTAACTTGTATTTTAACCATATTAGAGCTATTTTACATTCACTAAGAATAAAATAAAATGTATATAATTAAGCTTCATCAGCTCTTAATTATCATGATTTACATGTTTAGTTTTTTCAAAGTTTATACAAGAGCACCATTCGAGCAAAAAGGAGTCATACAATAAATGTTCTTTGTGAGACTAATACAACATTCTGAATGTACAACCCCGTGTTTGTCGAGCGGGCCCCGCCAAGAAAGGCGAGCGAACCAGGTTTCACGGCCCGCACCCAAGCAACATGCTGGCATGCGGCAAGAGGCTGGTCCGCTCCCACTCAGTTCAAGCGAGCGAGCCAGGCGATCTCACAGAGATACTAACAATCGTCGAGCTCCGCTCGTTGATTGTCGAACTCCAAGCAGCACCCAGAAGAAACCAACAATCGTCGAGCTCCGCTCGACGATCGTTAAACCCCAGACAGCAACAGAAAGAAAAAGCGATCGTCGAGCTCCCGCTCAGTTCAAGCGAGCGAGCCAGGCGAGATGACCCCTTCATCCCTCTCACTTGCTCAGAGAATCGTCGACCGGAGTAGGGGGCGCCATTCGTCGAATCGGTATTTGCGGATGGGTTCGACGACCCTCGATCTGCGAGCCATTCTAATTGTCACAATGGCCGCCATCCCGCTCTCTATTCGCGACCTGGCCGCCTGTCCGCCTCGACAGAGGATTGGCGGGTCGCGGTGGCCCGGCTCGCGCTCGCCCAGGAAGAGTAGGTGAGCCGCTAGAGCCAGGTCGCGCCTGCCTCTCGCGGAGAGGGATTAGTGGCGAGCTGACCTCCCTATCCATGGATGGGGCCCAGTAGAAGCCCCGAGGTGAAATTACATGGATGCCCTCCCCATGAGTGCGAATAGCTTATTGGAACAGCGAAGCTATGCTGTTGGCAGACTAAGTTGGACTGCACATAGCTATCCAAAACAGCGGATGTTGGCTATTAGCAGACCCTTTACAGAATTCTATAAATAGAACCCAAGGGGGCACCTCAGAGGGCACTCTCTCATATTCTCTAGCTTCCTGATCCAGTAGTGCTTTCTGATGTAGCCTTAGCTCAGCCTGTGGCTAAGGAGGGGAAGTATTCTCAGGTCTTCCGGGTGTGTGGTGGGTCCTCCCCGCCGAGCCCCTTGGGTCAGTTCTTCCCTTGTTTTTCCTGTTGTTTTGCTTGCAGGAGTGAAGTAGGCGCGCGATCACCCCTTTCCCGAGGGTGAACTCCACAGGAGACCGAGATTTCGGTTTCAACATTTTGGTGCGGTGAGCGTGGAGCGTGGTCAGTGCAGAAAAGCTTCAGCGAGTTCGATGACAGGAGGACATGGATCTGACAGGCCAGACTCGCCCCCCCGCCTCTCGCCACAACGAGGATGTTCGAGGATTTCAGGAGTGAGGTGCTGAACCTCGTCAAGTTCGCACTCGACACGCGGGCCGAGTGCTCGACTCCAGCAGCCCAGATTGCGGCCGCCCCCTCCCTGGGCGAAGATGCCCCCAACAGGCGAGCTGGGAAGGAGGTCGCCAAGGAGGGCCAGGGGTGCGAGCTCCGCGGGCGTGAGCTCTTCCCTGGCTCGGCAGGTCGATGCCGATTCGGCGAGCTGGGCTCGCGAGACTCGCCAGCTCGCCCAGTGGGGGGAGGGAGCCCCTTCAGTGACTTGGTTTCCTCTGCCCCAATTCCCGATGGGTTCAGGGAACCCGAAAGGTCCTACTACACCGGGAAGGGAGACCCGGTCCAGCATGTTCAATGGTTCGAGGATGTAGTCTCCATCCGGCGGATGTCGGACGGGTTCAAGTGCCGGCTCTTCGCTATCACCCTCAAGGAGAAGGCAAGGGAGTGGTTCCATCATCTACCGGCCAGCTCCATCTACTGCTTAGAGGACCTGCGCCGGGGTTCATGCTGAGGTTCACTACCTCGAAGAGGCGGAAGAATGAGTTAGAATCCCTGTTCCACATCAAGCAGGGGGGTGAATGAGACGCTGGGAAGCTATGTGGATCAGTTCCAGGAGGAGGTTACTCAGGTCTAGGAGATGTCGTGCCATAGCTTGATGATGGCCATTACCCTGGGCCTACAGCAGGGATTCTTTCGGATGGAGCTGAAGAGAGTTCCCCCCTCTCCTACGAGGAGCTGATGGAGAGGGCGGCGAGAGAAGTTGACGGGGAGGCGTCAAACTCGGAGTTTTCATGGAAGCTGGCCAGGTGGGCCATAGAGGAGGAGAAGGAGTCGAGAGGAGGAAGAGGACAGGAGGAGAGGAGAGGAGAGCCCCGGGAGAGGGAGCAGAAGCAGCTCCAGGGGCAGCAGCAGCCGAGGTGGGGGCGTCAGGAGCCCGATCGTCGGCTGGGCTGGATACCAGAGTGGCAAGGGCAAGGGCCACAAAGAGGATACCAAGGAAGGGATCGCTACCAAAGGGGGGTAAGATCAATTTCACCCCCCGGGCTGGAGGAAGGCCCAGAGGCCCCGACTCCCCGATCAAGAAGAGGCTATGGCCATAGACTTGGGGGAGAGGAGGAGAGCAGCGAGGAGGAGAAGGAGAGAAGTTAGGATGGAGTTACCCTATTGCGACTTCCATTAGGAGGAGGGGCACGCCACAGCCACGTGCCTGGAGTTCCTTGAAATGAGGGGGAACAGGGAGCAGCAGTAGCAGGAACAGGGGCGCCAGGAAGTCAGGATCGAGGAGGTCCTGCCTCAGGAAGAGGAGGACCGCTGCGAATACCGGGTGGATGTTGGAACCCGAGGAGGGATCAGAGTGATCCACGGGGGGGGGGGGGGGGGGGGGGGGGGAGTGGGGTTCGAGGCTTCCCGAAAGGCGAGTGTCCACACCATGTATCGTCAAAGAGTTGCCTCCACATCCCAAACCCCGCCCCCCCGAGGAGAGGATCACCTTATCTAGAAGCGACCTGCCAGATCACGAGGATACATTCTGTGAAGCGCTGGTCATCAATGTAGCCATCAAAAATTTTACCGTCTCTCGGATCCTCGTTGACAACAGGAGCTCCGTCAACATCGTCTTGAAGAAGGCGTTTGATGCGATGAAGGTGGAGGCAAAGAGAGTGCTTGTAACACCCCCTATCCGTCGCATAGCATATATAAGTAGGTCTGGCCTGGGCCCGACACCATATACCACAGACAGACCGGGTGGTTACTCAATGGAAACCATTCAACCAATCAAAACGTCTTACACAGAGCATTCTAGCGGAAGCAGTTTTATAAGTTGCTACAAAAAGAACCCAGCACCAAGCATGAATGTCCACTAAAACACCAAATAGGAATGTAGCACATACACAAGTACTGGCCTTAAGGCCTTACAAATGGTTTACTCTTAATACATGTTTTCCATACCATGACACGCAGACCGGTCATACATGAACAAAAGTAAGTAAACAGTTCAATTAGGCCTTCAAGGGCCGGCTTCGCAATTTGGGCTTTAGCCCGCTATTGACCGCTTGGTCCAACAGCACCTGCAAGTAACAAACCACCGCACAGTGGCAAACAAAAGCAACGGTCAGCAATGCTGACCAAATTATAACGATCCCGCCCACAACTCGGGGCGGCGATGCTCCTTCCCTGCATTTTCTTAGCACAACCAAGCAATATATAAATACATTGCATCACAGGAGTTGGCACGCATGCCCACACGCCCCGTGCTCTCAGGGCACATTCTCGGTGATCGCGGTCTAAGCCCGCCGACTCACCACCATCCCCAGGACGGTAATCTCTCGTGAGCAGTTTGGACTTTTAGGTAGAAGTTACGACACTTTAAAATCATCAACAGCCTATGTCACGACATTTTAAAATCATCGACAGCAAAGACCCGATCTCTATGCCCTCGGCATAAAGCAAGAACGGTTGCACTCAACCCGTTGCTCACTTGCCACGACACTTTAAAATCATCGGCACGAGTTAAGTTTCCCCGAAGCCCGTGAATCGAACGCATAATATCACATAACCCAGGTATGTACAAGTTGACTCCCAGGCCCACAAGTTTGGCAGAACCACACATTTGCCCAGTTTTCCGGGTGCACCTTTGGGTTAATCCCCAAGGCTCCTTGTTGCAATCTACCGCGTAGAAAACCCGAAAAACAAACATTTGCGCGGAGTCTTCTCCGGCCATTATGCAATGCAACATCACCGATCCAGACCAACTTGTCCGGGTAGGCTTCACACATCATGCCTATATCCGTTCTCGAATACGGACTCTAAACAACGGGGACTTTACATATCTACCCGAAGGAATGCCTCCAACTCACCGCAAACTCGCGAAAGCGGGCTTCCTATGCAAAGAAGGAGAGCTTCACATGCTCAAGTAGAGAATCGTTACCCTAGTGTTCTTCCTTAGCGCCATGGAAATGTAAGCGGATGAAAAGCACCGCACTCTCTTTGCCTCCGTAGATCCGAAGTCGGTTTGCAATTTGGATCTCCGAAGCTCCTCCAAAGACCGGATCTAAGCTTCTTCTTCCTCCCTTGCTCTCCTCTCTCTCTATATTTTAGAAAGAGAACCTCTCAAGTGAAATGAGGGTTTCAAGGGTACAATCCCGCGTATATCCAAGAACTAACAGCCCCCAGCCATCAGATCCCGAATTAAAGAAACGAACGGCCACGATCCAGATCAAAAATGCAGAATCTGGGCCGAACACGGTCTGTGACACGCCCGTGTCCAGGGCCGTGTCCCTCATTCGCCGTCAAAATCGACTCGTCTCGAAAAACACAAGGGCATCAGACACACACATGTTTGACTTGACACGCCCGTGTCCCAACTGATACAGCCATGTGCCCCCATCGACACAACCCTGAAAACAACCCGAGGCTCACACGGGTCTTGGACATGCCCGTGTCCTATTTGACACGCCCGTGTCAAACCCGAACACGCCTGGGCTCCAGGCCGTGTTCACGTTGGGTTTCTCTATGAGGATGGCACAACACTTGTGCACGCAGCGGAAGAATAAAAACATCAAGAAAACCCAAAAGAGATGGGATCGGGCCATGGTAGTTGAATCAAGAAGTTAACATACAACTAGGCAAAAATTACCTCGGTGGCGTTGAGTCACAACTCAACGGAGATGCTCCAAGCTTCGTCTTCTTGTTGGTGGCGAGTTCTACGTGGAATGATATCCACGTCTCTGCAGAAATCCACACGAGCGGGAGAACGCCGATTTTTCCGTCGCACGGATAATCGGGAAGGAGGATGACCGCACCTTGCTTTCCCACGGACTGCTAGGTCCGCGCCAGGGATAACAACACCAACGACGATCGCCGGAGAGGAGGAGGTCGACGGAGCGAGCACGGTGGCGGCGGAACACTTCCATCGGAGGCGGGATTCGGGATCGGCGGAACGAACGAAGAAATCGCGGAACACTTCCGTCGATTCGATCAGAACTATTGTTAGATAGATCCCGAAAAACCCTAAGTATCTATTTATACCAAAGGCATAAACAGACTTAGGAATATCACTATCCGCAGACCACCCAGAAAATTAGGGTTCCAGAATCGGCGAGAATCACCTAGCAGATTCGGTGAGAATCAGTCGGCGAGAATCACCTAGGATCGGCGAGAATCACCTAGCAGATTCGGTGAGAATCCATCAGCGAGAATCACCTAGGATCGGCGAGAATCAGTCGGCGAGTATCATCTACGATCGACGAGAATCAGAGTACAATACTCGACGATTCACGTCGATCGTCAACCTTGCGGTCGACGATAGTTGACCCGCGGTCGACGATACTCGTCGAACCGCGGTCAACGATACTCGTCGATTCACGTCGAACGTGAGTTGACGATACACGTCGATCGTCGACCATTCGGTCGACGATACTCGTCGACCCGTCCTTCAAGGCAACATTTGCCCAACCCGACGATCCTTTAAGGCAACACTTTGCCCATAACCCCATTCAGGTCGGTGATTGGTAACCTTTACCAACACAGTCAATCATCCAACTTCTCCACATCTCTTATGTACGACCCTGCAGGCTCATATCGCGTTGGCAGTGAGATTACATGTTTGACCACTTCTAGATCACCATGGTAACTCTAACAGTCTCCCACTTGATCTTGAAAGTATCAAACCAAAAACCTCACAAACAATGAGCGGCATCTAGCAATGCATCATTGCTCCCCAAGCAATAAGAGTATATAACTCATAAGACTTTATGACCAATGTATCAGCGTTGTTTTTGTCCCTTTGTCCCTTACATCCGGAAAGAACTAGAGGCATGGACCGTGTCACCCTCGTAATAGCTCAATCCAAGTTTCTTGATCCAGGACGGACTTCCAGAGAATGGTGAGTCCAATATCGCATATTGACTCAACCAAGCATGGCCATGCATTTCTCAGTCCAGTTCCATCAAGGGGCCCATGGATGCAACTCCTGTCATACAGGAGGACAAATCCCATATCTGCTCACACACAAACACCCAAATGATTCGTAACATGCCCAACAATCACCCTTTTCATCAACCTTTCTCAAGGAAGACTTTAGATGGCATCAAAGCACGCTCTTCCTCACTTGATGAATGCTGTGACTTCAGGTCAAAGGACCACAACACCATTGTCAATTGAGACCTACTCGTGACACGATTGGATGAAAATCCACAGAGTAGTCTCAGGTTGGGTCTGTCCAGTACAACTTGTTCACTAACAAGTACCCACGTGATGACTTGATATCACAATATCATGACCTGTGAGAACCGGTCATCAATCAACGCACGTGCTAGCCTTCATGTACCATCATCACCCTTAGCTTCTATGATGATACTCGACCAGGGACCTTTTAAGAATGAAGCTTCAAATAAATCATAAGCTCTCACATTAAAGTCACGTACTTGATGTCCCATGGAAGCGAACATTCTAAGGGTATCTATTATGTTAACATTTAACTATCATATAGAAAAACTCATAATAATAGAACTTGCCATTAATTGTAAGAGAAAAACTAAGTACACTGTTCATCATATGAACAATTGGCCAACAAAATACATGTTTACATGCAATCCACAAGATTCTCACTAGAGTTAATCATTTAGGTATCGTATACCCATCGATCTAGTATGACCATCATGCTTTCTCTGCGCGAGAGGCTTTGTCAGTGGATCCGCAATATTCTCCTGAGTCGGCACTCTGCAAATGTTCACATCTCGTTCGACAATCTCACGAATAAGATGAAACCGCCGAAGTATGTGCTTGGAGCGCTGATGGGATCTAGGTTCCTTAGATTGTGCAATTGCACCATTGTTATCACAGTAGAGAACTACGGGACCAACAATGCTAGGAACTACATCAAGCTCGCCGATGAATTTCCTAATCCATACAGCCTCCTTCGCCGCATTAGCTGCGGCGATATACTCGGCCTCTGTTGTAGAATCAGCAACTGTCTCTTGCTTGGAACTCTTCCAGCTCACAGCTCCTCCATTCAGGCAAAACACAAAACCTGACTGAGACTTGGAGTCGTCTCTATCAGTTTGGAAGCTAGCATCCGTGTAACCACTTACAACGAGCTCTTCCACTCCACCATACACCAAGAACACATCCTTAGTCCTTCTCAAGTACTTCAGGACATTCTTGACTGCAATCCAGTGACACTCACCGGGGTCTGACTGATACCTGCTAGTCATGCTCAAAGCAAAGGAGACGTCGGGTCGAGTACATAACATCGCGTACATGATTGATCCAATTGTCGAAGCATATGGAATCAACTTCATGCGGTCCTTATCTTCACAAGACTTTGGACACTGGTCCTTAGAGAGATTCACACCATGAGACATGGGCAAAAATCCTTTCTTGGACTCAAGCATGTTGAATCGCTTCAACACCTTTTCGATGTACGTACTCTGTGTCAAACCCAACAACTTCTTCGATCTATCTCTATAGATCTTAATACCGAGTATGTAAGTCGCTTCACCCAAATCCTTCATTGAAAAGCAGTTCCCTAGGTTGTTATTAACAACTTTCAGGGTAGGAATGTCATTCCCAATCAACAGTATGTCATCTACATACAATATCAGGAAGACAACAATGCTCCCACTGATTCGCTTGTAAACACAAGGCTCATCTTCATTCTTGATGAAACCAAACTCTTTGATTTTCTCATCAAAATGAAGATTCCAACTTCGAGAGGCCTGTTTCAGTCCATAGATGGACTTATTCAGCTTGCATATTTTAGTGGCCTCATCTGGGGATACAAAACCCTCGGGTTGTGTCATATACACTTCCTCAAGGAGGTTTCCATTAAGGAAAGCCGTTTTGACATCCATCTGCCAGATCTCGTAGTCATAATACGCAGCAACAGCAAGCAATATCCTTATGGACTTTACCATGGCAACAGGGGAAAAGGTCTAATCATAGTCAATACCATGAATTTGCTTGAAACCCTTAGCCATCAGTCGCCCTTTGAATGTCTGTACATTCCCATCCATGTCGGTCTTCTTCTTGAAGACCCACTTGCACCCTATGGGTCGTACCCCTTCAGGTGGTTCCACCAAGTTCCAAACTTGGTTTGCATACATGGAGTCCATTTCGGATTTTATAGCCTCAAGCCATTTGTCGGAGTCCGGTCCATTCATAGCCTCTTGGTAGGTTGCTGGTTCATCATCATGATTCATAAGCAACACATTACCTATTTGAGATACAAGAAATCCATATCTCTCAGGCTCAAACCTCGGTCTACCAGATCTACGTAGGACTTGTGTTCCTTGAGCAGGTTCTCTAGCTACAACATCTTGTAGTCCTGTCTCAGAATCCAATTCCGGTTCATTCACTACATGTGGTTCTTGAACTTCTTCAAGCTCTACCTTTTCAGTCTTTCTTGATAAGAACTCTTTCTCCAAGAAGACACTAGTCCTTGCGACAAACACTTTGCCCTCAGACGGTAGGTAAAAGTAATACCCTTTCGTTTCCTTAGGATATCCCACCAGATAACATTTATCCGATTTGGGTTCCAGCTTGTCAGGCATTTGACGTCTCACGTATGCCTCACAGCCCCAAATTTTAATGAACGACATACTAAGACGCTTCCCAGTCCATATCTCATATGGTGTCTTCAGAACCGTTTTCGTTGGAGCGCGATTCAATGTCATTGCAGCAGTCTCTAAAGCAAAACCCCAAAAGGAAACAGGCAAGTCTGCATGACTCATCATCGAACGTACCATGTCTAACATAGTACGATTTCTCCTCTCAGACACACCATTATGTTGTGGTGTTCTAGGTGGAGTGAGCTGTGATACAATACCACACTCTTTCAGATGATCACGAAACTCATGACTCAGGTATTCGCCACCTCGATCAGATCGGAGTGCTTTAACCCTTTTACCCAACTGGTTTTCTACTTCATTCTTGAACTCTTTGAACTTTTCAAAGGTCTCGGATTTGCACTTCATAAGATACACATATCCGTATCTACTGAAATCATCAATAAATATAACAAAGTAGAAATACCCACCTCTAGCCATGGAACTCATGGGTCCGCATACATCACTATGTATAACACTCAAGAGATCCTCATCCCTCTCAGTATAACCAGTGAAAGGAGCTTTAGTCATCTTGCCTAACAAGCAAGATTCTCATCGCTCAAATGATTCATAATCAAATGAGTCCAAAAGTCCATCTCTATGGAGCTTGGATATGTGCTTCTCGTTGATATGACCCAAACGACAATGATAGAGAAATGTAGGGTTCGAGTCATTTGTTCTTAGTCTTTTATTATTTTCAACATTACAGATCAGATGGTCCAAGTTCAAAACATAAAGACCATTAAACAATTGGGCTACAGCATAACAAACATCATTCTTAAATATAGAACAACAGTTGTTCTTAATTATAAAAGAAAATCCAATCATGTCCAAACATGAAATAGATATAATGTTTCTAGTTATGGCCGGAACAAAATAACAATTATCTAGTTCTATTACAAGCCCACTGGGAAAAGAAAGACGGTAAACCCCTACGGCTACAACAGCAACTCTTGCTCCATTGCCGACGAGGAGGTCCACCTCCCCTCTACTCAGCAATCTTCTCCTTCCCAGTTTCTGCACATTTGTACAAATGTGAGAACCACATCCGGTATCCAATACCCAAGATGAAGGAGCAGAAATGTTTATCTCTATAACGTGAACATTTGAAGCGGAAGTCATACCTCCCTTCATTTTCTGCAGACCTTCAATGTATGAAGGACAGTTCCTCCTCCAATGACCAGCCTTGCCACAATGGTGGCATTTCCCTTACTTCACTGTGCTTTTCTTTTTCATCAGTGCAGAAGACTTGGGCTCAAGATATGACTTAGGTCCCACCTTTGTCTTCTTAGAGCCCTTGGCCTTGCCCTTGCCCTTATGCACCATCAGTATGGGGCTGGCAGGCTTGGCCTTCTTCATATTGATTTCGGCAGTTCTCAACATGCCTAGGAGTTCGGGCAGTCTCTTGTCTATTTCATTCATGTTGTAGTTCAAGACAAACTGCTCATAACTGTCCGACAACGATTGCAGGATCAGATCTGTGGCCAACTCTTGACCAAGAGGAAAACCCAGCCTTTCAAGGTTCTCTATATACCCAATCATCTTGAGTACGTGAGTCCCTACTGAGTCTCGAACTCCCATCTTGCACTAAAACAACGCTTTTGTGATGTCGAACCTCTCTTGACGAGCCTGCCCTTGAAACATTTTCTTGAGATGCTCGTCAATCTCCTTGCACCCCATGTTCTCATGTTGCTTCTGAAGCTCAGAGTTCATAGTGGCAAGCATAAGACATTCGACATCTAAAGCATCATCAGTATGCTTCTTATAAGCATCCTTCTCAGCACGGGAAGAGTTCCCGGTCGGCACCTCGGGGGCTTCTTCTTCCAAGACATAGAGCTTTCGCTCTTGCCTGAGAACAATTCTCAGGTTCCTGTACCAGTCCATGTAATTAGTCCCACTGAGCTTATCCTTCTCAAGGATGGCTCTCAGAGACAACGTGGAGTGTGAAATACTTGCCATGGAATTCTACAAGAGTTTATGCAGAATAAAATCAGTACCTAAACTTCAAATACAATTTATTTTAATTTGGACTTCAATTAAAACACTCCCACTATTTTATTTGAAATGATAGCCCTCACTAACAATTCAGAGAGTTCATGCGAGCTACTCTCTTAGTGGACAAGATCCGTATTTCACCAACACAATGAGTCAGCTTTGGCTTTCCTCTCACGATGCGGTTATTTAGGTAGGCAACGCTTGCCAATTGCATCCTCATGCAATTCTTGTATGGTTGGTGAATAACTCCTTACTCGCATCCATCATATGGTGTATGCCAAACCTATGCTCTAGGCACTCAACCTTTGAGGTCACCTAGTTAAGCTGGACCCGATGTCGACAGTGGGATGTCACAATTATCCGCTCGCACCGTTACCAAGATAGATTAATGCACCTTGCTTTGGCAAGCCCACACTTCATCGATCGAGGCAGGAATAGTGTCATCCATCGGAAGGCATCCGAACACTTAATATTTGATGAATGGATTTTGATTATAGGTTAACAGTTAACCATGATCAACATTTGATCAATGTGCACATCCAAAGAAAAACAATTTTTCTAAAACCACATGCATCCCTTATGTACACAACCTGACACCATCAACATTTTATAGAAGGAAGAGCTAAATCTGAACATCCGGAAACTTCCAAATCCTCAGATTTACATGCATTGGACAAAAGCAAAGACAACTCAACTTAAAGCAGTAGACAAGCTCATCTCTCTATGTTGGATTCAAAATCCAAAACAAACTCGAGGGATGGTTACTGCTAAGGAGACTACAACTTCTAACAATTAGAAATTTCCACGAAATCCCAGACGTTCTTGGCGGGGTACCAAGACTAAATCTAGACATTTAGAACACTTCTAAATCCCTAGGTTTACACGCACTGGAATAACAAAACTTCCAATACAACAATCATGGCCGAAACCTGGCTCTGATACCACTGTTGGGTTTCTCTATGAGGATGGCACAACACTTGTGCACGCAGCGAAAGAATAAAAACATCAAGAAAACCCAAAAGAGATGGGATCGGGCCATGATAGTTGAATCAAGATGTTAACATACAACTAGGCAAAAATTACCTCGGTGGCGTTGAGTCACAACTCAACGGAGATGCTCCAAGGTTCGACTTCTTGCTAGTGGCGAGTTCTACGTGGAATGATATCCACGTCTCTGCAGAAATCCACACGAGCGGGAGAACGCCGATTTTTCCGTCGCATGGATAATCGGGAAGGAGGATGACCGCACCTTGCTTTCCCACATACTGCTAGATCCGCGCCAGGGATAGCAACACCAGCGACGATCGCCGGAGAGGAGGAGGTCGACGGAGCGAGCACGACGGCGGCGGAACACTTCCGTCGGCGGCGGGATTCGGGATCGGCGGAACGAACGAAGAAATCGCGGAACACTTCCGTCGATTCGATCAGAACTATTGTTAGATAGATCCCGAAAAACCTTAAGTATCTATTTATACCAAAGGCATAAACAGACTTAGGAATATCGCTATCCGCAGACCACCCAGAAAATTAGGGTTCCAGAATCGACGAGAATCACCTAGCAGATTCGGTGAGAATCAGTCGGCGAGAATCACCTAGGATCGACGAGAATCACCTAGCAGATTCGGTGAGAATCAATCGGCGAGAATCACCTAGGATCGGCGAGAATCAGTCGGCGAGTATCATCTACGATCGAAGAGAATCAAAGTACAATACTCGACGATTCACGTCGATCGTCGACCTTGCGGTCGACGATACTCGTCGACCCGCGGTCGACGATACTCGTCGATTCACGTCGAACGTGAGTTGACGATACACGTCGATCGTCGACCTTGCGGTCGACGATACTCGTCGACCCGTCCTTCAAGGCAACATTTGCCCAACCCGATGATCCTTTAAGGCAACACTTTGCCCATAACCCCATTCAGGTCGGTGATTGGTAACCTTTACCAACACAGTCAATCATCCAACTTCTCCACATCTCTTATGTGCGACCCTGCAGGCTCATATCGCGTTGGCAGTGAGATTACATGTTTGACCACTTCTAGATCACCATGGTAACTCCAACACGTCGACCATACGACACGGCCTTGGACACGCCCGTGTCCTAGGCCGTGTGCCTTGTCTCAACACATCGTCGAGCGAAAAATGTCGACTCCCGTGCCGATCGTCGACACGGGCTCGACTCGCCCTGAGACACGCCCGTGTCTCAGGCCGTGTGCGCTGCTCGACGATCGTCGACTCCAAATTTCGTTGACACCGCGGCCAAATTGTCGACTCGAGCCTGACACGCCCTGGGACACGCCCGTGTCCCAGGCCGTGTGCCCCCTGCTAAATACCAGATTTGGCCCAAAACGCCTCCCGTCGCTCTTTTGAGTTTCGGGGCGTTACAGTGCTGCCGTCGGATGGACCCTTGTTCGGGTTTTCGGGGGAGAGGAAGGAAGTGGAGGGAGGAGTCGGCCTCCATGTCACCCTGGGGGGGGGGAGGGCAGTTCATTAACTGCAAGTTCATCATTGTGGATGCCCCCATCAGCTACAATGCCATCTTCGGGAGGCCCCTTAACAGCGCCTTCCGCTGCGTCCACTCATCTTTCCACCAATGCTTAAAGTTCAACGCTGAGGGGATTCAGGTCAGGGTCAGGGGGACCCCAAGGTGGCGCGGGAATGCTATGTCACTGCTGTGAACACCATCTCTTGGCAGAAGGGAGCAGAGGAGATGGGGCGAAGGATGGAGGAGGCTGAGCAGGAAGAAGGAAGGGAGGAGCTGGAGATGGAGAACTGCGTAGAGGAGGAGGCGGCAGGAGGAGACCTGAAGGAGGTGGCCGAAGTGATGACCGTAGAGGAAGAGATGGAGGTGGAGGTCCCCGTCCCAGAGGGGAGAGATGTTGAATAATGGGGGGAGCAGTCCAGGCTAGAGGCTTTGGAAGAGGTGGTGGAGCTGGAGGTCCGCACCCGTGAAGGCAGAGTGGAAAAGGTCCGTGTCAGTGGGGGGCTGACCCCGGAGGATCAAGGCAGGATGCTGGAGTGCATCCAGAAAAACGTGGACATCTTTGTATGGAGCGCCGCGGAGATGCCGGGGGTTGAAGCGGATGTGGCTTGCCACCGCCTCAACTTCGATCCGGGAACACGCCCCGTCCAACAGAAGAAGAGGTCCACTGCAGACAAGCTGGCAGAGCCCATCAGAGAGGAGGTGGAAAAGCTTCTCAAGGCCGGCTTCGTGTCCGAGATCCAATACCCCGGCTGGGTCTCCAATGTGGCCATGGTCAAAAAGGGAGACGACCGGTGGAGGATGTGTATCGATTTTTCTTTTCTTAATAAAACTTGTCCTAAGCACTGTTATCCTTTGCCTCAGATCGACGCGCTGGTTGACTCATCCGTTGATTTTTCTGTAATGAGTTTTCTAGATACTTTTTCAGGTTATCATAAAATCAGGATGTACCCCCCGAACATCAAGGATGTCTCGTTCATCACGGGGGATGGATGCTACTGTTACAAGATGATGCCCTTCGGGCTGAAGAACGCAGGGGAAACCTATCAGAAGATGATGGACAGGGTCTTCAAAGAACAGAAGGGGAGAAACTTGGAGGTGTACGTTGATGATCTTATGATCAAGAGTCAGGACGTGGACTCTCACCTCCAGGATCTAGAAGAGACCTTTTCCACCCTGCGCAGATACAAGATGCGGTTGAATCCCCTGAAATGTGTCTTCGAGGCTAGCAGGGGAAAGTTCTTGGGACACCTCCTCATCCCTGCAGGGGTCAAGCCGAATCCTGATAAGGTCAAGGCTATCTTGGAGTTGGGGTCGCCAAGGAACACCAAGGAGGTGTAGCGACTGAAAGGGAAGCTGGCAAGGTTGAGTAGGTTCCTCTCCCGGGCAGGGGAGAAGTGCTCCCCCTTCTTTAAAACACTAAGGGTCGGTCAAAGGTTTGAATGGACCAAGGAGTGCTAGGAGGCATTCCAAGCCCTCAAGATGCAGCTGACCCAGGATCCGCTGCTCCAAGGGCCCAAGGAGGGGGAAGACCTGTTTTTGTATCTCAGGGTCGTGGCAGAGGCCTTGAGCTCCGTCCTAGTTCGGGAGGAGGGGAAGAAGTAGCTCCCCATATATTATGTGAGTCGGGTCCTGAGGAAGTCCGAGCTCCGGTACCCGATTTTGGAGAAGTTGTCCTTCGCCCTGGTTATCTCAGCCCGGAGACTGCGACCATATTTCCAGGCACACTCAATCCGAGTTGTGACTGACCATCCTCTTCGCAACATCTTCGAGGGGTTGGAGCACTCTGGCAGGCTCGCCAAGTGGTCGGTGGAGTTGAGTGAGTTTGATGTTTCCTTTGTCCCCCGCCTCTCGATCAAAGCTCAAGCAATGGCCAACTTCATGGCTGATTATGTGATTGAGGTGGCGGAGGAAGAGCTCACTCGTCCGACTCCTTGGAAGGTGAAGGTGGATGGCGCCTCGGGGAGGCATTCCCTGGGAGTGGGGGTGAGATTGGAGAGCCCTCAGGGGACCAAGATCGAGCAAACGGTAGTGGTTCACTGTCCCATCACCAACAATCAAGACGAGTATGAGGCCATGATAGCAGGGCTGCGCCTGGCCAGGGAGCTGGGAGTGCTGGATGTGGAGGTGCTTACAGACTCCATGGTGGTAGCTTCCCAGATCAACGGTGAGTTTGAAGCAAGAGAGCCTACCCTGCGGATGTACTTATCCAAGGTAAAGGGGGTCATCGGCATGTTCCAGACTTTCTCCATCCAGCACGTGCCCCGGGAGGAAAATGAGCAGGTCGATCAGCTCGCAAAGCACGGTCCCCGGGTGGGGGGTACCATCACCGACCTGTTCCGCCCTTCCATCGAAGAAGGAGAGCTTATGGAGATAGATCAACGGCCTTCATGGATGGACCCAGTTATAACTTTCCTTTCCACGGGAGAGTATCCGGAGGGGGACGATAAGAAGAAGCTCAGGCATAAGTCGACGTACTACCTCCTCCAGGACGGGCAGCTGTATAGGAAGACACTCTCGGGGATGCTGGCTCATTGCATGGCCGAGGAGGAGGTACAAAGAATCCTGGAGGAAGTCCACTCCGGAGAGTGTGTGAGACACTCCGGGAGTCGGACCCTAGAAGGGAGGATTGTTAGGCAGGGGTACTTCTGGCCCACCCTGAGCCATGATGCAGCGGAGTTCACAAGAAGGTGCCACAAATGCCAGCTGTTTGCCCCCCTGCAGCTACACCCGGCCCAGCGACTCAAAAGTATCATGGCCCCTTGGCCCTTCGCCATTTGGGGAATGGATTTGGTTGGACCGTTCCCCCAGGCCAGCGGGCAGAGGAGATTCCTCCTAGTAATGATCGATTACTTCTCCAAGTGGTTGGAAGTGAAGGCGCTGGCCAAGGTGACCTCCCAGGTTATCAGAAACTTTGTCGGGTGGGAGATCATCTGCCGCTATGGGCTGCCCCAGGCCATTGTCATGGACAACGGGCCCCAGTTCGCCAGCGCGGAGTTCACTAGTTTTTGCGAGCAGCTTGGAATCGACCTCAGGTTCGCCTCGGTCCATGACCCCAGGAGCAACGTGCAGGTGGAGGCCGCGAACAAGATCATTGTCAACCTCCTGAAAAAGAAAGTGGAAAATCTGAAGGGAAGCTGGGTGGAGCAGCTCCCCGCGGTTCTTTGGGCCCTACGAACCACCCCCAACAAGGCTACCAGAGAGAGCCCCTTCAAACTCTCTCATGGGTGCGAGACTGTGCTCCCCGTAGAGTTTGAAGTCCCAACACCTCGAGTTGTTGCGGCCAAGGAAGGCAGGGTAGAATGGCAAGCTGAGAACGAGGAGGAGCTGAAGCTCACCCTTGACATGGTGGAGGAACTGCGGGATCTTTCCACCCTCCGGCAAGAAGAGGTTGTTTTGCGAATGAATAAGGAGTGATTGGCCGAACTCCTTTGAAAGCCGATGGTAGCCACAATACCACTGAATTTGTCAAACCATGCCCGAGGGCTCTGCTTTAGGCCATAAATGGCCTTCTTCAAATGACATACACGTGTCTCCCCCTGAGCAACATACCCAGGAGGTTGCTCCATATAGACGTCCTCCTGAAGATCGCCATAGAGAAAGGCATTCTTCACATCAAGCTGGGAAATGGCCCAAGCCCGGTTAACAGCCACAAAAAAGAGAACCCGGATGGTGCTGAGGCGAGCAACCTGAGAGAAGGTATCAAAGTAATCAACGCCGTAAGTCTGAGTGAAGCCCTTGGCCACCAGCCGGGCTTTGTAGCGATCCACAGTGCCGTCAGGGGCGAAACTTCACAACGAATACCCAGCGACAACCAACCACATCAGTGCCCACGAGAGGAGGAACCAGGGTCCAGGTACCTCGTTCAGTAAGAGTAGCCATCTCCTCATCCATGGCAGACTTCCAATGAGGGAGAGCAAGAGCCTCCTGGTAGGTACGAAGAGTAGAAGTAGCAGAGATAGCCAAGGCAAAACACCTGCGAGAAGGAGAAAGCTGATCATAGGAAACAACAGCCGTGAGCGGGTGTTGAGTACACGCCCGCACCCCTTTGCGAAGGGCAATGGGAACATCCAGGTCAACGGGAGCGTCGACGACGGGAGCGTCAGCGACCGGAGCGTCCGTGGCGGAGAAGGCTGGCCCGGGACTAGAGAGAGACGACAACAGAGAGGAGGGTGGAGGGGTGGGTGGGGAGACGGACTGGGAAGGAGTGGGTGGAGGAGGAGACGAAGGTGGGAAAACGTGGAGAGGTGTGGAAGGAACGGAGATATCAGAAGGAAGAGAAGAGGGAGGAGAGAAATAGGAAGCATTTTTGAAAAAAGTCACATCCGCGGAGACAAACTGCTTGCGGAGAAGGGGGTCAAAGCAGCAATAGCCTTTTTGAGTGGTAGAGTACCCCAAAAAGACACACTTGGTGGATCGGGGGGAAAGCTTGTCGCGGGTAGCGGAGGGAGCGTGAACAAAGGCCGTACAGCCAAAGACACGGAGAGGAAGAGGAAAAGGTTCCTGGTGGGGGTGGAGAATGGAGAAGGGAGTCTGGCCGTGGAGAACCGCGGAGGGAAGGCGATTGATGAGATAGCAGGCGAGGAGCACAGCGTAGCCCCAGTAGGAGCGAGGGACGTGCATCTGCGTCATGAGAGTACGCGCAACATCAAGCAGGTGACGGTTTTTACGCTCCGCCACCCCATTCTGCTGGGAGGTGTAAACACAAGTGGTTTGATGAAGGAGGCCATGTTGGTGAAAGAATGCAGAGAACTCATGAGTCAGATATTTTTTGGCATTATCAGAACGTAAGACTTTAATAGAAGTAGCAAATTGAGTCTTAATCATAAAGTAAAAGGATTGCCAAACAGAAAATAGTTCAGAGCGATCTTTTAACAGATACACCCAGGTACATCGAGAAAAATCATCGATAAAAGTGACAAAATAGGAACTGCCCCGACCAACTGTGAGGGTAGGAGCAGGACCCCATACATCAGAATGAATAAGATCAAAGATGCGAGAGGAGCTACGACCTTGCTTCGGTGGGAAGGAGGAGCGATGATGTTTGCCAAGCTGACACGCATCACAGTTGAGCGGAGAACTGGTAGGAGGTAAGTGGGGCAGAAGCTGGCGAATAAGTCGAGGAGGAGGATGTCCAAGACGAAGATGCCACTGAAGGAGATCGGTGGAGGAGGAGTAGGCGGATAGAGCGGAAACATCGTCGAGGAAGTAGAGGCCGCCTCTCTCAGTCCCAGTAGCAATCGTCCGCTGGGTCCTCGGGTCCTGAAAAGAACAAGTAGTGGGAGTGAATAAGACGGAGCACTGAAGTTGCCGGCATAAAGTAGTAACTGATAACAAATTGCACGGGAACTTCGGGACATAGAGGGTATCCTCCAAGCAAAGCGATGGGGTGAGTTGAACCATGCCCTTCCCATGAACCGGGGACGGGGAACCATCCGCCACACGAACCGGGGGTAAGCGGTCATGGGTCTCAAGACGGGAGAAGCAATGAGGGTTGCCCGTCATATGATTGGTGGCACCGGAGTCAATCAGCCATTTACCTTGGGTAACGACGTGGGCACTACCTGACGTCGTGGCCACAGAGGCAGACGGCCGAGAAGGAGCAGCAGGAGTAGTGGTGAGACCGGAGGTAGTCATAGAACCCGGCAAACAGAAGATGCCGCGCGAACAGAAGCGGTTAGAAAACAGAAGAAGCCGCGCGAACAGTAGCGGCTAGAAAGAGGTCAAAGGCACAGCGGGGAAGAGGTCGCGCGGACTGAAAAGGCCGAGCGAACAGAAGAGAGGAGAAGAGCAGGGGACCGCGACCAAGGTGCAGGTGAGATAGGAACAACCCGCACGGTCAGGCAGATCACAACAGCAAACCGCGAGTATAGAGACAAGCGGAAATGGGGAAAGCAGAAGCGGACAGGGAGAAGAAGTCCGCAGCGGGTAGAGACAAGGCCGCAACGACTAGGAAGTCGGAGAGGCAAGAAAGAACAAGGAGCGCGGCGACAAGGAAATAGGTCGCTGTGACGAATAGCAGTAGGAGAAGAGAGCCAAGAAGAAACAAGCCGCGCGAACAGGGCAGCGGACAGAAACAAGCCGCGCGAACAGGGCAGCGGACAGAAGCAAGCCGCACGAACAGGGCAGTGGACAGAAGAGAAGGCAAGTCGCGAAACAGGTCGCAGAAAGTGGAAAACAAGCCGCGAACAACAGAGAGCGCACAGAATCAGGAGGAAATGACCGTGTCCTCTGATACCATGTTAGAAAGTAGCGAAAAAGAGAGAACAAGCGGATAAACTTTTGAATAACTGAAATTTTATTATCCAAAAAAGATATCATTTACAAAGGTATGACCTCCCTTATATAGAATGGAGGAGATAAGAAAGAGAGTATACAAACAATGTGGGACTAAACATTTACAATACTGAGCGGCTAGAATAAAGGTGACCGCATAGGCCGCGCGGTTAGACAGATGGGTTAACCGCTCGGCAACTCCAGCAGGATAGAACAGGCCGCAATGGTAGACCGATAGACCGCCCGGTCTCCAGGCTTCAGAGTGAGATCGCCAGACCGATCGGTCAACAAACCGCTGGATCAAACCGCTAAGCCGCCCGGTCAACAAACCGCTGGATCAGACCGCTAAGCCGCCCAGTCAACAAACTGCTGGATCAGACCGCTAAGCCGCCCGGTCTAATACTTCAACAGAGGTGAAGAGATGGATGGCCAAGTACTTCGACAAGCACGTCAGAATCAAACAATTTGTGGAGGGGGACTTGGTGCTGAAGAAGGTGGATGCAGCGGGGAGATCAGCGACTATGGGGAAGCTCAATACCAGCTGGGAAGGCCAATTTATTGTAAAGGAAGCATTGAAATCAGGGGGGTATCGACTCCAAAATGTGGAGGGCGAGACCCTAAGTCTCACCTGGAGTGGTGACGACATAAAACGCTTATTCCCTTGAAACTTGTAAGTTGTACCTTGATTTTTAATGAAAGTTCTTTAATATGCCAATATTATCACCGTGAGCTTGCATGAAGAAGTGAAGCGAATTTGGACCTCGAGCAGATCCCGCTGTCAGTCTCTCACCTAACTGGCAGGGCTGAAAGTCACTCGATGGTGTTAGTAGTGGACCCCGAGTAGATCCCGCTGCCAGGCTCTCACCTAACTGGCAGGGCTGGAAGTCACTCGGTGTCATCCTTGCACCTCGAGCAGATCCCGCTGTCAGGCTCTCACCTAGCTAGCAGCGCTGGAAGTCACTCGATGGTGTTAGTAGTGGACCCCGAGCAGATCCCGCCGCAAGGCTCTCACCTAGCTGGCAGGGCTGGAAGTCACTCGGTGTCATCCTTGGACCTCGAGCAGATCTCGCTGTCAGGCTCTCACCTAGCTGGCAGGGCTGGAAGTCACTCGATGGTGTTAGTAGTGGACACCAAGCAGATCCCCCTGCTAGGATCTCACCTAGCTGGCAGGGCTGGAAGTCACTCGGTGTCATCCTTGGACCTCGAGCAGATCCCGCTGTCAGGCTCTCACCTAGCTGGCAGGGCTGGAAGTCACTCGATGGTGTTAGTAGTGGACCCCGAGCAGATCCCACTGCCAGGCTTTCACCTAGCTGGTAGGGCTGGAAGTCACTTGGTGTCATCCTTGGACCTCGAGCAGATCCCGCTGTCAGGCTCTCACCTAGCTGGCAGGGCTGGAAGTCACTCGATGGTGTTAGTAGTGGACCCCGAGCAGATCCCGCTGCCAGGCTCTCACCTAGATGGCAGGGCTGGAAGTCACTCAATGTCATCCTTGGACCTCGAGCAGATCCTGCTGTCAGGCTCTCACCTAGCTGGCAGGGCTGGAAGTCACTCGATGGTGTTAGTAGTGGACCCCGAGCAGATCCCGCTGCCAGGCTCTCACCTAGCTGGCAGGGCTGGAAGTCACTCGGTGTCATCCTTGCACCTCGAGCAGATCCCACTGTCAGGCTTTCACCTAGCTGGCATGGCTGGAAGTCACTCGATGGTGTTAGTAGTGGACCCCGAGCAGATCCCGCTGTCAGGCTCTCACTTAGCTGGCAGGGCTGGAAGTCACACGGTGTCATCCTTGGATCTCGAGCAGATCCCACTGTCAGGCACTCACCTAGCTGGCAGGGCTGGAAGTCACTCAATGGTGTTAGTAGTGGACCCCGAGCAGATCCCGCTGCCAGGCTCTCACTTAGCTGGCAGGGCTGGAAGTCACTCGGTGTCATCCTTGGATCTCGAGCAGATCCCGCTGCCAGGCTCTCACCTAGCTGGCAGGGCTGGAAGTCACTCGATGGTGTTAGTAGTGGACCCCAAGCAAATCCCGCTGCCAGGCTCTCACCTAGCTGGCAGGGCTGGAAGTCACTTGGTGTCATCCTTGGACCTCGAGGAGATCCCGCTGTCAGGCTCTCACCTAGCTGGCAGGGCTGGAAGTCACTCGATGGTGTTAGTAGTGGACCCCGAGCAGATCCCGCTGCCAGGCTCTCACCTAGCTGGCAGGGCTGGATGTCACTCGGTGTCATCCTTGGATCTCGAGCAGATCCCGCTGCCAGGCCCTCACCTAGCTGGCAGGGCCATACGTCACTCGTCGGGGAAAGACGTCGACACCTCGTCGGCTAATGGGGAGGCCTTGATGTGCAAAGCTAGGTCAGAAGTCGGCGAACCGGGTGTCCAAAGGACGAGAAGTTGGAGTCGCGAAGCTAACCAAAAAAGGGAAGAAAAGAACCCAAGCCGCATGCGAGAGGATCTGCTCGAAAGAATTCTGGTGGCTCAGGCGAGTGACGAACCGGCTCGCCTCTCCTGGTGAGCAAGTAATCACCTTAGCGAGTCCAGACTGCAAGGGCAGGTCGCCGCCAGCGAGGCAACCGACCGGGTCCCCGATGACTCCTGAGACGGATCTGTAGGTGTACAACCTCGTCGACGTAACGCGAGGCGAATGACTGCGAGTGCGGAAAGGGGAGGTTCACACCACACAATAACAACAAACATACATATAACACGATTGAAGAAACATTTGTAAGGGCAAGAGTAGACAAAAATCACAAAGTCATGACACTGTTCGCGACTACGTCTCAAACAACCAAAAATACACAGATATGCATATAACAGGCGAATCGCAAGGGGCGAGGGCGACGCGAGATCCTGGGCGGGAAGTCCTAGATGTGCTGGTAGGACTTATCCCCGGGGTCCGGCACGGGAAGGAACAACGCCGACACCACCTCGCTCGCCGAGAGTCCCGCGGCCTCACTCTTGAGGAGGTCCGCATGCCGCAGCATCTGCATTATGTACTTCGCAGCACTGGCGGCGTTCTTCTGCCTCAACACCTCCAGCTCGTAGTCGGAGTGATGTTCAAGCGGCCAGCTGCTATTGGCTAGCGGAGGGGCGACAACGGCAGGCTCTAGCTCGCGTACCCGCGCCTCCAGCACCAACTTGTTGTAACACCCCGAAGTTTTGGGTCAATTTGGGCCAATTTGGGTTCAGGCAAGGGTGACACGGCCTGGGACACGGGCGTGTCCCAGGGCGTGTCAGGACTGGGTTGTGTCGAGTTGTGAGGTCGACGAATTTTGCTCGACGATCGTCGAGTGTCGAGTTTCGAGTGAGGACACGGCCTGTGACACGGGCGTGTCACAGGGCGTGTCAGTGGTCGTCGAACTCAGCTCGACGTCTTATTCTAGGGCGTGTTTGCGGGACATGGGTGTGTCCAGGTGCACATGGCCATGAACACAGGCACCAGGCCGTGTGAAGTCTCGGGTTGTTTTGGGATTATTTTCGTTGATGCACACGGCCTCAGACACGGGCGTGTCTGAGGGCGTGTCATGGACACGGCACGTGACACGGGCGTGTCACACGGCCGTGTAGTGGCTGGATTGAGTCGGTTGACTGCCTCTTAAAGGGACACGACCTGTGACACGGGTGTGTCACAGGGCGTGTCAGGCCGTGTTCAAGCTTTTCTGGCCAAATCTGAGCCGTTTGTTTCCCTCTTCCTGGATCCAATGGTTGGGCTCTGTCCAGGTATTGTGAAGGCCGAGAAAAAGGGGATTTAATCCCTCTTTTCATCTTCTTCTTCTTCATGTTATTCCAAGAAAGGGAAGAAGAAAGGCCTAAGGCAAGAGGGAAGGGAGGAGTCTACCAGCTGCTGGAGGAGCTACGCAGTGCGGAGCGAAGATTCGAGAGCGGATTTGTGAAGGCAGAGCCGAGGCGGTGATTTCCATCCGGCTACTTCATGGCACCGAAGCGGTCTTCAAGGGTAACGATCTCCTTCTTGGACATCGAAGTCCTTCCTTTATGCATGTGCTTGGAATCCTCCACCAAGAGGTGGATATCCGTGAAGTGATTCCTTTGTTTAGTCTGCATTTAGAGCCGGAAATATGGAGTACGACATAGGCATGCTGTGTGAAGCCCATCTGGACCGGTAGTCTGGATTGGTGATGTTCATGGGTAAACCGAAGAAGACTCCGTGGATTTGATGAGATGCAAATGGATTTCTGTTGTGATGAATGCATGGTTGTGCTGCTGAATGTGAGGAGGCTTTGATGAAGCTCCTGGTTATAATATGATCAATTTGTAACACACCTGGGGAGCTCGAGATAAACCCGGCCTGTTACACCACTAGGGTGGGTTGATCTAATTAGGTAGGGATCGATTGGTGGCAATGCTTGGGGAGCCAAGTTAAACCCGGCTTGCTGCACCACATGGGTGGGTCGATCGGAATAGGAGGGGGGTCGATGGGTAGACATGCCTGGGGAGCTTGGATAAACCCGGCGTGCTACACCACATGGTGTGGGTCGACCTACTCTGGTTCTTTATTGGATGCTGTGAGGTTGTACCTCTGAGTGGTTTGGGCGGGATGTCGCCAGCTTGCGAGACTGGTGGACTAGGGCCGGTCAACCAGCAAGTTAAAACCTCAGATCGACGGTGTATGACTGGTGGATTCCAGTACGCCAAGAAGGTGCCCTGCGTGCACGGAGCGTCTGGTGGATTCCAGCGTTTGTGATGTAATGTATTTGCTAGCGGGATAAAGAAACTCATATATGCTTGATGATAGATGCTAGCACTGTATACAGGGAAGGAACCACTACCCCGGGCAGGGGGTAGGGTCGTTATAATGGGTCAGCCAAATGTTGACCGTTACTTTGTTTTCTGTGTTGGCTTGGATATGAAATTGCAGGTGTTGCGGCTGGAAATGATTAAGCGGAATGGCTAGCTTGCTGCTATAGGCCCTTGAAGGCCATGCGAAGAGTTGTGTTTGGATTTCATGTGTGGCCGGCCTGCGTGCCGATGTACGAAATTATTGCTGTGTAAAAGAGGAACCTGTAAGGCCATAAGGCTAGGGTGTGTGGGTTGTATACATTCCTAGTGTTGTTATATATAAATGTGGAATTTATGTATTGGTGGACATTCTGATTTGAGTTCATGCTAACATAAAAAGATGCTGCGCTAGAATGAAATGAGTTAAGGATACGCGTCGAGTTTGATTCCCACAAGTAATTTCTTCGCTTGTTTGTGATATATGGCGTGGGGCCCCGGCCGGACACACCGTTATATGTCATGTGACAGGTGGGGGTGTTACACTTGTCCTGGCCGAGGGCGACGATCTCGGCACCCATCCGGCTAGTCATCGCCGTATCCTGCGAAAAGAAAGAGGGTCAGAAGGAGGATTCGCGAAAGGAAACGACAACTAAAAGTAAGCACGGGCTAAAAGATATACCACCCCTCCCAAGTACTGAGCAAGTGTCTCCTCGGCCGTGTCGGCCCGCTTCCTCTGGAGATCCGTCTCCTCCTGAGCGAGTTTACGGGCCTCCTTCTTCTCATCCGCCAACTTCTTAAGAGAAGTGGCATTCCGCTCCAGCTGGGTGCAGCGCCGCCCAACCATGTGGGCCAGCTCCAGGCCGCGCAGTTGGGCCCGCGCGCTTTCGTGCACCAACACTCGCATCGCATCCTTGTCGTAGATAGCGGCGTCCTCTCGCGAGTAAAGGCCAAATGAGAAGTTATAGGCCTCCCCGCTGATGGTGTCTGCTCCAACCAACTCGGCAGCAGGGTCGAGACTACCGCGCGATTTGACTCTTTGTCCCATAACAGAAGCGGGATGCCGAGCTCGTCCAAGTATTTCTCGCCGTAGCCGAAATTGCGGTGCCCTCTCGGCACCGGCTTCGCGGCAGCATGCGCCTCGTCCGGCGGCCTAGAAGTGCCCGCTGCCCTGCCAGGGGTGTCGCTGGTCGAAGCGGCCAAAGGGGGGGGGGACCCTCGGCCGATTGATCCTCCGGGGCCTTGCCTTTTCTCTGGCTCGCAGCGAGTTGCTGCCCCGCGGTCTTTGCCATCTTGTGTCACAACCCGCATTTTCACCACATAAATAGCTTGTCAGAGTAATGGAAAATGCGCATCATGATGCCACGTCAGCAGGGGATAACTGCAGACGCTCAGGAAAAAACCTACTTAATCATGGAGAAAGATCCTTTAAGTTGGTTTAAGGAAAATCAGTTAAGTGCAACAGTTAGCCGTATCCCTCGGCTTAGTGGCTCATCTAGTCCACAAATCAAAATATATCATACGCTGCGGAAAATACTTGGTTAGATTAACTCAGACATCCTACATGAGCAAAACGTCCCAAAAGGACAACTCATGCTATGCAAGACTCTAAATTTATTATAGTAGGAAAAATAGTTTTTACGGCCGCTAAAAGTAACATGTTAGGGTTTCAAAATTATGCGATGCATGAAGTAATAGTAGTAGATTTTATAGTTGAAAATACCTAACATGCATTCCTAACATAAATCCTGCCAGAGAACAAGTAATCCACATTGACATATAGAAAACTAAGCAGCTAGCAAGTATCTAATAATCACAACACTATGGGCGTCAACAAACTGACACGAACCCACAAACAGAAAGTATGTCTGAACCAGTATAACAAAACAACTAGGAACTACCTCGCTATGACGAGGCAACAACCACGGCCCACACTGCCGTCCAGGAACTCCAAAACCAGCCCTGTTATCAGCTACTGCTCTGAACCTGAGTCATTCCAAAGACAGAACACCTCAGCAAGAAAGTACAAGCGGTGGCAGAAAGACAGGTCAAAATTAAACAAAGGTCAAAGGGGTACCAACCCAAAACCAAAAACACTGTAGTAAAGTACATAAGAAACAAGCATCAATGGAAAAAATGAGCATTTATGTAAATCATCACGTACAACGGGAAATTCACCAGACGCACGAGGCTAAAAGGTGACAACATGAATAAATTTTAAGGAAGAAATACAAATCCTTTATTAGGCACCTGTGGTAGACTTTACCCACAAACATGGGCGAGGTGGTCTGTAATGCCCTGAAAGTTATATTTGAGTCGGTCGCGTAAAAAGTTATTTTTGGTGCCTGTATAGGGGTACACGGCCTAGGACACGAGAGTGTCCAAGGCCGTGTCTGGCTGGTGATTTTTGGTCATTTTCATCCCGAGAAGGACATGGCTAGGAACACGGATAAATGACACGGGCGTGTCATTTGACACGGGCGTGTCATTTGACACGGGCGTGTGCCTACCTGTGTCAGTACCCGTGTTCAGTTTGGTCGTGTCTGTTGGCATGGCGGTTATGGGTAACATGCCCTGTTGGGTACATTGGTCAAATGTACCTGATTTGAAGAAGCCTCACCCAACTCAATGATATACATCATAATGTATTTGATGTATGTTTGAGTTACTTGTGCAGGTTAGGAATTCACTGGACTGAAGCTAAAACTTTCTAAGTCCATGTGTCGACACCCAGAGGGAAAGTGTCGACACTTGAGAAAGCTTGTGTCGACACCCAGACAAGCAGTGTCGACACTTGGAGTCATTGTGTCGACACCTGGCATGAAGAGTCGACACTAGACAGAAAGTGTCGACACAAGGAGCTGTGTCGACACTCAGTGAAGAAGAATGCAGAGAAGCAGTGTCGACACTTAGCAGAAGTGTCGACACCTAGAAGAGCTGTGTCTACACCAGAAAGTGTCGACACTTGGAGTTGTGTCGACACTCAGCAAAATTCTGCAGAGACTAAGTGCAAGTGTCGACACCCAGCACAATGTGTCGACACTTAACCAGAAGAGTCAACACTTGAAGTATGTGTCGACACTCAGCACAATGTGTCGACACACAACCAAAAGAGTCAACACTTGAAGTATGTGTCGACACTCAACACAATGTGTCGACACACAACCAGAAGAGTCAACACTTGAAGAAAGTGTCGAAACTCAGCACAATGTGTCGACACTCAGTTGAAGACTCAAAGAAAGTGTCGACACAAGGAGCTGTGTCGACACTTAGCAAAGAACAGAAATATCTACAAAAATATTCTAAGTACAAGTGTCGACACTAAGGGAATGCGTCGACACTCAGCTGAAGAATCTATATTGAAGACTTGTGTCGACACCAAGAAGCAGTGTCGACACTTGACAGTTTCAACACATGAAGATGTGTCGACACAAAGGAGATGTGTCGACACTTAGAAGAATTTAACAAGTTACAGAAGATCAAGTACTTGTGTCGACACTCAATTCCAAGTGTCGACACCTGAATAAGAATCTGTGTCGAGATATACAAGGAGTTGTGTCGACACCTTGTAGACTTGTGTCGACACTTACACAGCATGTGTCGACACTTGGTCTATAAGTGTCGACACTTAAGAACAGAAAGTCTCGACAATATCTGACAGTTAGAGAATTTCAAGAATTGACTGGATGACATGACAGCTGCCGTTCCAGCCGGTCTACAGCACTTGTCAGAGATGTCAGAAGTCAGTTATGAACCGGACCAGCCGGTTACCATGAAGAAGGCCTATAAATAGGCACAGACTGTTTACAGAAAATGTTGTTGTTGTTGTTAAGAGTTAACAGAAGAAGATTAAGTTCTGTTTGAGTTCAGATTAATCTAAGAGATTTGTTCAAGTGGTTGCTGATCAAGTTATCCAAGTGATACAAATCAAGAAGATCTTGCTGTCCAACGGCAGATCTAAGAAGTTGGAGAGAGAGAGCTCCAATCAAGAATTCAGTCTTTGGAACTAGGCTGAGAAGAAGAATTCAGAAGCATCTGGATCTTAAGAAGCAGAGGTCAAGGAACAACTGCAGAGGATTTAGACTTATTCAGTTCTACTCAAGAAGCTTTGAAGGAAGCTAAGTCAGTTTGGATCTATCTGAGTTCTTCCAAGAACTCAGCAAGAAACTCTCAACTCCTCTCTTATGTTCTGAGTTGTTGAGTTATTTGTTGTAATACTATTTTAACTTGTAGGATCTTTGGATCTGAGTGCATTGTAAGCCTAAATTTATAAAGGCTGAGGGTAGGGCTTGATAGCCTGAGTGTAGGAGTTGAAGAACTCTGAGTGTAGGCCTTGATTGGCTGAGTGTAGGCCTGGGTGGCTGAGTGTAGGCCTTTGTGGCTGAGTGTAGGCTTTGGAGAAAGCTGAGGTGTAAGGCTTTGGGCCTGAGGTGTAGGAACCTATTTGGGTTCTGAGACAGTGGAGAAGTTTGGCCGAATCTAGTACACTGCTAGATAGGCGAAGGGGGAAAGTGGATGTACCCAAAGATTGGGGAACCACTATAAATCACTGTGTGCTGTGCTGTGAATGTGCTGTGTATGTTTGATTATTGCTGATTGCTGTAATAGACTACTTAGAAATCTGTGATATAACTGTTTGGCTGCCAACAAAGTTAGAAAAGGATTAGGTCACCTATTCACCCCCCCCTCTAGGTGTTTAGGTACCATATCTTTCAAGTGGTATCAAAGCGAGGTTCCTCAAAACAAGGACTAACAGTCTAAGGAGATCCTGTTTGGCAGAAACAGTCTAGGTCAGAAAACAGCTTCAAGAAAATCAAGAACCATGGGTTCCTTTGAAAATCATAAAGAATTGGATTCCATGAAATTACCTATTTGCAGAAAGGAAATTTTTGGGATCTGGAAAGAGAGGGTAAGGCTATTCATGGAGGCCTCAGACCCTAGAATATACATCACAGTAAAGGAAGGGCCTTATGTGCCAATGAAGATCTCAGTATTGGATGCAAATCAGAGGACTCCAAAGGATTTCTCTGAGATGACCAAGGATGAAATTGTCCTAGCCACTATGGACAAGAGGGCACAAAACATAATAGTGAGTGCCATTGATGATGCAACTTTTCAAAACTTAATTCACTGTAAAACAGCAAAAGAAATGTGGGATACACTCATTGTCTATATGGAAGGTTCTGAAGAAGTTAGGCAAGATAGGAAGTCCTTGCTTAATCAAGAGTATGAGAGCTTTAGGCAAGGCAAGGGAGATAGCATCACTGAATGCTACAAGAAGTTCTATAGAATAGTTAATGAACTCATGTCTTATGGAAGAGAGTTCAGCAACTATGAACTAAATGACAAATTCCTAAGGTCCCTAACCAAAGATTGGGACACCAAGATCTGTGCCATAAGAGAAATGACAAAGTTGGGAGAAATTCCTCCCCCTACACTATTTGACAAGTTGTTGTCATATGAGATGCAGCTGACAGTGAGGAAAGAGGAGGAGAAATCAACAAGGACTGAGCACAAGGAAAGGACTGTTGCCTTCAAGACAGAAGTTCCCAGAAAATGCAGAACTAAGTCATCAACTCCACCTCCAGAGGTAGTTGAATCTGAGTTAGAAGGGTCTGTCAGTACAAAGTCTACAAGCAGTGAAAGTGATGAAGACTTTGCTGCCTTCACTAGACACTTTCAGAAATTCCTGAAAAAGAAACAGTGGAGGTCCAGACCATCTACTTACAAGGGAAAAGAAGTCTTGTATCAGGAGAAAAAGCCTTCTAAGAAGGACAGGAAGAAGACAAAGACAAGCAAGGCAACTGGATCAAAGATTGTGTGCTACTGCTGCAATAGACAGGGTCATGTCATTGCTGATTGTCCTGAGAAAAGAAAAGAATCCAGTGACAGGAAAAAGACTCACTTCAAAGGGAAGAAAGAGAAGTCTTTTGTTGTCAAGAATGAGAAGACTCTTTCAGATATTTCTTCTTCAGACACTGATACTGATGCTGAAGCCTACATAGGGCTATTTGCTGAAGAAGAAGAAGAAGATTTTATGCAGATCTTGGAGTCAATTTATGAACAAGAAGACTGCCAGTGCCAAGGACTGATGGCATTGACTGAGAGTACCAAAATCCTGGAGCAGCCAGGACCTAGTCAGGTACAAAGTCCAACTCTAAGTTCAGTTTCTTGTTCTAGTTCAGAATCAGATTCATCTTCATCAAATGATGGAAGTGTTTCTGAGTCTGAAGAAGATATTCATCAGCTCATAGATGAATATAAGGTGCTGTTACAGGCTTATAAGAACAAGCAAGTCCCTTGCCAAAAGTCAGGCAAAGGAAATTGCTGATCTAAAAGCTGCTGCAACAGACCTTGAGAAGCAGTATGATCAAAAACTGAATGAAGTAGCCAGGCTGAAACACATTACAGTGATTCAGATGGGTACTATTACATTTAAGAATGATCAAATTAAGAGACTGGAGACAAATCTTCAGAAAGAGAGAGAACTGGTTGCAAAGTTTTCAAAGCCTAAATCAGTTCTACCTTTGATTGATGATTTTATTCATCACAAAGGCAAGGCTGGACTGGGTTTTGTCAAACCTGCTAGGACTGTTCAGGATCAGTCCAAGTCCAAGGGCAAGGCCCAAACATTCAATAAGTCAGCTGCAGTTAAGACAGCAAAGTCTGTACCTAAGCAAAGGTACAATAAGTTTGAATGTTGGTGTTGTGGCAAGGTTGGCCACTTTGCCTTGGATTGTTGGCACAATGCAAGTGCCAAAGGGAGTAGCAAGCTACCTGGTGGAAAGCCAGTAGGTAGTCTTGTTAAGTTGCAAACTAACAGTCACCAAGGACCCAAGAAACCATTGGTTTCTAAGGTTCATTAATTTGTTTTGCAGGTAAGTCCAAGTGGCCATACCCCAACATGGTACTTGGATAGTGGATGTTCCAGACATATGACTGGAACAAGGGAACTACTGAAGGACTACATTCCAATCAAAAATGGTCCTAAAGTGACCTTTGGTGGTTCTGAAAAAGGAATCATCAAAGGGTTTGGTAACATTTCTTCAAACCTAGTTACCATTACTCAAGTGGCTTATGTTAAAGGGTTGAAACACAACCTTATAAGTATAAGTCAGTTAAGTGATGTAGGGTATGACATCTCATTTGTTAAAAATGGTTGTCATATCAAGAGGTCAAGTGATCAAGAGATAATTTTGACAGGATATAGGAAAAGAAATGTCTATTGTCTAGACATTATGATTGAGAACAATGGTTCTCCAGTTTGTCTTGTAGCTGATGAGACAATCTCTCATTGTGTCAAATGGCACAAGAGGCTTGCCCATCTTAACTACAAGACTATTAGCAAACTCTTTAGCAAAGAGTTAGTGAGGAATGGTCCTCAAGTTAAGTGTGTTAAAGATGGCATTTGCTCAGCTTGTCAAAAGGGCAAGCAGACTAAATCCACCTTTAGAAGCATAGATAACAAAGATGCTGTGAGATGTTTATACCTCTTGCATATGGATCTCTTTGGTCCAATGCCAGTTCACAGCTTAGGTAGGAAGGTCTATACCTTTGTAGTTGTTGATGACTACTCAAGGTTTTCCTGGGTGTTCTTCTTAAGGCAGAAATCTGAAACACCTAGTGTCTTCTACAGCTTTGTCAAGCAAATTCAGAATGAACTAAATAGTACTGTGGTCAAAATTAGAAGTGACCATGGTACTGAGTTTCAATCTGAAAGCATGACAAAACTATGTGAAGACTTTGGGATATTTCAAGAATTCTCTTCACCTAGAATACCTCAGCAAAATGGCATTGCTGAGAGGAAGAATAGAACCTTGATAGAGGCTGGTAGAACCCTACTTAGTGATACATCACTGCCTGAGTATTTCTGGGCTGAAGCAGTTAACACTGCATGCCATGTTATAAATAGGGCTACCATCACTAAAAGGCTAAACAAGACCCCCTATGAAGTTGTGAAAGGCAGGAAACCAAATCTATCTTATTTCAGGATCTTTGGTTGCAAATGCTTCATACTTAACAATGGGAAGTCTTACATAACTAAGTTTGCTGCCAAGTCCCAAGAGGGAATTTTTGTTGGGTACAACAATAATAGTAAGGCTTATAGAGTATACAACTTGACTACACAAGTTGTAGAGGAGACTGTGCATGTAGTTTTTGATGAGACAAAACTTATTAACAATGAGTTGTCTAGCAATGTATGCAGCCCCACAGGTTTGACAAAGAAATTGGACAAGCTTACTATAGAAGAGATGCCTACTGCAAGACAGCAAGTAGAAGACAATAGCAGTTGTCGAGGGGGAGAACTACATGTGCCAATAGCTGAAGAAATACAAGAAGTACAGCATGATGCAGATGCTGAAGAAGTTCAACCTGAAGCTAGGATGCCTCCAGCCCACAGGCATCTAAGAGATCATCCAGTAGAGCTGATTATTGGAGATCCAAGACAAGGAGTTCAGACAAGGAGCAGAAATCAGAATGCTGCAGTATATTCTAGTTTTCTGTCTCAAATAGAACCTAAGAAATTTGAAGAAGCTATACAAGATCCACAGTGGACTGAAGCTATGCAAGAAGAACTTAATCAGTTCAAAAGGTGCAAGGTTTGGGAACTGGTTCCTAAACCTAAAGACCACAATGTTATAGGAACTAAGTGGATCTACAGAAATAAGTTAGATGAACAAGGGGTCATCATTAAGAATAAAGCAAGACTGGTTGCTAAAGGATATAGGCAAGAAGAAGGTATTGATTTTGATCAAACCTTTGCCCCAGTAGCCAGACTGGAGGCCATAAGGATGTTCTTGGCCTATGCAACCTATCAAGGATTCAAGGTTTACCAGATGGATGTCAAGTCAGCATTCTTAAATGGTAATCTTAAGGAAGAAGTCTATGTGGAGCAGCCTTCAGGTTTTGTTGATCCAACTCAACCTCATTATGTCTATAGACTTAGGAAAGCATTGTATGGGTTAAAACAAGCTCCTAGAGCTTGGTATGAAACCCTATCTAGTTTCCTCATTGAGAACAAGTTCACAAGGGGGAAAATAGATAAGACTCTATTCCTTAGGGAATCTAGAGGCAAAGTCATACTTGTCCAAATATATGTAGATGACATTATATTTGGGTCTACTGAAAGTAGCCTTTGCAAAAAGTTTGCAAAGCTTATGCAAAGTCAATTTGAGATGAGTAGTATGAGAGAGCTAAAGTTTTTCTTGGGTCTCCAAGTTAAACAGACTGAAAGTGGCTTGTCCATATGTCAGTCCAAGTTCACCCTAGAACTCATAAGGAAATATGGTATGGATTCATCCAGTACCATGAAGACTCCTATGGGGTCAAGTATGTCTCTTAGCAAGGATGATGCAGGAAAACCTGTAGATGAAACCTTGTATAGAGGGATAGTTGGCTCCCTACTATACTTGACTGCAAGTAGGCCTGACATTATGTATGCTACATGTGTTTGTGCCAGGTATCAAGCCTGCCCTCAAGAGTCTCACTTGACTGCTGTCAAAAGAATATTGAGATATCTAAAGGGCACTCCCTATCTAGGCCTCTGGTACCCTAGGAATGGAGATTTTGATCTAACAGGTTATACAGATGCAGACTTTGCAGGATGCAAAGAGGATAGAAAGAGCACAACTGGAACCTGTCAATTCCTAGGTGGAAGAATAATTTCATGGAGCAGCAAAAAGCAGACTAGTGTGGCTATCTCCACAGCTGAGTCAGAATATGTAGCTGCAGGAAGTTGCTGTGCTCAACTTCTATGGATTCAACATCAGCTAGAGGACTATGGATTTCAGGTAAGTAGAACTCCACTTTACTGTGATTCTACAAGTGCTATTTCAATAGCTAACAACCCTGTATCTCATAGTAGAACAAAACATATTGAGATTAAATATCACTTTCTTAGGGAGCATGTAGAAAGAAATGATATTGCACTTGAATATGTTAAAACTGATAATCAGATAGCTGACATGTTTACTAAGCCCTTAGAAGAAGCTAAATTCAATAGATTCAAAATTGAACTAGGTATGATAAACTTAGACTAAGTTTACAGAATAGAAAATTGGCTAAGTAAAAAGGTGTCGACACATAGACAAGTCTATGTCGACACAGAATCAAAGTGTCGACACTTCAGGAAAAAGGTGTCGACACATCTAGGATGTTGGTGTCGACACTTCAGAATGTTAGTGTCGACACATGTCGAGTAGGTGTCGACACATCCAATGTGGTGTCGACACTTAAGTTTTACTCAGAATTTTCTAAGTAAAGTCTCGACTATTCGTCGAGTAGAGTGGTGTCGACACATAAACATGTGTCGACACATAATATCTGTTGACTAAACTTGTGTCGACACATGTGTGTCGAGACATTATAAGTCAGTGTCGACACTTATTGACAGTGTCGACACATTTTTAGTTATCCATCCCGCCTGTTCGACTTCAAATCAGAAAGGTATAAATAGGGTTTTGTCTTTGTTTGTCGACACGCTTTCAGAGTTTCGAGACCAAAACTGCTGTGTCGACATTTCTCTTTTCTACAGACAAATTCTCAAATCCTAATGGCTCCCAAGCTCGAGGAAAACGTCAACGAAGGCTACGAACTTGTGCGCGGCGCATTCGACGATGGCGATCAAGATATCAAGTCAGTGGTTACCCTAGTCAGCGATTCAGGACTAGAATACTTGGTTTCAGAACCAACCAAGATATGTAAGAAGTGCTTGAATTCCTTACTGGAGCAGCTGTGGATGACTCTGGATACAGAATCAAATCCAGAGTGCATGGAACCAAGGTCAAGGTATCACCCAAAAGTCTGAGAAAGGTACTTCAGCTACCTCAGACTCAAGAAGAAGAAGAAGTTTCTACATCCAAGACCAGGGAAGCTTTGGTCTGGTGTGGTCTTGATTCTAAGATGAAGATATGGTTCTGTATTTAACAGAAAAGGCATGAACAGTCAAGGAAAATTTCTGTCTAAAATTGTGGGAAAGGTCATTCTCAGTAAACCTGGAGGGCATGACAGGGTGTCAGCCTCAATGTTCAATATCATGACAAGAATCATCTTCACCCTAAAAACAGATTGGTCAATGGTCATCTATGAAAAGATCAAGGAAAGTCTGAAGAAGCCCAATCTGGGCCGAATTATAAGTCTCTGCCTGGCTGGTACAATACCAGAGGTAATGAGCACTGCTGCAGGTAGCAAGATCAATCATATGAGAAAAATGGATATGAGGATCTTGTCTAGGTGGGAAAGGGTGCTGTCAAAGGATATGCCTACCCCTGAGATGCAAGTTACTGAGAAAATCACACCTCCCAGGAAGAAGAGAAAAACTGCTGTTGTGGCCCAAGAGTCCTCAAGCAGTTCTGAAAGTGAAGAACAGGTGGTGTTCACACCTGATGAGCAAGAAGAGGAGACAGTAGTCAAGACCCCTGTTGATCAAGATGTTGCTGAGATCTAGGGGGAGCTGCCTCAAGCTAGCCCCATCCATAGGGATCACAGCTAGGGGGAGCTTCCAGTAGTAGAAGAAACCTCTACTCTGGACAGTGAGCAAGCCACCCTCATTATCCAAGAGGTACTCACTGACTTAAAAACTTTAGACTATATTATAGAAGATGCTAATTTGTTTGATGTTCATCAGCAAACTCAGCTAGACAAACCAGTTCCAGATATTGTTTTAGAAGACAAATCTGCTGAACAAGAAGTGGTACCTGAGTCAGTGGATGAAGAACAAAGACTATCTCCAGCTCCATCCCCTCATGAATATACTATGGAAGATTTGTTTCTGAATTTAGATCAAGAGGACTTTGACATGGATAAGGTTGCTGCTGCTGAAGAGAAGGGTGCTGCTGCTGAGGGGGAGCACATGACAGTTCTGGAAGAGCCTTTAAGGCTTTACACTGAGAAGGCACTAGATGTGCAAGCTGAAAAACCACAAAGCCCTAAGGATAGGGTTGAGATTGCCAGCACCTCTGCCTCTGAAGATGAGGAGAGTGCTAGGGCTAAGAAGAAGAAATTGTTTGTATTCAAAAGAAGGAGTCAGAGCTACAAGAAGGCTCTACAAACTGTTGCTCAACAATCCTTAGTCACACAAGCTCCATCACCTGATTACAGTGCCTTAATGGTAGCCATGCAGATCAAAATGGATGAACAAAGGAAAGCCATAGAGGCTTATGTTGATGCAGGGCACAGATCATTACAGTTTGATCTTGCTCAAGATATAAAATCTATAAGGTTTGAGATGAATCTCAACAAGAAATAGATGAATGAATGCTTCCACAAGGGTGGAAATGCTGTGGTGTTTCTGGCTACACACCAAGAGAAAATAAAAGTACAAGTAGATGATATAACATTGAAGCAAGGCTATGTGCTGGAAAATCAATTAAGGATGAATGATAATTTGACTGCATCCCACAATGCTATAGTCACTGAATTGAAGAATAAGACTGCTGAATCTTCTACATCTGCTGATGTTAAGGCTGGATTTGACAAAGTTTTCCAAGAAGAAATCCAAGCTGTAAAGACTGCAATACAGGATTCCCAGAAAGCCATCTCAGAACAGCTTACAAAGCTTAAACCCTACTTTAAGGATGGAATCAGGTATTTGGATAGTCAGATTAGATTCCAAAAGGATGATGTAAGAGACCATGTGTCCCAAGAAGTCATAAAGGGGGAGAGAGTATTAGTCAAGGCTAGCTCTGATCATGCCAAATGGATATCTAACTCCATCAGAGCTACCCTAGGCTATCCTCCACTCTGTGATGATGATAATGTTGCTGAATCAGGGATTCAAAGTGCATATCTTGGAGGTGAGAAACCAGAGGTAGCTCAAGTGATTTATCCACCTCCAGATTTTGAAATGGTTCATGCAGATGTAAGCACAATGTATAGTCCAACTACAGGGAAGTCCAATGTTGTTCTGGAAAAGGTTGTTCAACCTATCTCTGCAGCTGTGCAAGAGGCATTAGAGAAAGAAGAAGAGACAAGGCTGTCAAAGAAGAGGTTTAGGGAACTAGCAGAACAAAAGCCAGATTTTGAATAGTGGAGCCCTACCTCTAGAAATATAATTCTTACTGCCTGGAAAGCTGCCAAAGACAACATGAATGACAGGAACAAGTGGTTCTCAGAAGCAGAATGGAGGAAGCATGAGATCAGGCAGGAAGCCATTGTCCAGTACAGAAGAAAGGCTAAGTTAGGAAAGCTACCTCCTACTGCAGTGGAGCCTAGCAAGTACTTTCCTAAGCCCTATCATTATTTTGAGAGGCAGAAAATCAAGGCTGAAGAACTCAAGAAGAAAGATCTCAAAGGAAAGAAGCCTGCTGATACTGAGCCTGCTGCTGCTGTCAAAGCTAAAGTCCAACCTGGCAAAGGAATTGTTATTAAAGAACCTGACCAGAACTAGACTAAGAATAGACTTGAAGAATGTTGTAATCTTTTTACATATAAACATTTTTGTAAATCATTGAAAATGTATTTGAAAAATGTTAGAACAATATATGATAAATATATTTCATGATTGTTCAGAAGAATGTGTCTATTTCTTGTTTGTTCTGCAATGATAAATGTGTATACATGTGTGCATTATTACATGTTTAAGTTTACCCTGTTGTAATATACCTGCTTTACATCATTTTATAATTTTTAATTATGAGTGGTGTATATCATTGACTAAGGGTTATGACTTCTCCAAATAGGGGGAGATTGTTGGGTACATTGGTCAAATGTACCTGATTTGAAGAAGCCTCACCCAACTCAATGATATACATCATAATGTATTTGATGTATGTTTGAGTTACTTGTGCAGGTAAGGAATTCACTGGACTGAAGCTAAAACTTTCTAAGTCCATGTGTCGACACCCAGAGGGAAAGTGTCGACACTTGAGAAAGCTTGTATCGACACCCAGACAAGCAGTGTCGACACTTGGAGTCATTGTGTCGACACCTGGCATGAAGAGTCGACACTAGACAGAAAGTGTCGACACAAGGAGCTGTGTCGACACTCAGTGAAGAAGAATGCAGAGAAGCAGTGTCGACACTTAGCAGAAGTGTCGACACCTAGAAGAGCTGTGTCTACACCAGAAAGTGTCGACACTTGGAGTTGTGTCGACACTCAGCAAAATTCTGCAGAGACTAAGTGCAAGTGTCGACACCCAGCACAATGTGTCGACACTTAACCAGAAGAGTCAACACTTGAAGTATGTGTCGACACTCAGCACAATGTGTCGACACACAACCAAAAGAGTCAACACTTGAAGTATGTGTCGACACTCAACACAATGTGTCGACACACAACCAGAAGAGTCAACACTTGAAGAAAGTGTCGACACTCAGCACAATGTGTCGACACTCAGTTGAAGACTCAAAGAAAGTGTCCACACAAGGAGCTGTGTCGACACTTAGCAAAGAACAGAAATATCTACAAAAATATTCTAAGTACAAGTGTCGACACTAAGGGAATGTGTCGACACTCAGCTGAAGAATCTATATTGAAGACTTGTGTCGACACCAAGAAGCAGTGTCGACACTTGACAGTTTCAACACATGAAGATGTGTCGATACAAAGGAGATGTGTCGACACTTAGAAGAATTTAACAAGTTACAGAAGATCAAGTACTTGTGTCGACACTCAATTCCAAGTGTCGACACCTGAATAAGAATCTGTGTCGAGACATACAAGGAGTTGTGTCGACACCTTGTAGACTTGTGTCGACACTTACACAGCATGTGTCGACACTTGGTCTATAAGTGTCGACACTTAAGAACAGAAAGTCTCGACACTATCTGACAGTTAGAGAATTTCAAGAATTGACTGGATGACATGACAGTTGCCGTTCCAGCCGGTCTACAGCACTTGTCAGAGATGTCAGAAGTCAGTTATGAACCGGACCAGCCGGTTACCATGAAGAAGGCCTATAAATAGGCACAGACTGTTTACAGAAAATGTTGTTGTTGTTGTTAAGAGTTAACAGAAGAAGATTAAGTTCTGATTGAGTTCAGATTAATCTAAGAGATTTGTTCAAGTGGTTGCTGATCAAGTTATCCAAGTGATACAAATCAAGAAGATCTTGCTGTCCAACGGCAGATCTAAGAAGTTGGAGAGAGAGCTCCAATCAAGAATTTAGTCTTTGGAACTAGGCTGAGAAGAAGAATTCAGAAGCATCTGGATCTTAAGAAGCAGAGGTCAAGGAACAACTGCAGAGGATTCAGACTTATTCAGTTCTACTCAAGAAGCTTTGAAGGAAGCTAAGTCAGTTTGGATCTATCTGAGTTCTTCCAAGAACTCAGCAAGAAACTCTCAACTCCTCTCTTATGTTCTGAGTTGTTGAGTTATTTGTTGTAATACTATTTTAACTTGTAGGATCTTTGGATCTGAGTGCATTGTAAGCCTAAATTTATAAAGGCTGAGGGTAGGGCTTGATAGCCTGAGTGTAGGAGTTGAAGAACTCTGAGTGTAGGCCTTGATTGGCTGAGTGTAGGCCTGGGTGGCTGAGTGTAGGCCTTTGTGGCTGAGTGTAGGCTTTGGAGAAAGCTGAGGTGTAAGGCTTTGGGCCTGAGGTGTAGGAACCTATTTGGGTTCTGAGACAGTGGAGAAGTTTGGCCGAATCTAGTACACTGCTAGATAGGCGAAGGGGGAAAGTGGATGTACCCAAAGATTGGGGAACCACTATAAATCACTGTGTGCTGTGCTGTGAATGTGCTGTGTATGTTTGATTATTGCTGATTGCTGTAATAGACTACTTAGAAATCTGTGATATAACTGTTTGGCTGCCAACAAAGTTAGAAAAGGATTAGGTCACCTATTCACCCCCCTCTAGGTGTTTAGGTACCATATCTTTCATGCCCCCGGACATGGGCGTGTCGAGAGACCCGACACGGGCGTGTCAGGTGAGACACGAGCGTGTCTTTGCCCGTGTGTCTTTCCTTCATTCGACGATCATGCCTGGATCGAGGCACAGGGCCGTGGACACGGTCGTGTGCCAAGCCGTGTTCGACCCAGGTTTGGAGATTTTTGAGCGGATCTGAGCCGTTCATTTTCTCTAAATAGGATCCAACGGCCCAGATGGTTTACTGCTCTGTTAAGGCCATCCTTCATTTCTCTCCAACCATTCTCTCTCTCAAGGAGTTGGAAAGAGGAGGAAGAAGGAAGGGATTCCGGCCGCCGGTGGAGCATCGGAGCACCGTTTAGAGATCTGAGAGCGGATCCGTGGAGGAAAGTTCGTTGCGAAGACTTCCATCCGTGTAGTTTTTCCTTGGCGCCAAAGCGGACTACAAGGGTAAAGATTCTCTACTTGAGCATGTGAAGCTCTTTCTTTCTGCAAAGGGAATCTCGCTCCCGCGAGTGTGCGGTGAGTGCGCGGTGTTCCTTGGGGTTGATGTGAATAGTCCCTCTTATTTTGCATATAGAGTCCGAAACCGAAGTACGGCATAGACATTGTGTGTGAAGCCTACCCGGACGTGTATTGTCTGAATCAGTGATGTTGTATTTGATATGTTTTGCCAGAGAAGACTCCGTGCTTCGGGTTTTCGGGTTTCTACGCGGTAGATTGCAGCAAGGATCCTTGGAGGTTAGCTCCAAGGCGCACCCGGAAAACTGAGCGGAATCGTTGTTCTGCTAACTTGGCGGTCAGGGAACCGACCTTGAACATAACTGGGTTATGTGATTGTTTGGAAATTTTGGGATCCGAGAGAAGCTTGGTCCACATGTAGGACTTAAATTGACTAGGCGGCGTGAGCAATGGACAAGTAGAATCGGACCTGGGCTATGTGGTTCGGTGCGAGAGACTCGAAAAGGGGACTGGCCGTTGGCATAGTCGGGAGCCTTAGACGGTGGTCAGAAAGGCTAAATGCTCACATGGTTGCCATCTTTGGGATGGTGGTGAAGACGCTGAAGTGTTAGGATTCACCGTTAATGTGCCCTGAGTGCACGAGGTGTTTGGCAATGCGAGCCTACACCTGTGGCGTAGTATAGTTGCACTTTATTGTTTTACTGGACTAATGTTATGCAGGGAAAGAGCACCGCCGTCCAGAGTAAGGGGCGGGGTCGTTATAATTTGGTCGGCTTTTGTCTGACCATTGCTTTGTGTGCCACCGTGCAGTGGAATTGTGCTTGCAGGTGCTGCAGAGCCGAGTACCAAATAGCGGGCTGGAGCCCATGTTGCTGTGCTGGCCCTTGAAGGCCAAAGCGAATAGTTGTACTTTACTTTTGTCATGTGTGGCCGGCCTGCGTGCCGATGTATGGAAAACACTATTGTAAGGCCATAAGGCCATGTACCCTTTTCAATGTATTTGGTTTTCATTCCAGTAGTGTGGTTGTGGACATTCATGTTTTATGGATTCAAGTTTTGGGTTCTTTCAACTTTAAAAGCTTCCGCTAGAATGCTCTGTGTAGGACGAGTAGTTTTAATTGGATAGTTTGAATACTCTTATGTAACCCTTCCGACTGTCTGTGGTATATGGCGTCGTGTTCCAGCTGGACCTTCTGTTATATGCCATGTGACGGATGAGGGTGTTACAATTTGGTATCAGACTTCTGGTTACAGTCAGGCTTAAATGAATTCGTGGGCGAATTCTTTTAAGGGGTGGTGATCACATGTGTGCGTCATCGTTATAACATTAAAACGAACCCATGAATGTCCACTTAGGAATGAAAAATACACTTGTTTTGTGGAATCTGAGTGTTCCAATGATTGCTTTTAGCAATTTGTTTGTCGTCTAATCATGTGTCTTTGCTACTATAGACAGCTAGGAGCGGTGCTGGTCAATCAGAGCATCCGCAATCGGCGGAAAGTAGTGCACCGAGAGACATGCCTACTACTCCTCCTTCAGTGGAAACCATCAGGATGGTGGCTAAAGCCGTATTTGCGATGATAAATGCCCAACCTGCAGGGCAAATGCATCGCGCACCTCCTGCGAATGAGCAAGAATCGGTTAGGGAAGCAGAGCCGAGAGTGGTGGAGCGCGCAGCAGTCGATCTGGTAGAGCCGAGGAGAGCTATAGAGAAGCAGCTAAAGCATGTAATGGGCTTTAATCCTTCGAGGTTCGATGGGGTTGGAACGCCAGCTCAAGCTGAAGACTGGCTCTCTTCGATAAAGAGGGTGTTGACAGCCACGTTAACTGAGGAGTGACAGAAGACCACCATAGCGACTTTTCTTTTGGTGGGTGAAGCGAGGATGTGGTGGGATGAATTGGAGTTTCATCTTTTAGTGGGTAGGCAGCTTGCCGGTGTGCCTATGGAGGAATTTTCAAGATTATTCCTAGCTATATTTGTACCCTCTGCTCAGAAGCTTGAGATGGAGAACCAATTTTTTGGGTTGACTCAGGGAGCCAGAAACATGGACGAGTATCTACATGAGTTTACACGGTTGGGTCGTTATACTGGTGCTACATTTATGGAAGAAGAGAGGAAGACCAACCGATTCTATGAGGGTCTACGTGGCAACCTACAGTTACTACTTGCTGGGCCTAAGGCGCAAGGCTTCCTAGCCTTGGTTAATTCGGCCCATTAGTTGGAGAAGGTCGTTAAGAAAGTTCAAGAGAAGAAGGACCCAGGAGAAAAGAAGTCCGAGTTCAAGGTGCCAAATGCCAAGTCAAGTTTTCGCAGGTGGAACAAGAAACAGAGGACTTCGAACTCAGCCCCTCAGTCTGGTGCGTCGGGGGCAACTACAAGTCGAGTCCCAGGAGCTTGCTACAACTGTGGGAAGATGGGGCATTTTGCTCGTGAGTGTTGGAGCGGACGTTCAAAGTCCGAGAGGAAGCCTGGAGCGACTTATGATGAGAAAGGGAAGGCGGTGGAGTCAACCACGTCCCACCATGCTCCAGCCCAACCTAGAGTCTACAACCTTGGCTTGCAAGAGGCCATAAAGCAAGCGGATGTGGTGACAGGCTTTGTGTTGATCATTGAGTTTCCGACAAGAGCCTTGTTTGATACGGGAGCATTGCATTCCTTCTTGTCCGAAAAATTCATATCGCGCATTGGGGTTCCGTCCTCGATGGCAAAAGACAAGTTGGATGTGTTGTTGCCCAATGGGTGCTCAATGCGCGCTGATAGGATCTGCGTAGTGAAGATTCAGATTGGAGACCAGGAGTTTGATTTGCAAGCGTCGCTTTTGCCGTTGGCAGAGTACTACGTAATCTTCGGTATGGATTGACTCTCGGAGCAGGGTGCATGCATTGATTGCAACCGTAAGGAAGTTAAGTTGGGTCTGAACACTGATCAGGAGACTACTTTTGCGGGCATGAAGGGGTCGGGTAAGATTTTGATGTTGGCCCTTCAGGTGATTAAGGCAGTTCGGTCTGGGGTAAAGCTGTTTGTCACATTAGTGCATACTTCGACGCCTAAGACAAGTCTTGACAGTATTCCAGTCGTGTCCGAGTATCCTGATGTGTTCCCAAATGATCTCCCAAGATCCCCTCCTCAGCGGGAGATTGATTTTACCATTGAGCCTGGTACCTAGGTGCCAAATCGGTGTCACGCTTCTCCATATCGGATAGTGCCAAGAGAGACGACAGAATTGAAAGTGCAACTGCAGGAGTTGTTGGAGTAAGGTTATGTGCGTCCAAGTTCGTCGCCTTGGCGCGCACCAGTTCTCTTTGTTAAGAAGAAGGATGGGAGCTTGCGACTCTGCATTGACTACCGGGAATTGAACAAGCTTACGGATAAAAACAAATATCCAATTCCCAGGATTGACAATCTATTTGATCAGTTGGTTGGGTCAACGGTATATTCGAAGTTAGATCTGAAATCCGGTTACTACCAGTTGAGGATAAGGGAGAGCGACATCCCAAAGATAGCATTCAGTACGCGGTTTGGGCATTATGAGTTCACGGTCATGCCATTTGGTTTGACCAATGCGCCATCCGTGTTCATGGATCTGATGAACAGGACGTTCAGAGAGTACCTGGATCGCTTCGTGATAGTATTTATCAACCATATCTTGGTATAATCGCGGTGTGAGGAGGATCATTACAAGCATCTACATATGGTGTTGGAGATGTTGAGGAGTAATCAGATGTATGCTAAGTTCTCCAAGTGTGAATTCTGGTTATTCTCGATAGCGTTCCTTGGTCATGTTGTCAGTGGAGAAGGGATAGCTGTGGATCCGACGAAGATAGTGGCAAGATGGGAGTGGCCTACTTTGACTACAGTGGCGGAAGTCCGGAGCTTTCTGGGGCTTGCCGGCTACTATAGGCGCTTCGTAGAGAACTTTTCACGGATAACACTTCCACTCACGATGTTGACAAGGAAGGATCAAAAGTTTGTGTGGTCGCTGGAGTGCGAGCAGGCTTGTGAAGAATTGAAGAGGCGGTTAACCACGACACCTATTTTATGTTCGCCAAGTGGAACTGAAGGGTGCGAGATCTATAGTGATGCTTCGGGTAGTGGTTTGGGTTGTGTCCTGATACAGCATGGGAGAGTGATAGCCTATGGTTCACGACAACTGAAGGCTCACGAGAGAAATTATCCGGTCCACGACTTAGAATTAGCGGCCGTGATATTTGCTTTAAAGCTTTGGAGGCATTATCGGTACGGTGTGAAGGTTGATATTTACAGCGATCATAATAGCCTGAAGTACTTGTTAGATCAGAAGGATCTGAACATGAGGCAGCGGAGGTGGATGGAGTTCTTAGGGGACTACACCTTCAAGATACATTATATGCCTGGGAAGGGAAATGCAGTGGCAGATATGTTGAGTCGCAGGACTCCGGCACAGGCCAACTGGTTATGGGTACATGATGAGAGATTGGTCCATGAGTTGGAGGCTTTGGAGATATCTTGCGTCGACAAGCAGTCTAGTGCTGAGGCGAAACTGTTTTGGACAGAGGTGCAGTGTGACCTAGCTGATAGAGTTCTGCGGGCTTTGGTTCAGGATAACAGCATGAAGCAGATCTTGGATGAATCTTTGGATGGGTGAAATTCCCAGTTTTTTGTTGAAGATGGGTTGCTAAGGAAGGACGACCGCCTATGCGTTCCTAGTGCGAATAATCTTCGGGAGGAATTGATGTATGAGGCTCATCATACCAAGTACTCAATCCACCCGGGAAGCACGAAGATGTATAGAGACATGAAGAAATTATTCTGTTGGCCAGGATTGAAGAAGGATGTAGCAATTTATGTGGCCAAGTGCCGTACTTGCGCATTGGTAAAGGCGGAATGCCAGAAGCCCGGAGGTTTCTTGAAGTCCCTACCTATCCCAGAATGGAAATTCGATGACATATCTATGGTTTTTGTGCATGGTTTGCCGAAATCGCAGAAGGGAAACAACGCCATTTGGGTGGTCGTAGATAGGTTGACAAAGGTGTCGCACTTTATTCCGGTCAGGAAGGAAGATCCGGTGGAAACGTTAGCCAAACTCTATGTGGAGAATATTGTACGATTGCATGGTGTGCCCAGCAGTATTGTTGGTGACCGAGATGGACGCTTTACGTCGAAGGAATGGAGGCTGGTGCATAGTATGTTGGGAACTAAGCTGAGTTTCAGCACAGCCTTCACTCGCAGATAGATGGTCAGACCGATAGGGTCAACATGACTATGGAGGACATGCTTCGCATGTGCGTCCTAGATTTCAGAAAGCATTGGGAGGATCACCTATATATGGTGGAGTTTGCGTACAACAACAGCTTTCAGGCGAGTATTGGAATGAAGCCTTTCGAGGCCTTGTACGGGAGGAAGTGTCGTACGCCGTTGTTTTGGTTGGAGACGGGCGAGTCGAAGCTTTACAAACGTCAAGCAGTGGAAGATGCCACCTCAGTAATACAGACAATTCAAGAACGGTTGAAGATCGCCCAGGACAGACAGTCAAAGTACCACAACGCCAAACATAGGAATGTGGAGTTCAATGTTGGCGACTCGGTGTACTTAAAAATTAAGCCATTCAAGGGGTGTCTCGCGGGTTCGACGCTTGAAGAAGTTGAGTCCGAGATACCTTGGACCATTTGAAATTCTGGAGCGTGTTGGCGAGGCGGCGTATAGATTGAAGCTGTCGGCGGAATTGAGTGGGCTACATGACGAGTTCCACGTGTCGGTGTTGCGTAAGGCAGTGCAAGAGCCTTCGCAGATCATTGTGGACAAACAAGTACCGGTTGATTATGAGTTGACAACAAGGGTTAAGCCAGTACGTATTGAAGATGTTGCAGTCAAGCGACTCCGCAACAAGGAGGTCCAAATGGTTAAAGTCCGTTGGGATAATTGCGGACGTGAGGAGCTTTCATGGGAGCGAGAGCAAGCTATGTTGGAGGAATATCCCGAGTTATTCCACTCAGGTAACTTTTATATTTGTGTACCTTTACTTAATTTCGGGACAAAATTCCTTAAGTGAGGGAGATTTGTAACGCCCCGAAAGTTGTATTTGAGTCGGTCGCGTAAAAAGAGATTTTTGGTGCCTGTATAGGGGTACACGGCGTAGGACACGGGCGTGTCCAAGGCCATGTCTGGCTGGTGATTTTTGGTCGTTTTCATCCCGATAAGGACACAGCCAGGAATACGGCTAAATGACACAGACATGTCATTTGACACGGGCGTGTGCCTACCCGTTTCAGTACCCGTGTTCAGTTGGGTCGTGTCAGTTGGCGTGGCGGTTATGGGTAACACGCCCCCAGACACGGGCGTGTCGAGAGACCGGACACGGGCGTGTCAGGTAAGACACGGGCGTGTCTTTGCCCATGTGTGTCTTTCCTTCGTTCAACGATCGTGCCTGGATCGAGGCACATGGCCGGGGATACGGCCGTGTGCCAAGCCGTGTTCGGCCCAGGTTTGGAGATTTTTGAGCGGATCTGAGCCGTTCTTTTTCTCTAAATAGGATCCAACAGCCTAGATGGTTTCCTGCTCTGTTAAGGCCGGGAATAGGGGAGTTAATCCTTATTTCTCTCCAACCATTCTCTCTCTCAAGGAGTTGGAAAGAGGAGGAAGAAGGAAGGGATTCCGGCCGCCGGCGGAGCATCGGAGCACCGTTTAGAGATCTGAGAGCGGATCCGTGGAGGAAAGTTCGTTGCGAAGACTTCCATCCGTGTAGTTTTTCCATGGCGCCAAAGCGGATTACAGGGGTAACGATTCTCTACTTGAGCATGTGAAGCTCTTTCTTTCTGCATAGGGAATCCCGCTCCCGCGAGTGTGCGGTGAGTGCATGGTGTTCCTTGGGGTTGATGTGAATAGTCCCCCTTGTTTTGCCTATAGAGTCCGGAATCGAAGTACGGGCATATACATTGTGTGTGAAGCCTACCCGGACGTGTATTGTCTGGATCGGTGATGTTGCATTTGATATGTTTTGCCGAAGAAGACTCCGTGCTTTGGGTTTTCGGGTTTCTACGCGGTAGATTGCAGCAGGGATCCTTGGAGGTTAGCTCCAAGGCGCACCCGGAAAACTGAGCGGAATCGTTGTTCTGCTAATTTGACGGTCAGGGAACCGACCTTGAACATAACTGGGTTATGTGATTGTGTGGAAATTTTGGGATCCGAGAGAAGCTTGGCCCGCGCGTAGGACTTAAATTGACTAGGCGGCGTGAGCAACGGGCAAGTGGAATCGGACCTGGGCTATGTGGTTCGGTGCGAGAGACCCGAAAAATGGACTGGCCGTTGGCATAGTCGGGAGCCTTAGACGGTGGTCAGAAAGGCTAAATGCTCACATGGTTGCCATCTTTGGGATGGTGGTGAAGACACTGAAGTGTCAGGATTCACCGTTAATGTGCCCTGAGTGCACGGGGTGTTTGGCCGTGCGAGCCTACACCTGTGGCATAGTATAATTGCGCTTTATTGTTTTACTGGACTAATGTTATGGAGGGAAAGAGCACCGCCGTCCCGAGTAAGGGGAGAGGTTGTTATAATTTGGTCGGCTTTTGGCTGACCGTTGCTTTGTGTGCCATCGTGCGGTGGAATTGTGCTTACAGGTGCTGCGGAGCCGAGTACTAAATAGCGGGCTGGAGCCCATGTTGCTGTGATGGCCCTTGAAGGCCAAAGCGAATAGTTGTACTTTACTTTTGTCATGTGTGGCCGACCTGCGTGCCGATGTATGGAAAACACTATTTATTAAGTGAACTATTGTAAGGCCATAAGGCCATGTACCCTTTTCAGTGTATTTGGTTTTCATTCCAGTAGTGTGGTTATGGACATTCATGTTTTATGGATTCAAGTTTTGGGTTCTATAAACTTTAAAAGCTTGCGCTAGAATACTCTGTGTAGGATGAGTAGTCTTAATTGGATAGTTTGAATACTCTTATGTAACCCTTCTGACTATCTGTGGTATATGGCGTCGGGTTCCAGCTGGACCTTCTGTTATATGCCCTGTGACGGATGGGGGTGTTACATGGTCACTCATGGACACACCACCCAAAAACACGGGCGAGGTGGTCACTCTTGGACACATCACCCAAAAACACGAATATGAAATCCGTCTAACTGCGAGGGAGTTTCATACTCTCCACCATACATCGCAGACATCCACAAGCCGGGTAGACTTCCATAGGGCACTAATGAAGGAAACAACCACTGCGGAGGTGGAATCGTCCACTAACTCCCGCAATCAAGAAAACCACCCGGAAAACACCACATATCTCGAGATTTGGCTCGTCAGATTCTTCATAACATTTCTCGATACAAGACATGGTTGATCAACCCTTATGAACAATTAACAATCCTAATTAAACTCTAATACGTTTGATAACGAAAGCTAAGGCAATTAAATCCATCAATAAGACACTTCAAGAACGATTTAACGTAACCGGACAAGATCGAGTTTACCATGACAAAAACATCATAAGATCATGTGATCAATGAAATAGTTAATCATAACACTAATTTGGAAGAACAAGCGTAGAAAAATCTAAAAGAACATGAAAACGTAGTTGTTACCATCAAATCAAACAAAAAAGAACGAGGGGAAACCACCACTTGCCTTGGTTCTACCGAAAAAGTCCCGAATCACTCCACGCCGTAGATCGGGGCAAAAGGATGCGGAAGAAGTTGAAATCTATACAAAAATGGCCAAAATAGAGGTTAGGGCCGAAAACCCCAACGAGAAAATCTCAAGAAACGGGGAAGAAATTACCACGAGGGCGTAGCTCTCGGCGAGAGCTTTCCGAATCTATGTTCAGATGAAGATTTCGAGCACCAGAGCACCGTCGACGGCCACCGGAAGATTCACGAAAAAGAACTCTCTCTCTCTCTCTTGCTCGCCACTCTGGTGCGGGAGGAAAGAATCGGAGAAAGTGAAGTTCGGTTCTAAAACCTAAGTCAAAAAATATATATTTATATATATGTTTATAAAAGTTTTGTATAAAACGGTTTATTTATGAGCAGTTTCGGAAACATCCATATTGGAGGTCTAAGATGGCTTCAAATCAAAACGTGCTCAACACGAAAGTTGTAGATCTCGTCGAGACGAACAAAGTTCATGTTAACCATATTTCCGTAGGACATCGTTTTGACCATCAAAAAAGCATCCAAACGTAAACAGAATTGACCTACTCGAGTAACAGAATGACCTACACGAGTAGCAGAATGACCTACACGAGTAGCAGAATTGACCTACACGAGTAGCAGAATGACTTACACGAGTAGCAGAATTGACATACACGAGTAGCAGAATGACCTACACGAGTAACAGAATTGACCTACACGAGTAACATAATGACCTACACGAGTAGCAGAATGACCTACACGAGTAGCAGAATGACCTACACGAGTAGCAGAATTGACCTACACGAGTAGCAGAATGACCTACACGAGTAGCAGAATTGACCTACACGAGTAGCAGAATGACCTACACGAGTAGCAGAATGACCTACACGAGTAGCAGAATGACCTACACGAGTAGCAGAATTGACCTACATGAGTAGCAGAATGACCTACACGAGTAGCAGAATTGACCTACACGAGTAGCAGAATGACCTACACAAGTAACAGAATGACCTACACGAGTAGCTCATTACAACTACTCGAGTAACATGGAAGGAGTACACGAGTATATATACTGTAGATCACAAAGTTTTGCACACAGAACAATTCTTTTACAAATACATCCTTTTGATCAAATTTTACGAATGAATAGTGAATCACATTTTTGAATAGTACTATAATATTAAAATATTCATATTTATATATTTTTGAATAATGAAACTACGAGGTCAAAACGGAGGCCCGAACGAGCGCCGAATCAAACGAAATTCGCACCGTAGGCAAACACTGACGCTACGAACACAACGATGAAGTCAAAACCAAAATCCGACGAGCCATCCCCGAGATATAAATCTTCAAATTATACGGCGAACATAAACAAATCCAAAACTTCAATCGCGCGCCGAGACTCCAAAAATGCTCGGATTGCGATGAAACTTGACGAGCAAGTCCAAAATTACATAACTTAAATTCCAAATGCAAAATTTTCCCATTACAACAAGAATTTGTCCTACTCTACCGCACGGATGCGAAAATACCTTAACGACATTGCGCTGTCAACTTGACATTAAAAGTAACGCCACGACGTCATAAATATGACGTCACCCATTCAAATAAAATCATCGAAAAATCGGGGGCATTACAGTCACTCCCCCTAAAAAGAAGTTTTGTCCCGAAACTTAACACAACTGCCAAAACCAAACCAAAATCGATAAAACCATGCATAACTAAAAACATAGCAACATACCCGAAACTAAGAGAAGAGGTGCGGATGAGATTCCCTCATCGCCGATTCCAATTCCCACGTCGCGCTCTCGACGTCTTGATTTATCCAAAGAATCTTGACCATAGGGATGGTCTTTCTCCGCAACACACGCTCTTGAGAATCCAGAATACGAACAGGTTCTTCCACATACGTAAGGTTGGGCTGAATCTGGGGCACTGAGTCGAGAACTTGACGATCATTACGAACACACTTCCGCAACTGGCTCACATGGAACACATCATGGACACCAGGGAAGGTCGTAGGAAAATCCAGCCTATAAGCTGCCACTCCGATGCGCTCTAGAATTTGGAAAGGTCCCACATATCGGGGGTCTAACTTGTGGTTCCTTCCAAACCTTTTAACGCCCGACATCGGAGAAACCTTCAGAAAAACCAAGTCTCCAACGGCAAACTCCAGATCGACTCTTCGTTGATTAACATACTTCTCATAGCGTTCTTGAGTCACACGGAGCTTTTCTCGAATATGTGTCACAACACAATTCATCTCCTCAAGGGCTTCCGGACCTAGCAACGATCTCTCACCAACTTCAGCCCAAAACAATGGAGTTCTACAACGCCTCCCATATAAGGCTTCAAAAGGGGCCATCTGCATACTCTCTTGATAACTATTATTATAATCAAACACCATGAGTCTGAGACGCTCATCCCAAGCACCACCATGATCCAAAATATAACACCTGATCATATCTTCTACGATCTGATTTACTCTTTCCGTCTGACCATTAGTCTGCGGATGATAGGCGGTGGAGTACCTTAAATCGGTACCCAACCCCTCCTGTAAACTCTTCAAAAAGCGAGACGTAAATCTAGAGTCCTGATCTGATACAATGCTAACAGGTACTCTATGTAACCTGATGACCTCTTCCAGATATAGTTCAACTATCTTCTTCATCGAATAACCAATTTTAAACAGAACAAAGTGAGCACACTTTGTCAATCTATCGACTATCACCCAAACAGAGTCGTGCCCACGTGGAGATTTTGGCAGACCGGTGATGAAATCCATTGAAATACCCTCCCATTTCCAACTTGGAATATCAAGCGGTGTCAACTTACCACCCGACCTTCTATGATCAGCCTTAACATGCTGACACATATAACATTCTTATACAAACTTTGCGATATCATTCTTCATTCCCGACCACCAAACAATTTGCTTTAGATCCTTATACATCTTAGTGGAACCAAGGTGGTGGGCTACACTAGAACCATGAGCTTCAGCACAGATCTTAGCTCGAATGTCGCCAAAGGCGCAGATGCACAATCTACCCCGATACCTCAAAATATCCAACTCATCCAAAGAGAAGTCCGGTAGCTCTCCCTTCACAGTTCTATTCCTGAGGTGCAACAAATCAGGATCATCCTTCTAAAGTGCTCGAGTAGGGGAAATCCAAGAGGGTTCTTCCACTTCCCAACTAGTAGGCACAGTACGACTCCCAACCTCAATATCCATCAACAAAAATTCTTCTAGTAAGGACTGCACCGACAGATTAAAAATTTTAGCGGTCTTTCTACTCAAAGCATCAGCTACTACATTGGCTTTTCCAGGATGATAAAGAATTTCCACTTCATAATCCGCCACATATTCTAACCACCGACGCTGGCGCAGATTTAGTTCTTTCTGAGTGAAGACGTACTTCAAACTCTTATGGTTTGTATAGATCTTGCACATCGCGCCATATAATAAGTGTCTCCACAGCTTCAACACATAAATTACGGCAGCAAACTCCAAATCGTGCGTAGGATAGTTTCTCTTGTGAACCTTTAGTTGCCTAGATCCGTACGCGATCACCTTACCATCTTGCATTAAAACACAACCAAGTCTGATGTGTGATGCATCGAAATACACAACATACTCAACTCCTTCAGTAGGTAAGGTTAAAATTGGAGCAGTACATAATCTCTTCTTCAACTCTTGAAAGGCTTCTTCACACGTATCACCCCAAATAAATGCAGTGTTCTTCTGAGTAAGCCTAGTTAGAGGAGCAGACAACACCGAAAACCCTTCCACGAATCTTCTATAATAACCAGCCAGGCCTAAGAAGCTCCTAATTTCCTCAGGTGTAGAAGGTCTCTCCCATTCCATCACGGTAGAAATCTTGGCCGGGTCTACAAAAATACCATCCTTACTTACAACATGACCCAGAAAGGACACCTGAGGTAGGCAGAACTCACACTTGCTCAACTTCGTATATAACTTATGCTCCCTCAAGGTCAACAAAAGCAATCGCAAATGCTGAGTATGCTCCTTAACATTGTGGGAATATACCAAAACGTCATCTATGAACACAATAACGAATCGGTACAAGAAATCCTTAAACACCCTATTCATCAAATCCATGAAAGCAGAGGGTGCATTGGTTAAACCGAAAGACATCACCAAAAACTCATAATATCCATGTCGCGAATGGAAGGCGGTTCGTGGAATATCAGCCTCACGGATTCTCAACTGGTGGTAGCCTAAGCGAAGATCGATCTTCGAAAACACTGAGCTACTACGCAACTGATCGAACAGATCATCAATCCTTGGCAGGGGATATCTATTCTTAATGGTTACCTTGTTAAATTCCCTATAATCGATGCAAAGTCTCATCGATCCATCTTTCTTCTTGACGAACAAAACAGGAGCACCCCACGGGGAAGAACTTGGTCTAATAAAACTGCAACTCAGTAACTCATCGAGCTGAGTACGCAAATCATGCAACTCACGCGTAGCCACGCGGTACGGTGCCTTGACAATAGGACGAGTACCTGGCTCGAGGTCTATCACAAACTCAATCTCCCTTTCTGGAGGAAGTCCTGGAAGACTAGCAGGAAAGACATCTGGAAACTCTCGCACCACCGAGACATCCTCAAGACGTGGTGTAACAAAAACTATTTCCAGAGCAGAAATAGAAACTAAAACTGCCTCGCAACCAGACTCGATGGCACGATAAGAACGTACCGCAGAAATGATAGGGGAAACTCTGTCCGGAAATCCATAAACACTCATAGGTTGGCCATCGTCCATCTTGAAATCCAATCTCTTAGCCTTGCACTGGATGACCGCATCATACTTGGATAGCCAGTCCATGCCCAAGATCACGTCGAAGTCAGCCAGATCTAAAATCATCAGATTCGCAAAGGCCACAAAATTGCCAAGACAAATAGGGCATCTCAGAACTCCTTGATTAGATATCATCGAATCACCGGAGGGAAGTTTGACGTTGAAGGAGTCTCCTAATCGATCCACATTCAGGCGATGTTTATCAACAAATCTTCGGGCCACAAAGGAATGGGTGGAACCCGAATCGAAAAGAACTCGCGCCCTCCTATTCCGCACCTTAAACTCCCCTAAAACCGTAACATACGTAACTAAACGAATGATAACTAGGGCAACAATGATAACTAATAAGGATAAATTAAACTTAGGCTAACCTGATATCACTTGCGTAGAGGTTTGAGCTTCCTCGCTGGTCATCATGTTCAGCTTTCCTTTCCCTTTATCTAGGTTTGGTGGCGGCGACAGAGCTCGAAGTGGGGCAGGCTGCAGTGGGGGCTGGGCCTGGGGGCACGAAGACTTATGGTGTCCCTTCTGCCCACACTGGAAGCAAATCCTTTCTTTCATCCAGCACCGAATCACATCATGACCCTTCCTTGTACAAAAAGTGCACACTATCTCTCCCATGGGTGCACCTTGGATAACGTGCACCTGCTGCTGCTTTAGGGTCGCAGTACTCTTGAAACACCTTTCGTAGGGGTGGCTAGGACGACCACAGAAACTACATATTTCCTTACTTTTCTTCTTCTGAGAAGGGCCAGATGCCCTGGAGCTACCCTCCTCAACACCCTTCCTTTTCTCTTTCCTTGCTGCAACACCGCGGTTCTTTGCATTTTCAATTGCCTCCACTTTCAAAGCGGCTTCCACTGCATTAGCATAACTTTCAGCCCGATAAGCGCATGCCAACTGCTGGACATCGCTTCTTAGTCCTCCAAGGAAACACTTCACTCTACCCTCCTCTGAAGCTACCAAATCGGGGGCAAATCTGCTCAACTTGCTAAACTCAATCTCGTACTCGCTCACAGTGAGCTGTCTCTACTTCAGATGTAGGAAGTTATTCATCAAGCGGTTCTGCTCGACCAAGGGTAGAAACTTCTTCAGCAGTATCTTCTTAAAAGATTCCCAAGAACAGCCTTCCTTCAGACTTTCTCTTTCTCGAATCCACCAACTTTTTGCCAGGCCTTTTAACTGATAGGCTGCAATCATCACTTTCTGGGCTTCTAGAATTCTGGAATATGAAAACATCTTCTCGATGGAGATGATCCAATCATCTAAAATCATAAAGTCAACACTCCTGTCATAGGTGGGAGGTCCCAATCGTTGGAAGTGCGATATGAAATTCATTTCTGGGGGTATCACCATCGGGGCCACCAGATGAGCAGGGGAATTGGGCAACAGCTTGGCCCGAGGCAGTCTCTTGCACTAAGGGTTGCTGTGCAGGGAGTGGCAGACAACAATGACTCAATTTGCGATTGCATCGCAACTACTTGCCTTGACAGAGCCTCATTGCTCTGACGCATAATCTCGATAAGCGCATCGCTTTGCACACCTGATGACTCACCCTCCTACTGGGGAGTCGACCTCATCGCAGGACGCTTTGGCGGAGTTTCTAAAAAAAAGCAACGAACCACTCATCAAAATCCTAGCTTACAACAAGGTCACATGACTAGTTCAGACAATACTTAAAAGACACTTGTTTATGCTGCAACTTGCTCTGGGATTTTATAATGATGTTATGTCCTACTCAGGATGATATCCTCTCATCCTATTAACTCTTGTGCCTATGACATGAATGTGTGGATTATTTATTCTTATTTTAAAAAAATCATGTGTGTACATGTGTCATCATGTAAAGCTTAACTTAGCACGCGTGATAATGCGATGATATGCAATGTATGCAGTGCTATGCAGTCTAAAAAGGCCCTAATGTATGTTATGAGCGGCGTACACATGAAGTATTATGCATCCCATACTACATAACATCGCATGCAACGAGAAAAGAAAACGTGGTAATGGGCACCCATGTGATGGTGGTTATGCATCCCATACTACATAACCGTCACATGTTGCCTCCTATGGTAGATCCATATACAAACACATATTATGCATCCCATATTACATAATATGCCCCGTATACTTCTTTTCATACTATGAGTGTGGTGACTATGCTTCGGTTAAGACATACTGATGACACATCGTTGTGTGTATGAAATATCACCAAACAGGTAACACCAACAAGAGAAGGTTGCCCGACCAATTGTCAAGCAACCTCCCTCTGATACCAACTGTCACAACCCGCATTTTTCACCACATAAATAACTTGTCAGAGTAAGGGAAAATGCGCGGCATGATGTCACGTCAGTAGGGGATAACTGCGGACGCTCAGGCAAAAACCTACTTAATCATGGAGAAAGATCCTTTAAGTTGGTTTAAGGAAAATCAGTTAAGTGCAACAGTTAGCCATATACCTCGTCTTAGTGGCTCATCTAGTCCACAAATCAAAATATATCATACGGTGCGGAAAATACTTGGTTAGATTAACTCAGACATCCTACATGAGCAAAACGTCCCAAAAGGACAACTCATGCTATGCAAGACTCTAAATTTATTATAGTAGGAAAAATAGTTTTTACGGTCGCTAAAAATAACATGTTAGGGTTTCAAAATTATGCGATGCATGAAGTAATAGTAGTAGATTTTATAGTTGAAAATACCTAACATGCATTCCTTACATAAATCCTCATAGAGAACAAGTAATCCACATTCATATATAGAAAACTAAGCAACTAGCAAGTATCTAATAATCACAATACTGTGGGCGTCAACAAACTGACATGAACTAACAAACAGAAAGTATGTCTGAACCAGTATAACAAAATAACTAGGAACTACCTCGCTATGATGAGGCAACAACCACGGCCCACACTGCCGTCCAGGAACTCCAAAACCAGCCCTGCTATCAGCTACTGCTCTGAACCTGAGGCATTCCAAAGACAGAACACCTCAGCAAGAAAGTACAAGCGGCGGCAGAAAGATAGGTCAAAATTAAACAAAGGTCAAAGGGGTACCAACCGAAGACCAAAAACACTGTAGTAAAGTACATAAGAAACAAGCATCAACGGAAAAAAATGAGCACTTATGCAAATCATCACGTACAACGAGAAATTCACCAGACGCACGAGGCTAAAAGGTGACAACATGAATAAATTTTAAGGAAGAAATACAAATCCTTTATTAGGCACCTGTGGTAGACTTTACCCACAAACATGGGCGAGGTGGTCACTCATGGACACACCACCCAAAAACACGGGCGAGGTGGTCACTCTTGGACACACCACCCAAAAACACGAATATGAAATCCGTCTAACTGCGAGGGAGTCTCATACTCTCCACCATACATCGCAGACATCCACAAGCCAGGTAGACTTCCACATGGCACTAATGAAGGAAACAACCACTGCGGAGGTGGAATCGTCTACTAACTCCCGCAATCAAGAAAACCACCAGGAAAACACCATATATCTCGAGATTTGTCTCGTCAGATTCTTCATAACATTTCTAGATACAAGACATGGTTGATCAACCCTTAGGAATAATTAACAATCCTAATTAAACTCTAATACGTTTGATAACGAAAGCTAAGGCAATTAAATCCATCAATGACACACTTCAAGAACGATTTAACGTAACCGGACAAGATCGAGTTTGTTGGATCCCTAGTTGATTTGGGCTAGGTTCACTGACTTAGGATGTGACCCTTCATGTATAGCCAGGGTTAAGTTGTGTGTCCTAAAGTCTAGGACAAGTCCTTAGGTTCAACTTCAGATGGACCAGCTTTCAACAAGACCATCATAGACTCCAGACTTAAAGGATTTCAAGACTAAGTTAAATGAGTTCGACGTTCGTCGAACTCAGCTCGACGAAAGGTGTTCTGCGCTCGACGATCGTGAGACAATTCTTTGTGCTGAGCTCGACGATCTTAGTTCTCTGTTCGACGAACTCTCAGTTTCTACATCAAGCTAAAGTCAGGACAAGTTCAGAATTTTTCTAAGTCCAGCTTCAAACTTTGGTCGACGAATTAGATTCTGAGCTCGACGAACTTGGACCTCAAGTTCTCAACTCCTCAGGTCGACGAAGTCAGCTTCTCAGGTCAACGAATGCAGTACTCTACTCGACGATTTCTGAACTCAGAGTATTTGTATCGATCCTTAGGGCATGTGTCGACACCAGTCAATTTATGTCGACACCAGAGGATTTGTGTCGACACCAGAATATCAGTCAACACCAGCTCATGTCGACACCAGAAGATTTGAGTCAACACCAAGGATCAACCAGTCGACACAAGCTTATGTCGACACTGAATATCAGCAGATGCAGAATATTTTGGCCAAGTCCACAATCTTTCTTCGCTCGACGAATTTGATTCTCAGTTCAACGAATGGAGATTGTCTGTTCGACTAATGAAGATTGTCTGGTCGACGAACTCTCTCAAGCTCAGCTCAACGAACTCAAGCTCAGCTCAACAAACTCAAGTTTAGCTCGACGAACTCAATCTCAGCTCGACGAATTGCGTTCTTCGTTCGATGAATCCAGACTAGGTCTTTTTCCAGTTTCCCGTCCCGTTTCTTGGCGATGAGTTTGGAGTTATTAATGCCAGATATTCTCGGAATGCTACCGTTGGAACGCGCATTGACTTTGGATTATTACATGCCGTTTTTTCATGGGACAGTTAGGGAAATTATTGATTGTCGTTTCTTTCCAAGGCCGACTGCAATTACTGCTCAACATTCAAATTTTGAATGTTCCCGAGTCAGAAAAGACATACAGAAAGAAAAGAATAAATCAGTAATAGAGTACGACAGCAAGCAATACAGACAATCAGACAGACACACTCAGATTGCATAGAAGAACGATCATACTCAAATCAAAAGTTTTATTGCAATCAGCCTGACCAGAGAACATATTCAAGAAGGAGAAGAAGAACAATCAAATTCTATCAAGAGTCTTCTTCCTTCAACTCTGCAGGATAACTTCAAAGGACAACAAATTTCAATATGTCAAAGAAGTTCCTGAACAATTTCTGGTCCAGGAACTTTAGGTCTTTGAAGACCTATCACCTTGAAGCAGTGCTCCAGTATTCCTGACTAATTCAAGATCTCAGGGGGAGCAAAATCTACTACAATCAATCCACAAGTCTTCTCAGTTGATATTGAGAAAGAGAAGACTCCATCACCTTATTTCCAATTCCTGTACAGGGTTTTAATTCCCTTCAAAATTATTTTGGTTGCAAGTCTCCTTCCAAAAGACTTGAGGTTTGGTTTTTGAGCACCTGAACAAAAGCTCATTGGTGTCAGACACCTGATCAAAAACCTGAGTGGATTCCTACCAGGGTGGTAGAAGAGTGGATGTACCCAGGTTGGGGAACCACTATAAAAATTCTTGTGTCATCTGGTTGCCATTCTTTTTGTTTTGGCTGTGTTGTTCTGTGAGTAGATAGGTTGCTGTGTTTGTTTTCCTTATTTGCTAACCTGTTTACCTAGGCTTACAACAAAAGTTGTAAAAAGTTTGAAGGAAGCACAATACTCTATTCACTCCCCTCTAGAGTATTTCAGATCTAACCTGCACTTTCAATTGGTATCAGAGGGAGGTTGGTTAAAATACCACACCTTAGTGGTTGTACAGGGTAACACCTGAACCACAAAGATCCCTCTTATTAGATCTATTTATTTGTTTTTGTTATTAGATTTATTTCTTAACAGACATGGTTCAAAGCAAAGATTATGCAAGCATCAGACCTCCAGTTTGCAATCTTAACAAGTTTGCCATCTAGAAGGCAACAATCAGGTTATACATGAATTCTATTGATGAGGATATCTTTTCTGTTATCTTGACAGGAGTACCTCCAGCACCTGCATCTTCTACCAGCACTTCTACCAACATGACTGCAGTGCCTCCTCCAGAAAACAATGAAGCCTACAAGAAAGATAAGATGGCAGATGCAAAGGCAATGAATATCTTAGCTTAGACTATGTCAGATGACATATTCCAGAAGGTGGCTGAGTGCACCTCAGTCAAGGCCATTTGAGACCCTCTCAACCAAATGGTAGCTGGCTCTGTAGATGAAAGAAAGGACAGAAGATCCAGTCTCATTTCCCTGTATGAGAACTTCAAAAAGGATGAGACAAAATCAGTGGATGATATGTACAACAGGTTGAGTTCAATCATCAATGAGCTCAAAACCCTGGATAAGGACATCACCTTGACAGAGGTAAATGACAAGATTTTGATGTGCTTCCCTAGCTCTTGGGATTCCAGAATCTGGCCAATCAAGGAAGCTAGAAGCCTAAATGAGATATCTACTGAATCTCTACTAGGCAAATTGAAATCCTATGCGCAGCTGATCAAATCAAGAGAGGAAGCAGAGCAGAAGGCAACAACTCCAGTTAGAAAGGAGCACAACATAGCCTTCAAAGCATCTGAGGAAAGTAAGACATCAACTTCAAATGAATAACTCATGAGCCTCTTTGCAAAAAGGTTCTACAAGATGGCTATGAAGGATTTCAGAAGGAAAGTCATCTAGACAGGATGACAAGCCCAAGTATGACAAGACACCAACCAAGGAGGTTGTGTGCTTTGGTTGCAGAAAGCCTAGACATTACATCTCAGAATGTCCAGAAAACCAGAAGAAGGACAAGAGTAGAGAAAAGGACTCCAGGAGAAAGCAAAGCAGCAGACCCTCCTCCAGCAAATATAAAAAGAAAGACAAGGGATTTATTGCTGAGACTTGGAGTGACACAGAAGAAGAAACATCCTCTTCTAGTTCAAGTGAAGAAGAGGAAGAAGCAAGATCCAAGGAGGTCTACGTAATGGCAATTGATGCCTCCAGGAGAACCTCTGGATCAGAAGAAGAATCTGAAGATGAAGCTGCCTCAGACTCAGAGGCAGATCAGGTTATTTCTAGCTTTGACTTTAGTTCTGATTTATTTTAAACTGAATTCAAAACTATGTGCTTTGACTTAATCAATTTAGAAAAAGAAATAAAAACTCTTAGAGAAAGACTAGGAAATCTTGAATCTGTAAATTCAGAAAAGATTAAGTTAACAGATCAATTAACCCTAGCAAATGAACAAATAATTAAACTAAAATCTAAATTATGTGAGGCCAAACAACTTGAGCAATCTCTCAATGGGAGAAGTATCAAGCTGATGGACATTACAAGCATAGTGAATGCCAGATTAAATGGCAAGTTGGGCTTGGGTTCTTCATCAAGTTTACCCCCCATAATTAAGAAAAACATTCTTTCAACCCCCATCAAGTTTATTTCTGTAAAGGGAAAAGAAAAATTAATAGACAAACCAATGTCAGAAAGCAATCCAAGACCCATAGACAAGAGAAACAGAAATCTAAAAACAGCAAATAAAAACAAAGTTCAGCAGCATTCGTTGAACGCAGATCGACGAAATGTAGCCAGGTCATTGAACCCAAATCGACGAATGCTGAACGCAAACTTCAGATATAAAAATTCATCTAACTGCGATCGACGAACTGTGTATGGTTCGTCGAGCAGAGGTCGACGAACTTGGGGCACAGAAAATGACTACTGTCATTCTCTGAGCAGAGATCGACGATCTCAACCCTATTCGTCGAACTCTGGTCGACGAACTTACAACAATTCGTCGAACCCAGAAAGACCAAACTTAAACTATTTCTCTTATAGAAACTTTAAATCAGCTAATAAGTCATTCAATCCAGTAGCTGATTGGGTTATTCCACCTAGGAAATATCACCCCTTAGGTTACAAATCACAACCTGCATTATCAGTTATATCCAGTTTTTCTTTTCAACCAAAAAAAGGACCCAAAGTAACCTGGGTCAAGAACAATTGAGTTTTGTTTTTTCTTTACAGGTATATGTGAAGAGCTGTCCAAGGGTAAGTCAGACCTGGTACTTGGACAGTGGCTGCTCCAAACACATGACATGCAGCAAGGGCAATCTATCCAATTACAAGCCCAAGATAGGACCAAAGGTGATTTTTGGAGACTCCAACAGTGGTCAATCAGAAGGATATGGGACAGTGAAGATTGGATCAGTGACTTTCAAGAAAGTAATTATGTAAGAGGACTTAAACATAACCTTATATCCATAAGTCAATTATGTGATGAAGGTTATCAGGTACACTTTAACTCTACTTCCTGTTCTATTATTGATAATGATAACAAAACTGTTTTAATTGGACTTAAACAAGGCAACATATATCTAGTAGATTTTATATCTGCCACAACTGATATCTGCTTACTGAATGTTACTAGTAATCAAAATGAGTTATGTCATAAAAGATTAGGACATGTAAACCTTAAGAATGTATCTAGGTTATCTAAAGGCAACCTTGTTAGAGGTTTACCTTCTGGCCCCTACAAGAAGGAAAACCTATGCAGGGCTTGTCAGTTAGGCATGCAAACCAAAACTAGCTTTAAATCCATTAATAAAAGTGATTCACCTAGGATATTGTATTTTCTTCATGTGGATCTATTTGGACCCATTGCTGTACAAAGCCTAGGAGGAAGTCCTATACTTTAGTGATTGTTGATGACTTCTCTAGATTCAGTTGGGTAGCCTTTCTGAGAGCTAAGTCAGATACATTCAAGGTTCTTGCAGATTTTCGCAGGACCATACAGATTGAGTTCTCTACTCATGTTGCATTGATCAGAAGTGATCATGGCACAGAGTTTGAGTCTCTTCTTATGCATGAGTTCTGTGAGAAGGAAGGTATCAGACAGTGCTTCTCAGCTCCTAGAACTCCCCAACAAAATGGGGTTGCTGAAAGGAAAAATAGGACACTCATTGAATCTGCAGGTACATTATTGGCAGATGCTTACATGTCTCTATTCTTTTGGGCAGAAGCTGTAAATACTGCCAACTATGTCCTGAACAGAAGCCTTATACATAAACTAAAAAATAAGACCCCCTATGAATTACTTAAAGGGAAGAAACCTAAAATCACATATTTTAAAGTTTTTGATTGTATTTGTTACATTCACACAAATAACAAGAGATACACTAGAAAGTTTGAGGCTAAGGCTGAAGAAGGGATTTTTCTAGGATATTCCCAAGTAAGCAAGGCCTATAGGGTTTTTAATAAATCCACCCTTAAAATTGAAGAGTCTATTCATGTATCTTTTGATGAAGCTAACATGTCTTATAAGGAGAAAGAGATTTCTACCAATAGCTTTTTGCAGGTTCCACAACTGTGTGAGTCTATGGATGGACTAAACCTTACCCAAGAGGTATTAACCCATCCTACTCCACAGGTTGCTGAAGATAGTGAAGAAGAAATTCAAGAGGAAGTGGCTGAGCTTCCCTCAACAGCTAGTACCATTCCCCAAGAGGAATTAATTACAGAAGCTGTTGCTCAACCAACTCCACCAACTGATCTTGTCACACTTAGAGATCACCCCAGATCTCAAGTGATTGGAGACATTTCAGCAGGTGTATAGACAAGGCATCAACTCAACCAAGACTTGATGCATGCCTGTTTTCTCTCTCAAATTGAACCTCTCACCATTCATGAAGCAGAGCAAGATCCCCACTGGATCATTGCAATGTAAGAGGAACTAAATCAGTTTGAGAGATGTAGAGTTTGGATTTGGTTCCAAGACCCCATAACTACCAGTTATTGGGACCAAATGGGTCTACAGGAACAAGTTGGATGCTCAAGGCAACATAGTGAGGAACAAGGCTAGGCTTGTTGCTCAAGGCTATAGGCAAGAGGAAGGAATTTACTATGACCAAACCTTTGCCCCTGTTGCAAGGTTAGAGGCCATAAGAATCTTCCTTGCCTATGCAGCTCACAAGAGATTTAAAGTCTTCAAATGGATGTCAAGAGTGCATTCTTGAATGGAGTGCTTCAAGAAGAGGTTTATGTAGAACAACCTCCAGGTTTTATCTCTCTAACTTATCCCTCTTTTGTATTTATATTGCATAAAGCTCTCTATGGTTTAAAGAAAGCTCCAAGAGCTTGGTATGAGACCTTAGCAAGCTTTCTTTTAGAGCATAAATTTACAAGAGGAACCATAGATAAAACCCTTTTCACTAGACATCATAAGGACCAAATATTGTTAGTACAAATATATGTGGATGACATTATTTTTGAGTCTACTGATCCCAAATTGTGTAAGAGGTTTGCTGACCTCATGCATTCTAAATTTGAGTTGAGTAGCATGGGTGAGCTTTCCTGCTTCCTTGGTCTCCAAGTGAAGCAGCTCCCTGATGGTATCTTCCTCTCCCAAGCTAAGTATGCTAAAGAGCTTATTAAGAAGTTTGGGATGGGTGATGCTTCAGGAATGAAAACCCCTATGGCTACAAATGCTGTTGTGGATTCTGATGCAGCAGGGAAACCTGTAGATCAGAGGCATTATAGGGCAATTGTTGGATCCATATTACACCTAACAGCTAGCAGATCTGATATAATGTTTGCCACATGCCTTTGTGCTAGGTTCCAAGTGAACCCTAAAGAATCTCACCTTATTTTCCTAAAAAGAATTTTGAGATATATAAAGAGTTATCCTAATTGAAAGAAATTGTACCTAATCACCTAGAGGGGGGGGGGGGGGGTGAATAGGTGACTTCATTTTTTAAACTTTTAGGCAGATTATATCACAGATTTCACAGAACTATAAACATCATACACAACACCAATCACATACACAGAGTACACACTGTTTCATAGTGGTTCCCTAAGGTTTGGGTACATCCACTTTCCCCCTTCACCTATCTAGTAGTGTACTAGATTCGGCCAAACTCCTCCACTATACCTCAGATCCTCAGATCTTACACTCAGAACCCCAACCAGGTTCCTATAGCTCAGAGTGATCCCACTCCTACAACTCAGGCTCAACAGCCCTACCACTCAGTCTTCACAAAGACCTACACTCAGCCACAAGGCCTACACTCAGAGATATGAATCTCCTACACTCAGGCACACAGGCCCTACCACTCAGCCTTTATAATTTCAGGCTTACAACTCAGATCCCTAAGGATCCTACAAGAAATTAAAAATACAATGTATTTAACCTCAACTCAGAATAAGAGAGAAGAGTTGACAGATTTCTTGATGAGTTCTTGAAAGAACTCTGCTGAGATCAACCTCACTTGACTTTCTTCAAAGCTTCTTGAATGTAGAACACAATAGGGTTGATAATCTCTGTAGCTGATCTTCAATCACTGCTAACTTGAGAATCAGAACTAAGTCTGAAACTTTCTTCACAGCCTGGTTCCAACAGCTGTCTTCTTGGAAGGAGCTCTCTCTCTCCAACTACTTAGATCTTCACTTGATTTGATTCTTCAATGAATTGCTTGATCTTCTTCTCAATCTCTTGTGATGTGTTAATCTTCTTCTTCTGTTGACAGATTAAGCTTATATACAGGCCTTCTTCATGGTGACCGGCTGATCTGGTTTCTAACGACTTTCTGACATCTTTAACAGGTGCAGTAGACTGGTTGGAATGGCAGCTGTCATGTCATCCAGTCACTTCTTGAAATATCTGTAACTGTTTGAAAGTGTCGAGACAGTCTGTCTTTAAGTGTCGACACAAGTAGACTAAGTGTCGACACTAGCCTTCATGGTGTCGACACAACTCCTTGTGTTGTAGAATTTACTTCTCGACACTGCTTCTTCAACATGTGTCGACACTGATATTGTGTGTCGACACAACTCCTTGTTCTTCAGTATTTAGTTGAATTCTGCTAAGTGTCGACACTACTCCTTTGTGTCGACACATCTTCTTGTGTTGAACTTGTTCAGTGTCGACACATCTTCTTGGTGTCGACACATGCCTTCTGTGTTGATACTTGCTGGGTGTCGACACTTCTCCTTGTGTCGACACATTCTTCTTGTGTTGAGACTTTGGCTGAGTGTTGACACATCTCCTTTGTGTCGACACTTGTACTTAGAATTTTATTGAACTTTGCTGAGTGTCAACACAGCCTCCTAGTGTCGACACTTTCTTCATGTGTTGAGTCTTCTGCTGTGTGTCGACACATTCTCCAAGTGTCGACACTTTCTTATGTCGACAAAGTTCCACTGGGTGTCGACACTTTCTTCACTGGATATTTCTTCAATGAGTGTCGACACATCCTATATGTGTCGACACTTTCTGATGTCGACTCTGCATTCCTGGTGTTGACACAATTACTCCAAGTGTCGACACTGCTTCTCTGGGTGTCGACACAAGTCTTCGTAAGTGTCGACACTTTTCTTCTGGGTGTCGACACATGGACTTAGAAACTTTTCAGCTTTCCTGCAAATACTTAACCTGCACAAGGTAACTCAAAATACATCAAATACATTTTGATGTATATCATTGAGTAGGGTGAGGCTTCTTCAAATCAGGTACATTTATTCCAATGTACCCAACAATCTCCCCCTATTTGGAGAAGTCATAACCCTTAGTCAATGATATACACCATATATAACAAAATCACAATATGATGTGAAGAAGGATTATATAACAAGGTAAGTACATAAACATGTATAAGCAAAACATGTATACACAAATATTACAGAACATTAATGTAATAGATTTAACATATATCACATTATTCTTCAATATATTCATTATCCAAAAGTTTACAGACAGTTTAAAAATCAAATGATTACAACTGTAAACTTAAGAAAAATTCTATTCTATTGCTGCTCAGCCTCCTTGATAAATATGCCCTTTCCAGACTCTATCTTTGCTTGTACTGGGGCTTCAGCATCTTCAGCAGCAGCAGGCTTCTTTCCTTTAAGATCATTCTTTTTCAGATCTTCAGCTTTGATCTTCTGCCTTTCAAAGTAATGATATGGCTTTGGAAAGTACTTGTTAGGCTCCTGGGCAGTAGGTGGTAGCTTTCCTATCTTTGCCTTTCTTCTATACTGCACAATGGCTTCTTGCTTGTTCTCATGCTTCCTCCACTCCACATCAGAATACCATTTGCCTCTGTCCACAATATTGTCTTTGGCAGCCTTCCATGCAGTCAGAATGATATTCCTGGAGGTGGGGCTCCATTGTTCAAAGTCAGGCCTGAGTTCAGCTTGCTCCCTGAATCTCTTCTTAGACAATTTGGCTTCTTGTTCTTTCAGTATAGCCTCTAGCACTGGCTGAACCACTTTTTCTATGATGACATTTTGCTTTCCCTCAGGTGGGCTATACATTGACTGTATATCTGCATGTATCATATCAAAGTCTGGTGGAGGGTATATACTTGAGCAACTTCAGCTGGCTCCCCTCCAAGATATGCAGGATTAATTCCAGACTCTGCTACATTGTCATCATCACATAATGGAGGATATCCAAGGGTGGCTCTGATGGAATTTGATATCCACTTTGCATGATCAGAGCCTGTTTTGACAAACACCCTCTCCCCTTTTATGACTTCTCTTTCAATATGATCCCTCAGATCATCTTTCTGAAATCTTATTTGTGCATCCAAATAGTTTACTCCATCCTTAAAGAAAGGTTTCAACCTTTGGAGTCTGTCAGTTATAGCCTTTTGAGAGTCTACTATAGCAGTTTTAACATCAGTTATTCCCTCTTGTAATGCTTTATCAAATTCTGCCTTAGCTGTAGCATTAGCTGTAGTCTGACCAGTAGCTATATTCTTCATTTCTGTGACTATTGCATTGTGTGAAGCAGTTAAATTATCATTCGTCCTTAGCTGGTTCTCCAGAACATAGCCTTGCTTCACTGCAATATCATCTACTTGAGCTTTGATCTTTTCCTAATGAGTGGTTAGATAGACTACTGCATTCCCTCCTTTATGGAAGCAATCAGTCATCTCTTTCTTATTCAGATTCATTTCAAATCTGATGGACTTAATATCTTGGGCTAGATCAAACTGTAGAGACTTATGCCCTTCATCCATATAAGATTGTAAAGCCTGTCTTTGCTCATCCATCTTTATCTGCATTGCAACCATCAGAGAACTAAAATCTGCAGATGGAGCTGGCTGTGGTGCAGGCTGTGGTGCAATTGTTTGTAAAACCTTTTTGTAAGTTTGGCTCCTTCTCTTAAAGACTTGGAATTTCCTCTTTTTGGCTCTTGCAGCCTCTTCATCTTCTTAAGCAGATGTGCTATCAATAGTCACTCTGTCCTTTGGACTTGGAGGTAGCTCCTTCTCAGTCCTTTGTAGGCCTTCAGCAGATTTTTGGCATCTCAGTCTCTTTGCTTGCAGTTTCTTCTATAAACTCCACTTGCTCCCCTCAATACTTACTTTCTCCCCCTCAGCAGCACCTTTTTCCACTTCAATGTCAGTTTGAAGAAGGTCAGGGAACATTTCTTCTAAGGTAAATTCCTGTTGAGGATGGGGTGGAGAAAATCTAATCTCATCAACAATTAGATCAGATACCACTTGATCTGCAACAGATGTGTCCTCGATGACAACATCTTTGGGTTGGCTATGTGTTTGAGGTTGCTGATTAACATGAGGTATTGAATCAGATAAAACATCATCCTCAATATGGAAATCTAATGCATTAATCTCAGTGATTACCTCAAGTATAGTGTGGGTAGCTTGTTCACTTTCTAGTGGAGGTGGCTCATCCACAAGTAAGGGCTCCCCCTGGATGGAATCCTGGTGGATTGGGCTTGCCTGAGGTAGCTCCCCTGCCTTGGTGCAACTTCTTGTCTAGCAGGAGATTGTCCACCATTTCCAGTGTCTTGTTCATCATCTGGAGTAAAGACAACTTGCTCTTCAGAGCTACTAGATGAGTCTTGAGGCACTGGGGCTGTCTTCTTCTTCTTCTTCTTTTGGGGTGTTACCTTCTCAGGAGTTGGCATTTTCTTAGTCAAGACTCTATCCCATCTAGAGAAGATTCTCATGTCCATCTTTCTCATGTGATTGATCTTAGTTCCAGCAGCTTGACTCATGACCTCTGGTATACTACCAGCCAGGTATAGACTTAGTATTCTACCCAAATTGGGCTTCTTCATACTCTCTTTAATCTTATTAAACAAGACTGTAGACCAATCAGTACTCAGTTTGAATATGATCCTTGTCATTAGATTGAACATATGAGCGAAAATCCTGTCATGTCCTCCAGGCTTGCACAGATAACCTTGCCCACAATCTCAGATAAGAATTTGCCTTGGCTGTTCATTCCTTCCTGTTGAAAACTGAACCTATTTTCATGTTAGAGTCCAAACCACACCATGTCAGTGCTTCTCTGGTCTTAGATACAAAAACATCTTCTTCTTCCTTAGTTCTAGGTAGTTGAAGTACCTTTCTCAGACTCTTAGAAGAAACTTTCACCTTAGCCCCATGAACTCTAGACTTTATCTTGAGTCCAGATTCATCTACTGTAGCTCCATTCAGGAATTCCAAACTCTTTCTTCCATATCTTGGTTGGTTCGGAAACAAGAAATTCTAACCCTGTCTCTTCTATTAGGGTTATCACGCCTTTGATCTCTGGTTCCCCGTCATCAAACGCATGCCGCACGAGTTCGTAACCTTCATTCACATTCTCTTCGAGCTTGGGCGCCATTAGGGTTTGAAGAAATTTGAATTGAGAGAAGAGAGGTGTCGATACACAAGTTTGGTCGCGAAACTTTGGTGAGCATGTCGACAGACAATGGTGAAATCCTATTTATACCTTTCTGGAATCGAAGATGAAAGGGCGCGTCAAAATACTTAAATTGTGTCGACACTGTTGAAAAGTGTCGACACAGACTTATAATGTCTCGACAACTATGTGTCGACACAAGTATAGTCGACAGAATATATGTGTCGACACTTGTTTATGTGTCGAAACCACTTAGCTCGACACTTAGTCGAGACTTTACTTGACTAATTCTGGATAAATCTTAAGTGTCGACACCACCTTGGTTGTGTCGACACCTACCCTGCATGTGTCGACACTAATTTTCTGAAGTGTCGACACTGACTTCCTAGATGTGTCGACACCTTTTCTCTGAAGTGTCGACACCACTTTTCTGTATCGACACAGATAACTCTGTGTGTCGACACTATTTTACTTGGCCATTTCTGTAAACTTATTCTAAGTTTATCATACCTAATTCAATTTTAAACCTATTGAATTTGGTTTCTTCTAAAGGCTTAGTATACATGTCAGCTAGTTGATTATCTGTATTAACATACTCTAGTGAAATATCTTCTTTTTCCACATGTTCCCTTAGAAAATGGTATTTTATTTCTATGTGCTTAGTCCTACTATGGGAAACAGGATTGTTTGCAATAGATATAGCACTAGTAGAATCACAAAACAGTGGTGTTCTACTTACTTGAATACCATAATCTTCAAGCTGATGTTGTATCCATAGAAGTTGAGCACAGCAACTTCCTGCAGCCACATACTCTGATTCTGCTGTGGAGATAGCCACACTTGTTTGTTTCTTGCTACTCCAAGATATCAGTCTTCCACCTAGGAATTGACAGGTACCAGTTGTACTTTTCTATCTTCCTTGCAGCCTGCAAAATCTGCATTTGAATAACCTGTCAGTTCAAAGTCTCCATTCCTAGGGTACCAAAGGCCTATATAAGGAGTGCCCTTTAGATATCTCAGAATTCTTTTGACTGCTGTCAAATGAGACTCTTTAGGGCAAGCTTGGTATCTAGCACAGACACATGTAGCATACATGATATCTGGTCTACTTGCAGTCAAATACAATAGGGAGCCAACTATCCCTCTATACAAAGTCTCATCTACAGGTTTCCCTGCATCATCTTTGCTAAGAGACATACTTGACCCCATAGGAGTTTTCATGGTACTGGATGATTCCATACCATACTTCCTTATTAATTCTAGAGTGAACTTAGACTGGCATATGGATAAACCATTCTCAGTCTGTCTAACTTGGAGTCCCAAGAAGAACTTAAGTTCCCCCATACTGCTCATTTCAAATTGTCCTTGCATAAGTTTTGCAAACTTTCTGCAAAGACTATTTTCTGTAGACCCAAATATGATGTCATCTACATATATTTGGACTAGAATGATCTTGCCTCTGGATTACCTAAGGAATAGAGTCTTGTCTATTTTCCTCCTTATGAAATTATTCTCGATGAGGAAACTAGACAGGGTTTCATACCAAGCCCTAGGGGATTGTTTTAACCCATACAAAGCCTTCCTAAGTCTATAAACATAATTAGGTTGAGTTGAATCAACAAAACCTGATGGCTGTTCCACATAGACTTCTTCCTTCAGATTACCATTAAGAAATGCTGACTTAACATCCATTTGGTATACTTTAAACCCTTGATAGGTTGCATAGGCCAAGAAATTTTTATTGCCTCCAGTCTGGCTAATGGAGCAAAGGTTTGATCAAAGTCAATACCTTCTTCCTGCATATATCCCTTAGCAACCAGTCTTGCTTTGTTCTTTATAATAACTCCATGTTCATCCATCTTATTCCTGAAGATCCACTTAGTTCCAATTATGTTGTGGTCTTTTGGTTTAGGAACAAGCTCCCAGACTTTGTATCTCTTGAACTGATTCAGCTCCTCTTGCATTGCCTCAATCCAATGAGGGTCTAGGATGGCTTCTTCAAATTTCTTTGGCTCAACTTGGGATAGAAAACTAGAGTAGAGTACTGAACTTAGATTTCTGCTCCTTGTTTGTACCCCTTGTCTTAGATCACCAATAATTTGATCTGCTGGATGATCTCTTAGATGCCTAGTACCTGGAGGCAGCCTGGCTTCATGTTGAACTCCTTCAGCTTCTTCAACTTGCTGCACCCCTTGGTCTTCTTCTACAACAGGTGCATCTAGTACTCCCCCTAGACAACAGCCACTATCATCTACATGCTGACTTGCAGTAGATCCTTCTTCAATAGTGAGCTTATCCATCTTCTTAGTCACTCCTATGGAGCTGCAAATACTTCTAGACAATTCATGGTTAATGAGTCTAGCTTCATCAAATACTACATGTACTGACTCTTCTACAACTTGAGTAGTCAAGTTGTAGACCCTATAAGCCTTACTGTTGTTGCTGTACCCAACAAAGATCCCCTCTTGGGATTTGGCAGCAAACTTGGTTAAATAAGACTTACCATTGTTAAGTATATAGAATTTACAACCAAAGATCCTGAAATAGGATAGATTTGGTTTTCTACCTTTCACAATCTCATAGGGGGTCTTATTGTGGCTTTTGGTGATAGTAGCCCTATTAATTACATGGCATGCAGTGTTTACTGCCTCAGCCCAGAAATATTCTGGGAGAGATGTGTCACTTAATAGGGTTCTACCAGCCTCAATCAAGGTTCTATTTTTCCTCTCAGCAATGCCATTTTGCTGAGGTGTTCTTGGTGAAGAAAATTCCTGAAATATCCCAAACTCTTCACATAGCTTTGTCATACTATCAGACTGGAATTCAGTACCATGGTCACTTCTTACTTTGACCACTGTACTGCCTAACTCATTCTGAATTTGTTTGACAAAATTATAGAAGATACTAGGTGTTTCAGATTTCTGTCTAAGGAAGAACACCCAGGAAAACCTTGAGTAGTCATCTACAACTACAAATGTGTAGACCTTCCTACCTAGGCTGTGAACTGGCATAGGACCAAAAAGATCCATATGCAAGAGGTATAAATACCTCACAACATCTTTATTATCAATGCTATTAAAGGTGGATCTAGTCTGCTTGCCCTTTTGACAAGCTGAGCATATCCCATCTTTAATACACTTAACCTAAGAACCATTCCTCACTAACTTTTTGCTATAGAGTTGGCCAATTGTCTTGTAGTTAAAATGGGCTAGCCTCTTGTGCCATTTGACACAATGAGAGACTTTCTCATCAGCTACAAGACACACTGGAGAAACATTGTTCTCACTCATAATGTCTAGGCAATAGACATTTCTCTTTCTATAACCAGTCAGAATGATCTCTTGATCATTTGATCTCCTGATATGACAACCATCTTTGACAAATGAGATGTCATATCCTAAATCACTCAGCTGGCTTATACGAATAAGGTTATGTTTCAAACCTTTAACATAAGCCACTTGAGTAATAGTTATAAGGTTGCTAGAAATGTTACCAAAACCTTTGATGATTCCTTTTTCAGAACCCCCAAAGGTGACTTTAGGACCATCCTTGATTGGTGTGTAGTCCTTTAGCAATCCCCTAGTTCCAGTCATGTGCCTGGAACATCCACTGTCCAAGTACCATATGGGGCATGGTCACTTGGACTCACCTGCAAAACAGATTAGTTGACCTTAGAACCCAAAGAATTCTTGGGTCCTTGGTGCTGGTTAGTTTGCCTCTTAACAAAGCTACCTGTATCTTTTCTACCAGGTAGATTGCTACTCACCTTGGCACTAGAATTGTGCCAACAGTCCATGGCAAAGTGGCCTATCTTGCCACACACCAGCACTCGAATCTATTGTACCTTTGCTTAAGTACAACCCTAGCTGTTTTATCTACATCAGGCTTGTTGAATGCTGGGGCTTAGCCCTTAGACTTGGACTTTACAGTCCTAGCAGGTTGTGTAAACCCTAATCCAGTTTTACCCTTTTGATGTACAAATTCATCTATCAAAGGTAGAACAGACTTTGGTTTAGAAAACCTTGCAACTATATCTCTTTCCTTCTGAAGACTAATCTCCAGATTTCTGATTTGATCATTCTTGAATGTTATATTCCCCATCTGAATAACAGTTATGTTCTTCAGCCTGGCTATTTCATTTAGTTTTTGATCAATCAATTTATCAAAATCTATTGCAGCCTCTTTGAGATTAGCAATCTCCTTAGCCTGACTCTTGGCCAGGAAATTTGCTTTTTTAAAAGCTTGTAACAGTACTTTATATTCATCAATCAACTGATGAATATCCCCTTCAGATTCAGATCCACTGGCATCACTTGATGCTGATGTAACTGAATCTGAACTAGCACTAGAAATTGAACTTAAAGAATAATTTTGTACCTGACTAGGTCCAGGCTGCTCTTGGATTTTGTCACCTTCAGATAAGGCCATCAGTCCCTGGCACTGATTGTCCTCTTGCTCATATATTGAGTTCATTAACTGGATGAACTCCTCTTCTTCTTCTTCAGCAAATAGTCCAATGTAAGCTTCTGCTTCTGAATCAATTTCTGAAGATGATATGTCTGACAGGGTTTTGTCCTTCTTAACAACAAAGGACCTTTCCTTTTTGCCCTTGATCTGAGTCTTCTTCTTATCAGTTGACTCTTTTCTTTTCTCTGGACAGTCAGCAACAACATGTCCTTGTCTGTTACATCAATAGCATACAATTTTTGATAAAGTTGCTTTGCTTGACTTGGGCTTTCTCCTGTCTTTCTTTGATGACTTCTTGTTCTGATAATAGTCATCTTTTCCCTGTGAAGTGGATGGCTTTGACCTCCACAATTTCTTCTTTAGAAACTTCTGAAAGTGTCTTGTGAAAGCTGCAAAATCCTCATCACTCTCACTGCTTTCAGAATCCCTGCATTCTGTCTCAT